>CM059199.1:14491612-14816886 GCA_030323885.1 Branchipolynoe longqiensis | reverse complement strand
CAATTTATCAAAGGAATCCTCCAAAACCAAAGTATAGTCGGTTTTGGGATGTTTCTATAGTATTTAAGTTGTTTCAGGCTTGGCCTCACAACTCGTGGTTAGATATAAAACAGTTAGGTTTTAAGGTCGCGGTCCTGTTATTGTTAGTAACCGGACACAGAGGACAGACGATTGTTGCTTTATCCTTAACTGGATTAGAAATAGACAAGCAACAAGCTACGTTTGATTTAGAAAAATTGCTTAAATCGAACACGTTAGGTGACCCTTTATCAACGGTTCACTTAGACTGTTTTCCGAATGATCGGAAATTATGTGTTGTGTCGGCCATACGGGCTTATATATACAAGACAAAGGATTTACGTGCATCACAACAACTATTAGTGAGCTTTATAAAGCCACATAAGGCGATTTCACGAGACACACTTGCCAGATGGACAATTACGGTGTTGAAATTGGCTGGAGTGGATACGAGTAAATACTCTTCCCACTCAACTAGAGGAGCCATGGTCTCCAAGGCACGGGTGCTTGGTATTTCTGTGAAAAGAATACTAGCGCATGCAGGCTGGAAGACGGCTAAGTCGTTTGCAAAACATTATAATAAACGACTAGAAAAGCCTACCGGCGTTGCAAAGCGTCTTCTCGCCAACTAACAAGAATAGGTGAGAACAAAAATTTAGAATGTTATAATAATAAGAAAGAATGATATTAAGGATAAAAATGAATTATGTAAAGGTCTCCCTAGCCTGAGGCTAGCCTGAGGCTGTTTACCGAGGTAAAATAGTATAGTTATACGAGTCTTACCTTGGTACAGATGATGGATAACTGTTGTTTTACCGAGGTATAAGCCTCGGATAGATGTGGGCTAGGGCCCTCCCGCCACACCCTGCCACATCTATTCCGTTGGTGTACCTTTTCGGTAAAGTAATAGTATCCATTGTTTGAAAGTCATTTTTATCCTCAATAAGTAGGTTAAGATTGCTGGTACCGGACGTGCTTACCTCTCCCTAGCCCACATCTATCCGAGGCTTATACCTCGGTAAAACAACAGTTATCCATCATCTGTACCAAGGTAAGACTCGTATAACTATACTATATATATATATATGTAGTAGTCTGCACTGACCTCTCAGGCAAGTGAACACATAGACAGGTAGGCGTGGGTAGAGTGGTGATGTCAGGGAGCCTAGGTGGTTTAATGGTTAGCACACTGGCCCGGAATGCATAGAGATGTAGGTTCGAGTCCCGCTCTAGGTGCAATATTTCCCATTTTGATCACCTTTACGACTATTGAGATAAACATGAGAATACAACCTTTCAGAAGGGTAATTTTTTTTACATACCTATTTCTATTTGTTCATTGCTACATAACCATCTATTCACAAGAACAATGGAATTTCTGAGAATTAAAATTAGCTTCAGGTCAAATTCTTTTATTTAAAGTTTTTTTTTTTATATTGGCGTTTACCAAGTTTTGCACAGGAACTCGTCATATATAACTAACTAGCCCAGTGGTTAAAGTGTGTGCCTTCAGTGCGGGAGGTTAGTAGATTAATCTCTGAAATGCGTCAAACTGAATACACATGCACATTCATTCCTCTTGTCGCTGCCTAGCACTTGAGGTTATTAAAATAGTCTCGTTGGCTCAGTGTGGGGATAATGAGACTGCGTAGAATATCGCGCCTTAGTGCTCACAAGATATCCCTGTGGATCCACCACACACGGTCCAAGGCAGTATCCATCCTCTTATACCCTCAGATGTTCCCAAGACGTAAAACCCCAGTCCAGCTGCCGTCTGAGAATCTAAATGAATTAAAGAAAGTTATTTGTAGAGCAGCATCACACTGCCAGGTTTGCATCTTTATAGTGCTTTTAATTCCATGTACCCTGACCGACACCGGATGCGGTGGCCGAATTGGTAGAGCGCACGCTTCCTATGCGGGCGGTCGAGAGTTTGATTTCCGGCCCCAAGTCAAACCAATGACTTTCAAGAATTGATACTTGTTGCTACCTAGCTTGGCGCTCGGCATTAATAGGATAAACCAATGATTGGTTAGTTATGTATCAGGATAATGTGACTGAGTGGGAAATCAGGACATGGTGTCAGCGGCGTGGTATCCCAGTGTGGGCAGCACTATAAAAGTCGCCATGAGTGCGCATTGTCATAAGTCGGTACCCGTCCTAATATGGCACATAGCTGTTGCCAGTGCCGATATGACCTTAGGTGTTGCCAGGACATAAAAGTTAAAACTCTAACAACCAACCAAGTATAACGTAAAACCCCAAGAAACAAAACAAACATTTAATCAACCTGTGGATAACTTACAGCGTCATCAAAGGCCAGTTGCTCTCATACCATGTCTATGTGGTGTGGGAGGTTAAAAATCCCTTGGGTCGGTAAAAGTGTAGGCTTGGGCTTTCTATCGACAAACTGTCTAATGGTGAAAACAAGTCTATTCAGGCTCATGCATGATAGGCAGTATAAATCTTCAAGAAAAAACAAAACTATTCGAATGTAACCTTCTGGATTTGCCTCGGGAAACGCGTCGATTTGATTGGAGCAGCCTGCCAAGACATGCGCTGTAGCGACTTCTGCCCGGATTGGGCGATATAAAGTAGCTGCACTGAGTAGCCGAAACGAACCCAATAGACGAGATCACCATTTCGAGTGTGCCAGCGCTGAAAATGGCGCTGGCAGCAAAGCAAAGGGTGACGTGGTACCCTTTTTTGCTTCGTCTTCTTCTAGGCTGGAGGCGTTCCAGCCTATATACCCAAGGATCAGGCCACCAGTGGGGGGTGGGGGGTGGGGGGTCGCGCCTCCGATCACGCCAACCACGCGTGTTGAGCACTGAGGGCTCCTTATTACCTCTCTCCCTCCCCCCAGCTCCCTCTGAGCGCGGGGGGCACCCTACTGCCCCCCCCCCCTCCCCAATAATATGCACGGGCTGTGTGCAAAATGATCTGACCCCAATGCCCCACCCACCTCTTGGCTGGAAACACAGGAGCAGTGACTTGACATGTGTGCTGGCACCTGTAGTGTCAGCCTGTACTGCTACATGTACCTACCAGTACAACGCCACATGTTTTTGTTTCTTTTATATAAAAGTATAATCACCCAGATTAAAATTGCATAGTCCGATGGTTTCGGATTTCTGCCATTTTTCTGAGATAAATATTTTAGATTGATCATTATTACTGACTTTAGTTTAGTGTGAAGTTACTTTTATTATAAATGGTAAACTTTTGAGATATTTGAAGTGCAAACATGTCAAATTAGTTTAGGCAAGCATGTACAAAATCTGACACCATAGACTTCTGCGGTAACAGGTTATATTAAACTGACTCAGTATTGCCTTCTATGCAGAAACAAATGTTCAATAAGTGCACCAGTATCTAAGTTAGATATGTAGAATCAGATATAGATAATTGTTTTGGTTTTGAAAATTTGATACTTCATCGGACTATGCACCTTTAATGAAATAGACATATACCTAAACTCTGCAATCATAAAATACTTTAAATCTCATTTTCCTATAGTTATATTGGTTATTAAAAACAACCTAAAGTCTTTGATTAAGCCATCATTTTGTCTGCCCCGAGTGCATTAATTTATGCAACCCGAAGTTGTATGATCTGCGCATGCGCAAAAAAATGGTTAGGATGATCTAAGGTGATTAATTGATTACGGCCCCTGAGTGCGGGGAAGTCTACAACCCCTGCCCTCAGAGGGAACTGGCTCCTCTTGTCCACCTTTTTACGTATATTGCGATATATACGTAGTATATATATGATGCAACACCTCAGGGAGTTCGACGCCCCTGCCCTGCAGAGTTGTAAACCACTGCCTTGTGGTACAGGTTCTTGACAGAACCGAAGGCTAAGGGAGCAAACCCTAAACAGAAAACCATGTCACTGTGGCAGCATTAAGGGCGGTTGATGTATGGAACTCCCAACCAGCCACTGCAGGGACAAATAGTTTTGCGCCTGTCTTGACATGTTCTTGCCGGTGTGAAACCTCTATTTGCTCCCCGAGAGAGTGCCGTTGGTAACTTGCAAAAGCCAGCAGAACTTCAACACTTTTGCAGGCAGCTTTCATGAAATGTAAATGGAGAGCGGCAGTCAAGTAATGAAAGCAGTCTTTGTCGCATCGTGACCGACAGCATGATGATGATGATATATGATGCCTAAGAATCATACTAGTATAAATACCAGAAGTTCTGTAAACTTCTACCCCAGTCTTCGACTGCCTAGCTCTTTGACTCTACCAACTCGACTAGTGGCGCCTCCTACTGGTCCTATGTGCGTCCTTCTCTCTAACCGTCATCTATGCCTGTACCAATCTCACCGATATATTAAAACAAATTAATGTTGTAATCAGATAATGCAGTTTTAAGCAAGGCAAATTCCAAGCACACAATTGGGCTTCCTCCTTCACTCCACCGCTCCTTGCCTTATCCTAATAATGCAGACTATCACCGATAGTCTGCAAACTTGATATACATCACAACCTAGCATATTACTTACTATCAGTGATGTATATTAATTTTTTTAAATCGGTTTGACATTGAGTTTAAATGCCATGACCAGCGACTCGGGATGTGGGTGCTCAATCCATTCGGTCATCCCTTCTGGACCAGTTGTGACGTCACATCATAATGTACAGTGACCAGTTGACGGGCTGGAGGAAGGCTCAGTCCACATATCAGTGGAGTCTTCTCCGTTACCTTTGTTTGGTGGTGTTTTATGTCCTAGCAACATTTAAGGTCATTTCAGGATGGGTACCAACTTGTGACAGTGTGGACTCATGGCGACCTTATCGTGCTGCCCCACTGGGAAATCAGGCTGCCATCACCATGACCTGCTATCCCACTCAGTCACCTTATCCTGACACTGAGCCAACCAATCCTTGCCCTAGCCTAATGATGTCGAGTGCCAGGGTAGGAAGCAACAAGTAAACATTTTTAAGTCATTGGTTTGATTCGACTAGGGTTCGAACACACAAACTCAAAACAGGATGAAAAGTTTGTCGATGTAGGTCTCAACAACTCTACTTCTCACTAGGGAAGACAAGTCATGCAAGAGTGATAGTGATAAGGTTGAGCTTTATTGCTACAACTCTTGTTCACCTACTAGTGACCTGCCACCCTGACTCACTTACAACCTGCTACACAGACCCACATGGTTCCTGCTTGCTCAATTAAAACAGTGCCTACAGCCCATTGAACCTAAGTCCCATGGGTGTTACACACAGCTCAGAGGTGAACTGCTTCCTTTGGCATATCTAGAGTGAGTGTGTGTCTGCATAGCAAGTGCAAGGAGTATAAGGTGACTGGGCTCACACAGCCAGCCAATCAGACACCCCTGCAGCCTAGGAGAGGTGGTGCCCAAGAGGGGCACCTGTCACTCAGCCCCAGTGCTGATGGTGTTCTTAATGTATGCAGAATGGCTCGGTGTGCTTGCCCAGCGGTCCTGTGGTAACAAGTGGTCGTCATACAGTTACAATAAACATTAATATGTGTTCCTGCTCCATTTGCACTCTTCCTGCTGCATGGAGGGAACATTTCTGTAATTAGTAACTGTATCTTCATATCTGGACATCATATTGCAATCAGGGTCACTGCACACCATAACATTTCCACCATATGTCACACAGCGAGTGGGTACCCATTGCTTCGCTATTACATAACAATGGTCCCCAACTCCATCGCCCGAGATATTGATATAATTCCAAGCTTGTCTACCACAACCGAAAGACCATATATTTTTACAAGGAGACAGACCCTCAACTCATTTGGCCACTCTCTCTGGCTCTCGGTTACGTGGCCCATCTCTATGTCTTAAAGTGACAAGGTATACCTCGTAGCGACGGGAATCTTACTCCGACTAATGCTCTCCATGCATAACTTTGCTTACTTTTTATGTTTATATAAGAAAATATGTGTGGGGAGAGTAGCAGTCACTGCACCTGAACCTCTGCAGCCTGGGAGGGGTTTCGTCCCAAGAGGGGGCACCTGTCACTCAACCTCAGGGCTGCTGATGTCCATAATGTATGCAGAATCGCTGGGTGTGCTTACCCAGTGGTCCCATGGTAATAAGTAGTCCTCATACAGTTAGTTACATTAAACAATAATACATGTCCCACTCCATTTGCACTCTTCCTGATGCATGGAGGGAACATTCCTGTAATTAGTAACCGTATCTTAATATCCGGACATCATACCGCAGTCCCGGTCACTGTGCATCATAACATTTACACATAGTTATTTCCATTTCACACAGCGAGTGGGCACACTTTGTATCACTATTGCATAACAATGGTCCCCAACTCCGTCGCCTGAGATATTGATATGATTCCAAGCTTGGCTATCATGACCGAAAAACCGTATATTTTTACAAGATGTTAGTGGGGGGATAGGTTGGTCAAGCAGCCTGACAGGGTTTCCCCCAGAAAATAATTTGAGCATACGCAGAATGGGGGGGGGGGAGGTGGTATTATTTTCCACATCACTTGGTCAATTATTGTAAGACCAAAGAGTCAACGGGGTATGATAACATAGATATGAGCATCATTAAACAAGTAATATATTACATTGTCAAACCATTTACCAATATATCTAACAGCTCCTTTAAGAATGGAGCTTTTCCAAATAAAATGAAAGTCGCTAAAGTAATTCCTATATCTAAAAAAAGAAGATAACAGTGTTTTCACTAATTATAGAATGATATCACTTTCGCCACAGTTTTCAAAAATATTAGAAAAACTGTTCAATAGTAGACTGGAAGTATTTATTGAGAAACATGATACCTCATGTAGCAGTCAATATGGTTTCAGATCTAAAATGTCTACATCATTTGACATTATTAGAACTGACAGAAGAAATTACCTCAGCTCTGGACAACAAAAAATGTACTATTGGTGTATTTATTGACCTTAAAAAAGCATTCGACACAATTGACCATAATTTGTTAATACAAAAATTAAATCACTATGGTATCAGAAGCATTGACAATAACTGGTTTATTAGTTATCTACAAAATAGACAACAATACATAAATTTAGACGAGGAGGACTCAGACTTGGCAAATGTGGTATGTGGAGTCCCTCAGCTCTCAATTCTGGGACCTAAGTTGTTCATTTTATTTATAAATGATATTTGTAATGTGTCATCGCTTCTTAAATTCATTCATTTGGTGATGACATTACTATCTTTAGGTCAGGAAATGACCCAGTTCAACTTGGCAACGATATAAGCAAAGAACTTATTAAATTGAAAATATGGTTTGCAACAAACAAGTTATCACTAAATGTAGCAAAAGCAAATTTCATGCTGTTTAGTAATTATAAAAAACAATCTAATGTTACTGTATGTATAAATGATACTGATATCGAAATGGTTTATGTCAGTAAATTTCAAATATGGAGTGTATTTATTTGCTACAGAAGAAAGCAGTGAGAATTGTTTGCAACGTTGGATATCAAGAGCGCACTAATAAACTGTTCTTTGATCTTCATGTATTAAAATTAATAGACTTGGTTAAGATCAAATCTATTATGATAATTATCAATGCAAACAAAGGGCTACTGCCAACAAATCTAGTCTTTATTCAAAATAAGTTCAGATAGTAGACATGATACAAGGCAGAGTAACAACCTAAGACAAGTATTTGCAAGAGCAACTTTAAAGTAGATATGTGGTATACAAATATGGAATTCACTTGATGATAATATCAAATGTTCAAAATACATCTATATGTTTCAACGAATGTATAAAAAGAAAATATTTAAGCTTTACCAGAGGGAAAACACATAGTAGTCTAGTACATAAATATTGAGATGTAATTTACAGTATTGAGGGTAATGTTGATATGCTTTTAACTTTTATTTTTCTATTTATTATTTCTATGGTATAAGCAATGTATCTGTGTTATTTTTAAATGGGGAAAGCACCTCATAAGTATTGTACTTCTGCTTTCTCCTTTTTCATGTGAAAAAATTACTAATATAAATAACAACTTGTATGTACATTGATCATGTGGAAATAAATATTTTATTCTTCTTCTTCTTCTTCTTCTTATTATTATTATCGTTGTTGTTGTTATCATTATATTATTGTTATTGTTACTGTTACTGTTACTGTTACTATTAGTATTATTATTATAAATATATATGAACGCTGCTATGGTTACTGTTGAATACTAACAGTCTAGGTGATTATTGATGCTGGATTTGTTGTCTCTGGCTCTGATCTAACTGATTATTGATTCTGGCTTTGTTGTCTCTGGCTCCTCCGAAGACCCTTTACAAAAATGATCACACAAATTTAAGGGTCCAGAGTCATACCCTAAGAAAATCTGGTCCCAGGAGTGGGGTGGCGTGGGCTGAGTCATTCCTTTAATCTATATCAGCGAAAATTCGACCACCTATCGCTAATTTATGACACTTTTGTATTGCTATATTTTCATTTACAGAAGTATGGTGATTCTATTAATGGAATTATGTGTCTGCTGATTGCTTATGGAGACACTTGGGGCCATATGCAGGAGTCAGTGTTAGCGGGGTTTGGTGTTAGAGCCTGTTACCGTTTAGCTATCACCGACGTCGGGAACTGTGTCAAGTCGTATGTAGGAGCGCGTAACACTTTCATTATAGCTAAACGTGAATTTATTTATAGATTTGGGAAATCCCTCTGCGTCTGTACCCATATATTAGGCTTAAATATATTAAATGCTATCATATTTAACAGAATTAGATATGCAATAAGTGAAATTTCATGAAATTAACCCTAAATTCGAAGCATTATTAGGGCTACCGCCACATTGGCGGCGATATTAATAGTTATATTTTCGAATCGACAAACGTAAAGTAAACAAATCGCCGCCACCGCCGCATCGACGTTGCTTTCCATACTGGCGGCGGCGGCGGTTTGTTTACTGTACGTTCATCGATTCGAAAATATAAATATTAATATCGCCGCCGTTACGGCGGCAGCGTTAATATTGCTTCGAATTTATGGTTAAATTGATAAAATTTCACTTATTGCATATTTAATTCTGTTAAATATGATAGCATTGAATAGATTTGGCTACAACCTTATGCTAACACCACCCTTAAACGTCATATGAAACGGGGTTAGTGTCGCGGACCTTAAACGCGCGGTGTTAGGCCTATCACTGACTCGTGCATACCGACTTTTCGGCGCTAAACCAGAAATCCCCTCTAAACGCGTTTTGGCTCGGTAACACCGACTCCTGCATATGGCCCTTGGTCTAGTAACGGACACTGTTTTAGAGCCCCACTTATAGCCCTGTCACACTATGACGTATCTCGTCGGCGCACCACCAGCGCGGTCAAAATCACTTTTAATCGTTTAGAGAAGTCAAACTTTTCGGCGTCAGCGCAAAGTATTGGTAGCGTGTGGCCGATGTTGCGGTAAAACTTTGGCGTGCCGTTCTGATATGACCTTAGATGTTGGTAGGATGTAAAACAATAAAAAGTAACTGTTTGGGTCAACGTGGGGTAACGAGCCTCACGCGTGCGCGGCATGTGCTTACCATTCGCATAACGATCTTCCAACGTGTTTAACGTATCTCGACGCGCCCCTAACGTCGCCTTAATGTTGGCACCCGCGCGTCGTCGCACGTCCAAAGTTTTGTGCAAGCACAAAACTTTCGACCTCGTCGACAGTCGCCATCCATCAACGAATACCAATGCGCGCCTAGCGCGCGCATAACACTTGCAGACGTCTCCCGACGTTTCGCCAAAACATGACACACGTCGACACGCATTGGCGAGAAACGTCGTAATGTGACAGCACCATAATAAATGAGATATTAGATGCTTCTGCCAATCTCATACAAGGATCAAGTTACTAATGGCACCACACGGGAAGGCCGAATCAGTTGAGCGGCGATCTCCCATTTTTGTAGATCGTGGAATTGAACCCCATGGGTTTGAACGCTGATCGAATCAAACCAATGACTTCAAAATTGATACTTTTCGCTTCCTAATCAGGCACTCAGCATTATTAGGATAGGGCAAGGACTGGTTAGCTCAGCATCAGGATAATGTGATTGAGTGGGATACCAGATTATAACTTATGGTGCTGGCGGTCTAATCTCCCAGTGGGACAGCACTATAAAGTCACCATGAGTGTGCACTGTCACAAGTCGGTACCAGTCCTGATGTGACCTTCAGTGTTGCCAGGACGTAACACCCCAACAACCAACCAACTGTTATTAATGAGATTAGGTGACATGGGCTGTGACAGAGTAACAAGAGCAGACGCATCAGCAGACGTGTGGAAATCTCATCAGGGCCAAGAAGTGTAAGCAGAAGTGATACTGCCATATCTCACGGCCATCTGGTCTTCGAAATACAAGTACCGGTGTGGCAGTTTCAGCTCACTGTCAGTTTCAGCCGTGTGCATAGACTCAAACTCAACGCATTGTCAATGGTCGTGAGTCACTAACCTTATAAATTTAATATAATGTTTTTGGTAAAGATGTTTTCTATATCTGTACCAAGCGATTTGTTTCTAGGTGATGTGGTTTTAGAGATATTTAACTTTTCCTGTATTTTCTGTATGAAGATTGCTCACCACCATTGACAATGCCTTGAGTTTGACGGTATGCGCAGTGCAAAACATTAGTTTTATTCAAAACTAATAGAAATCAAGAACCCTAACCTTATAAATTTAACATAATCTTTTTGGGGAAGATGTTTTCTATATGTGTACCAAGCGATTTGTTTCTAGGTGGTGTGGTTTTAGAGATATTTAACTTTTTCTGTATTTTCTGTAGGAAGATTGCTCACGACCATTGACAATGCCTTGAGTTTGAGTCTATGCGCACGGCTGAAATTGGCGCACGGCTGAAACCGCCACACCGGGCCAAATATCCCGCAAGCTTGTGAGCGAGCAGAGCGGCCCGAGCGGCAAATCTCCTTGTTTGTTGGCACAACGCGGCACTGTGCCTGCCAGTGCAGACATAAAGTGTACAGCTGTGTCACGTGTTCGACAACCTGCCACTGTGTGTCGTCTCATAGATATTGGCTTCCATAGAGTGTAAGAGTCGCCAAGACCAAGATGAGCCAACAACATAAGGTGCCACCAGCAGCAGGCCAGTCGCACCCGTCTCACGGACTGACAGAAGGCGTGAGATACAATGATGGCCAACAGAGGTACCAGACGGGATGACCAACTGAGCTCGGTGTCCGTCTCCTGTTTTGGGAGATCGGGTGATCCAAACCCATGGGTTTGTGGGTTTTGAACCCTGGTCAAGTCAAACTAATGATATAAAAATTGATGCTTGTTGTTCCTAGTCTGGCACTCGGCATTATTAGGATAGTGCAAGGGATGGTTGGCTCAGTGTCAGGGATATGAGGTCATGGTGTTGGTGGCCTGGTCTCCCAGTGGGGAAGCACTATAAAGCGTCGCCATGAGTGCGCACTGTCACAAGTCGGTAACTCTCCTGATATGACCTTAGATATTGCTATGATGTAGAACAACAGCAAACCAACAACAACAGCGAGTAGAGGCGAACAGCCGGCAAACGGATACAGCGCCGCGCCCGCGGCCTGGCGGGGGGAGGGGGGTGTCACGTGGTTCCGTGGAACCTAGTTATGTAGGGTGTCCCTAGAGGGGGTGTGGGCGTCAGTGGTGGAGGAGTGTGCCAAGAATAAGACGGGGAGTTTCAAGGTGCTAATCGTGCAGTGAAACATCAAAGGGTTGAACCCAATGCACTAATGTGGGTTGATTCGATATATCCACCTTAAGGCCCTGTCACGCTATGACGTTTCTCACCGGCGCGCCGGCAAGGCGCAAAATATTTGCAACCCGTCGACAAACGTCCAACTCTTTGGCAGTTTAGGAGAAAGTTTGACGGGTTGTAGCGTGTTAGTGGCGTGTTTTTGGCGCGTGGCCAACGCGTTTTGACGCGCGACGGAAGAACATGTGAAGAGTTCAGGTGCAAAACCCGGTAAACGCGAATCCAAAAATCTCATTTAAATAAAATATTTTAACTGATGGGAATTTTAATTCTCAGTAATTCCACTTTTCTTATGATGAATTGATTATGCACCAATGAACAAATGAGATGGAATTTAAACAAATTAATTATTTGATGGTTTGATTCCAATGTTTATCTCTATTTTTGGATTGGCGTTTACGGGGTTTTGCGCCTGAACTCTTCATGTCAACGTCCCGCCAGCGGGTTCCCAGCGTGCCATTGGCGTGTTGTCGGCGTGCTGTCAGCGCGTTGACGGCGCGTTGGTGTCGTGTTAGTACCGTGTCAACGCGTACATATCCGCCAGCAACACGTTAGGATGCGCCTGCAGCGCATCCACACCGCGCGGCCAACGTGTCCAGGCGCGCCGGCAACACGTCCAACGCGCCGAGAAACGCTGGAACAATGTCAATATTGCGCCGACTACCCGTCGATCGGACGTGATGGACGTGCTGACGGAACGGTGGCATTTTGGGGAAAAAAACCCCAACATTAACCGACGTTGATCAACGTCCTGCCAGCGTTCCGTCGGCGCGCCGCCAACGGGTGTCGACGTGTTGCTAACGTGTCCGTAACGCGCCCGCCAACACGCTGATGCGCGTTGCGGCCCATCAAAAGTTTTGTGCAAGCACAAAACCTCGACGCGGCCCGACGCACGCCGATGGCCGCCGACGTGTCGATTCACACGTTGCTATCCCTCAACGTGTACCGACGCGCCGGTAACGCGCTGGTAAGGCGCCGGTAACATACCGGACGTGTACCGACATTTCGACCAAAAAGGCAACACGTCGACGCGCGTTGGTGGGAAACGTCGTAGTGTGACAGGGCCTTTAGAGGCGAGTGACTCCAGAAACATTCATTCTACATGCATGCTGCTGGGCTGTGCTGTTACGCTTGAAACCGAGTAAGCGAAGCCTATGTTCAGCATTTGGATTTGCATGCCAAAGTTAATTCGCCATGTTTTCACTTCAAATATATCCACAGTTACTCGTTAATGGCAAAGCCGAATGAGTCGAGCGTCCGCCTTCTATTTTGGTAGGTCGTGGGATTCGAACCCTGGTTTTGAACCCTGGCCGAATGACGTCATACATTAACTGAATATACAGAGGGACAGTCGGTCAGAAAACGTAATCAAAATTTATATTTAACACTGTCGAGTAATTTGCTACAAACCTTGCAGGCATGATACAATGGGAATTAACGTGTGACCAAGCAGGTGGTCAGCCAACTGTCCTCTAAGTTTACATTTACTACTTTGTGGTAATAGTGACACCAGGCAGGTGGTCAGCCAAGTGTCCTCTAAGTTTACATTTACTACTTTGTAGTAATATCGACACCAGGCAGGTAGTCAGCCAAGTGTCCTCCAAGTTTACATTTACTACTTTGCGGTAATAGCGACAGCAGGCAGGTGGTCAGCCAAGTGTCCTCTAAGTTTACATTTACTACTTTGTGGTAATAGCGACATGTGCTATTAGCACATGTACTAAGCACTCTTTGGCGTCATCATTTGATTCACTGTCTGGGACAAAACCAGAAGGCATACCCCGCACCGAGAGTTAACGTTTTCTTTGCTGATTTAGGGAGACTAGGTGGTAGCAAGACAATGTACGACAAACAACACTCAGCGCTTTCCCGTCAAATACAGCAAACAAGGTTGGTTGGTTGTTGGAGTTTTACATCCTGGCAACATCTAATGTCATATCAGGACGGGTATTGACTTGTGACAGTTCACACTCATGGCAACTTTATAGTACTTCCACACTGGGTGACCAGGCTGCCAGAACCATGACCTGATATCCCACTGTCATATTATCCCGACACTGAACCAACCAGTCCTTTTTATTTATTTTTATTTTTTATTGACGAGGTATTTACTCTGCCCATAATGTATAAGCTCCTGTCAGGGTGCTTGTTTTCAACGCTGGACAGCTGTGGCGCTGTCTTGATCCTTTGCCCAGGAGTGTTTACCTGTATCTGCTTGGGTCAGCCTTCTGCAATTGTGGTTGTTAGTAATAGCCTATGTTAGTTTCTTTGTAATTTTCCAGTTTTCTTTGTCTAGTCTGAGTAATGATACCTTAGCCTACTATGTACATCTACTTGGGTGACATGCAGGCTTGTGGGAGAGGATCCCGTTCCATTCAGATTTTTGTTATTTGTTACAGCATCCTTTCACCTAAACCCTGTCCTTAGATAGTGCACTCGTGTGCTAGAACACACTCGGACCCTTTAGGACTGCGGCCAGGCGGGATGGCTGTGTTGCTTCCCTAGCCATTTTGTATTTCAGGGTGGATCAGTTGCATGACCGTGGCCTGTCCACTTCTGTGTTGGTTTGTGCCATTACACATACCCAGGTGGACTGCGCCATGTGGTGATAGCTTTCCTGATTTCCTTAATACTTAGGAGAGCTAATTTCCCTATTTTTTCTGTTTAGTGCCTACCACTTTTCCTGGCCTGTCTTTTGCTTTCTGTGCCAGTACACAGCAAGCATTCACGGCGCTCAGGGGCAGGTGCGGTTTTGTTGTGTTAGTAAGTAATTGTTTTCTTTAGGAATTTTTTGTAGTGGTCAGGGTTACGGATCGCCCGCAATTTTACATTTTGTTTATTCCAGGCATGTGCTGCCATGGTTAGTACACTTCTCTCATGTATTTTCATGTTGCTTCTTTCCGTTAGGAGTATTGGGGCCGCCATGTGTCTGTCATGACACATGACCCTGCGGGGGGCTACTGTGTAATCCGGTTTCGTGGTGAAGTGGTGTGCTAGTATTTTCAGGTGCGTTTCTCTTCTGCTTGTTAATAGTGTTGTTTTGCATTTTTTGTGTAGTTCTATCGTGGGATATCTTTTGTGTACTTGGAGGCATATTTTAAGGGCTTGTCCTATCCTAATAATGTCTAGGGCCTGGCTAGGGCTTGTCCTATCCTAATAATGTCTAGGGCCTGGCTAGGAATCGACAAGTATACATTTTTAGTCATTGGTTTGATTCAACCAAGGCTCGAACCCCTGGGTTCGAATTCCATGCTCTACCAAAACGGGAGCAGTTGTGTGATGTGCAAATGAAACTACGAGGCCGTTCTGTGGCCCTGACATCTAACAAGCAACAAACTAACTCAACTGCCAAGTGGCTTATGATTTTCACATGTGCAGCACTGATCACAACTCGGCACACCAGACGGCGTGGCCGAATGAGTTGAGCATCCGTCTCCTGTTTTGGGAAATCTAGTGATCCGAACCCATGGGTTCATGGGGTCGAACCCAGGTCGAGTCAAACCAATGACTTAAACATTGATACTTGTCACTTCCTAGCCAGGCACTCTGCATTATTAGGATATGGCAAGGACTGGTTGGCTCAGTGTCAGGATAATGTGATTGCGTGGGATATCAGGTCATGGTGCTGGTGGCCTGGTCTCCCAGTGGGGCAGCACTATAAAGTAACCAGTGGCAATACCAGCCACAATACCAGCAGACGCCCTGACGATCTGAAGCCGATTTGTAATTAGACTGTCTAGTCATGTCTTCCTCCCTGTGCCGCTTTTCTCTTCCTATGTCTGAATGTCTATCTGTCTGGGTGTCTGTCTGAGTGTCTGTCTGCCTGGCTGGCTATCTGTCTGTCTGTCTATCTTGCTGTGTCTTCTGTCTTTCTGCCTGGGTGTCTGTCTGTCTTGCCGTATGTGTGGTTGTGTGTCTTGCTCTCTGTCTGTCTTACTCTGTCTGTTTGTATGCCTGTCTGTCTGCCTGTCTGCCTGTCTGGCTATCTGTCTGTCTAGGTGGCTGTCTGGGTGTCTGTCAGTCTGTCTGGGTGTCGATCTTGCTGTCTGGGTGTCTGTCTGTCTTGCCCTCTGGCTGTCTTGCTCTGTCTGTTTGTATGCATGTCTGTCTGGCTATCTGTTTCTCTGGGTGGCTGTCTGTTTGGATGTGTGTCTTGCTGTCTGTGTGTCTGTCTGTCTTGCTCTGTCTGTCTTGCTCTGTATGTATGCCTGTCTGTCTCGCTGTATGTATGCCTGTCTGTCTTGCTGTCTGCTTGTCTGGATATCTGTATGTCTAGGTGGCTGGATGGGTGTCTGTCAGTCTGTCTGGGTGTCTGTCATGCTCTCTGGGTGTCTGTCACCCTGTCTGGGTGTCTGTCTTGCTCTCTGTCTGTCTTGCTCTGTCTGTTTGTATGCTTGTCTGTCTGGGTGGCTGCCAGTCTGTCTGGGTGTCTGTCTGTCTGGCTATCTGTGTGTGTTGCTCTGCCTGTTTGTATGCCTGCCTGTATGGGTGTCTGTTAGTATGTGTGTCTGTCAGTACGTGTGTCTGTTTGCCTGTTTGCCTGTCTCCCTGTCCATCTGTATGTGTGTCTGTTTGGCTGTATATTTGGCTGTCTATCTGTTTGCTTGTCTGTCTGGCAGTCTACCTGTCTACCCGGCTGGCCTGCTGGCTCTTTCTCACTCTCACACACTCTCTCCTCGTTCTCCCCCCCCCCCCCCTGTATGCCTCTCCCATTTTCTCTTTCATCCCGCTCTTTGGCGGCAGTTTTCAAAGTGGAAATCTTAGTAGAAAACAAACAATTAACCCGATGTGTCCTGTCTATCCCGCTCCTCACGATGAGATGGTGATTTATTCAGAAAGAAATCCCAGCGGGCTGAGTTCATTTACATATACCCCCCCCCCCATCATGATGACCCACTTATAAAAGCTGAGCAGACTTTGATCTTAAGATGGAGTTACTTCCAGTGTGTAATTAAGCCAGTTGGTGATGGCGGAGTCGCCTGAATGAAAACCAGCAACTGTGTTGTCTAAGTTGGCAGATCACTGCAACCAGCCGATGTCATCATGTAAGATGGGGGGGGGGGGCTAGGGAGGGGGCCCGATAACAGATTAATTCCACAAGAATTTAAAGTGCTCGACAAATAGACTACATCGGCATTCGAGCCGCGCGGTGCATTCTGGGATGCATGGAAGATAAATAAACCCATACGAAGCACATGGCTAATGCTAAGACACTGGTTGCAGCTGTGAAATGTGCTAGTTTCAGCTCATCTCAGCTCTTGTTTGAAACATAGAATCCCAACTAAAAAATATAGATATAATAAATTAAGATGTTAATCTTTTATCTAGCATTGCATTGAGATCAATCTAATCAGCACATCTTATACCATCTGCATTTAGATTGATACAAATCTGGGCACTCAGACTAGTGTTAGAACCACCGCAGTAGTCAGTTTTACTCATTTTATTCATGTTTTTATTTATATCCTATGGTTAATAACATTTGTTGGGCTAGGAAATGTGTAGGGTTAATCAGACATTGGTTATATATTTCTTTGTAACAAGTTTTTGTTGACACATTTGACAATTTAATATTTAGAACAAGAATCACTTATGTCTCATCAATGGTGATGTAAACATCAGCCTGTAAAGTGACTGAAATTGTATGTTTCTTAGCTCAAAATGCTTAATTATGGAGAGTTGTGTCTTAAACATATTCATTATATTATTATATTGCATCCTTCCGTCCATTTTTGTGCCAAATTATTATGTTTTCTTTTAATTTTGAATAAAATGGCAGTTTTGCCCTACGTGTATCAGCAAACTCAATGGCCGTACGCCCTTGCTTTGCTCCCAATGCCGTTTTCAGCGCATGCGTAGTCGGAACCATGATCTCATCTATTGACTGGTTGCACATGCTTGATCTTCCTGTAGCATACTATGAATAGCCCTGAGGCTGAAAAACTTGAACCAGAAATCTGAGCAGAACACCACCGCCATAACAACACCTATATTACTGAGCACAAAGGCATTCATTATCTACATTTTATTAATAATTTCCAGGATATATTATTGCATTATAATATAAATAGGGCTAATACTGATTACGAGTGTGCCTCCTGTTCATTACGGTGAGGACCAATATCGTCTAGACTGGAAGGACCAGCACTGTCAGAACAATGGAACATGTAGCAGTACTAATATGTGTGTTAATT
This sequence comes from Branchipolynoe longqiensis, assembly GCA_030323885.1. Classification (NCBI taxonomy): domain Eukaryota; kingdom Metazoa; phylum Annelida; class Polychaeta; order Phyllodocida; family Polynoidae; genus Branchipolynoe; species Branchipolynoe longqiensis. The sequence goes on along the minus strand of CM059199.1, from coordinate 14,798,929 downwards.
AGCTAAGCACGCATCTGAGTTGGAAGACCATTGTGTACTTTCCAAAAATGAAACTGGGGAAAATGATGTTGTCACCTAGTAATAACATTACAAAATGACATGCACAAGACATCAACAGTTAGGTAAATATATGCATTTTATGTTATTATAGTTATTTGATGTAAATATTCTAAGCAGTAAATAAATGCCTTTGTGAAAATGCTAAAATTCTTTCATTTTGTCCCCAAGATAGAGGGTCCTATGGATACCCATGCACTTCTCTTCAGTGATGTTGTTTCACCTTTACTCCGATCTAACAAATTTAAAATGTCACATGGGTTAGTCTAACACTTAATGTAGGTGGCAGCACTATTAATATATGAATATAATGTTCTGTTCCTTTTAACATAAACAACTAAATGACTTTTGTAATACAGGTTGAATTGCCATGTAGCATATGTGTTACATCGGGCATTAACTTGTTTAATGCCATCAGTGCAGACAAACTTGTTGACTGAAATGTTACATTGATTGATTGGTGGTTGCTTTACACCGTGTCGGAAGCATAGGCCATATTCACAGCGAGAAATGTTTGATATTTGTTCAAACCATCACTTTTACATGTAAAAGCAGACAATCAATTATGTGCCAATAGACACTCATTAAATTAGAAAGCTCACAATCATATATTTGTGGTCAAGGGAAACAAATTCCCATAGAAAAAGAAAAGTTTTATTAATAATTGATAGAATTTATTTAGTAAACTATATGAGGTGGTACAGTCCAGCTGCCCTCAAAAAGGCTAAAGTGTTTTCTTGTTTTACTTTAGTAAAAAGGTCGCGCATACTGTCTGCAGTGTAGAATTGTTGGCGCAACTTAGTAAAATGTGTTTGAGTGTCAGCGGGGAGTGACACCCAATACATTCAGGGGGAGGTTCCCCCTTGAGCAGAAAAGCATGTGTAAGCCACGAGTGGCCAATACGGCAGCGGCTAAGGACCACTTGGTCCCGCCGACCTCCCGCATGAGTCTGTGGTGGCTTTCCCACAGATGGTTCAATTTCTTTAAGTTTATTAATGTTTTCATCCCACTCATGTTGCCATTTGGATTTTATGTGGGTGGCTATTAGTGGTTTCAGATCAGAGTGAGGGATCAGACACGGTTCAAGATCACAGTTCAGGGCCTTCTTCGCAGCCCGATCAGCTCGTTCGTTTCCTTGTATGCCGGCATGGCCAGGCACCCAGCACAGGTGGATGTCATACCCATCCATTGCCAGTTGGTTCATTTTATAAATGACCGTTGCTAGAATAGGGTGATTCGTTTTTTGTCCAGCAACAGCCAGGAGGCAAGAGAACGAATCACTGTACATAACATAGTTAGTGTGGTTGGATACCTCGATACACTCCAACCCGAGAAGGAGTGCTCGGGCTTCCGCAGTGAAAATCGAGCTCTGATCGGGCAAGCGTACGCCAAATTTTTCCCGTCGGCAGACTGCTGCAGCAGCTACCTGGCTTTGCTCTTTCGAACCATCAGTGTATATGGAGAGGTGGTTTGCAAACTGGCCTTGAATCTCTGCATGGAGTCCTTGGTACTTGAGTGGATGTGTCCCAGACTTCCTCAGTTCCGTGAGTCGGAGGATAACCGATGGCTTCCTCAACGACCACAGGGGATGTTCTGGGACTTTGGCATCCTCCAACATGTCCAAATCCACACCCAAGGCCTCCAAATGAGGTTTCATTCGGAGCCTCAGTGGCCGGATGTAATTCGGCCTGGCTTCATACCTGAATGTTACAGGGTTCTACATTGTAATTAACTTGTTGATTGAAATTTAAAAATACGCTGCAGATGTTTTCATACCTTAACTTTTAAATGCAGGGACAAATCCATGATTTTCTGAAGAGGTGAAGAGAGTGTGGCAAAGGTGATGGTGCTGTGATGGTTTCTCATACATCATGTGCATGACATTTTGGATATCAGTGGTCATTTTGGGTGCTTGGATCTTGGATTTCCTGGTGTTCTGATTGTCTAATAGTGATTTGACTGTTTTCAGTGTGTTCCTTGACCCCTAAAACCTGGGAGTAGACACCTTAATTACCATTCTAGGATGAATAATAAGGAAGTTATAGCTATTTTAAGGTATTGACGGCCATCTTGGATGCCATCTTAGATCTAAAAACTTTCTGGTAGGTTCATTTTGGTAGTTTTTAGTATGATGTTATCCACATCGAATGTTTATCAGAAACAGTTGAAAAACTTTTTCTAGCAATTCTTTTGGGGTAGGGTGGTAATTTTTCATATATATACCTGACTAAATGGTGAAAACAAGACTATTCAGACTTATCCATGATAAGCAGTATAAATCTTCAATTTAAAAAAACCAGCGTTGTCAACACTGTTGTACACAAGCATCACTGTGGCAGCACTGTGTTAACTGCAATGGCAGGGTAAATTTCAGTCGCAGACGACTGGTTTTCCTCATTCCACTGCTCCTTGCCCTATCCTAGTAATGCCAAGCATCTGGCTAGGAAGCGACAAGTATCAATTTTTAAGTCATTGGTTTGACTTGACCAGGATTCAAACACACGATCCCACGATCTACCAACATGGGAGATGGACGCTCTAACTCATTCAGCCATCCCGTCTGATCTTTGTTTACCCTTTATAAAGCACAGTGGCGTAAGCACAGTAGCGCAAAACTGCACGAACTGTTCAATGTTTAATGAGTCCACCCATACCGTAGTTAGATATCTAGGATCGAATGTTTGTTTGTTTGTTGTTGTTTTACGTCCTAGCAACATCTAGGTTCATATCAGGACGGGCGGATCGAGTGTAGATAAAGTGTTTTGGTAACAGCAAATTGATGATCATATTATACAGTTTTAAAAAGGATACAATCCTTTCAAAATAGATCAAAAACTGGAACTAATGTTACTTTCCACTGAGAGTGGTGAGTATCGGAATCAAATCGCAACTTTCCTCATTTCACGATTGTTTAAATTCACACCAAATTTAGCTAAATATATTATGTCGATCGATTGTGCCGTTCTCTGTGGCGGAGTGGTTAGAGTGTCTGACTGTTTCTAGGTCAGACTCCTAATCTGAGGGTCGGCAGTTCGATTCCCCATGCCCCCAGCTCTGCCAATTTGGATTTCCACCGCTGTGTATAACTTACAGCGTCATCAAAGGCCAGTTGCTCTCATACCATGTCTATGTGGTGTGGGAGGTTAAAAATCCCTTGGGTCGGTAAAAGTGTAGGCTCGGGCTTTCTATCAACCAGCAGTGGAATGAGGAAGACCAGTCGTCTATGACTGAAATTTCCCCTGCTTAAACAACTAATGGACCAACAAAAAAAGATAGGGGCTACACTACTATATCTTGGACTTTGTTCTCATCAATCAATCAATAGTTCCATCCTCTAGTCGAGGATTGGATGCAATGGTTCTCCACTTGTCCCGATGTTGTGCTGTCCTGATAGACAGTGAATAATTCAAGCCTGTCCACTGTGAAATATTTGTTCTCATAAATTACTAAATTTGAAGATATTGGAAGTGAAAGTGACAAAACAAATAAATTGAGGACTCATTTGCCATGTGGTAAGTCTGAGGAAGCAGTAGGCTTCAGCACTGACATGTTCTTTTAAACCCTTCTAGGCGGTAACCTCTATTTGCTCCCCGAGAGAGTGCCGCTGGTAACTTGCAAAAGCCAGCAGCACTTCAACACCTTTGCAGGCAGCTTTCATGAAATGAAATACTCGAACGGATGGGGCTGCCCTCTATGGAAGATCTTCTGATCAAAAAGAATCTCCGATGGACTGGACACCTCATGAGGATGTCATCAGACAGGCTACCAAAGCAGATCCTCTATTCTCAACTGTCTTCTGGTTACAGAAAGAGAGGGCGCCCTTGTCTCTGGTTCAAGGATAACATCAAGAGAAACCTGAAGCTGAGAGACATTAAGACCGACTCATGGATGCAATTCTCACAGCAGAGAGCTAAATGGAGAACGGCAGTCAAGTAATGAAAGCAGTCTTTGTTGCATCGCGAACGACAGCATGATGAGGTGGAAACAAATGAGGGGTTCAGTCACCATACCACCTAAACGCTAATCCAAAATGGAGAGAAACCCTCAAAAACTTAATTGTTTTATATTCCTTCTCTTTTGTTCATTGCTCCATAACCATGTGATCACATGAAAAGTGGAATTAGTGAGAATTAACAATATTTTCAGGTGAAAATCTTTGATTTAAACTACATTTTTGGGTTGATGTTTAAATGGTTTTGCGCACAAACTCTTCAAATGTTTAAGAAGTGCATTACATAGGATCAGATCTAGGCAAATGTTCTGGTTTCCAAGACTGTTCGCTTTCATCGGACTATGCAGGGAACGGGATGTAGCTCAGGCGGTATCGTGTCCAGCTGTGAAGGTGTGGGTCCTGTCTGCGAGAAAGTGCCCATAAAAGACCCCTTGCTGCTTATCAGAAAGAGTAGCAGCCCATGTGGCAACAGCAGGTTTCCTCTAAAGAAATGTGTCAGAATGACCAAATCTTTTATGTCCAATAGCCGATGATGAAAATCAATGTGCTCTAAAGGCGTCATTAAATAAAACAAAAATAACCAAGAACACCCCAAAAATTGTTGGAGTATGCAGTTTTAATTGCAACGTTCCACTCACAGTGAGATGGTGTCATTTGTAGGGCAGTCAACATCAGTACCACCCATTTACAAACCAGACGGGGTTCCTGAATGAGTTAAGCGTCCATCTCCCGTTTGGGTAGATCGTGGGATTCAACGCCTGCTCAAGTCAAAGCAATGACTTAAAAATTGATACTTGTCGCTTCCTACCCAGGCACTCGGCATTATTAGGTTAAGGAAACGACTGCTTAACTCAGTGTCAGGATAATATGACTGAGTGGGGATACCAGGTCATGATGCTGGCAGCCCGGTCTCCAAGTGGGGCAGCACTATGAAGTTGCCCTGAGTGTGCACTGTCAAAAGTCTATAGACCTATTTCATGTGACGTCAGTACGGGTAACTAGGTCAGTGCACGCTGCTTTTGGCTGCAGGACGACACACTGACACACTGCAAACTCAATGGCTATGAGCAATCTTCATAGAGAAAATGTGAAATATCTCTAAAACCACACCACTTGGAAACAAACTGCTTGGTACACATATAGAAAACATATTCAACAAATAGATTATATTAAATTTATACGGTTAGGGTTGTGCATTTCTATTAATTCTGAATAAAATAAACGTTTTGCACTGCGCATACTGGCAAACTCAGTGGCAGTGTGCATCCGTTCTGCAGCCAAGCTGCGCGCGCATACACGATGTTTACAAACATTGAAATAGGTCTATACCCGTCCTGATCTGACCTTAGATGTTGCCAGGACGTAAAACTCCAACAACCAACCACCCCATTTACAACAACCCCTTGTCGAACACATCTTCTACATAGCTGGGAATGCACAGTGACGCCACCAGGGGGCGCCCCACACCACCAGCAGGCCGGTAGGTGTCGGTGGCTGTGGTGGTGTCATAGATGTTTTGTTTGTTTTTGTGACAGCTTATTTACGCTGTCCATAACAAAATAGTCGCATCACAACTTGTTTTCATCGCTGAACAGCAATAGCCTCAATTTGGTAGTTGCCTTGTCATCTTACCTGTTAGTCGCTAGCCTTAATTATGTTCGTGTTTTTTGTTGTTCCAAATTTGCAATATGCATGAGTGTAAAGCAGCAGTCACACCTCACCGGATTTGGGGAAATGGACAGAAACCGAACAAAGTCCGGTTTGTGTCCGTTCAAGTTTTGAACATGCACAAAACTAGGAACGGATGCCACCAGATTGACATCTATGGTTCTTGTCCGGTTTGAGTTTATTTTGTCTGTTGGCTGTCCATTTCATGTCCCTTTCATGTCGCATTTCATGTCCATTTCATGTTCGTTCATAGACCTGATGTCGCAACACTTTGACACATTTTAATACATTTTGATACTTATCACCACCGGACTAGACAATTCTGTCCGTTGCTCAAACCGGTGATGTGTGACAGCCGCTTTACCGTTAGTAGGGATACTCAATTTACGCTGTGACTTTCTTAGGTCATTTGAAGAATTGTTCGGAGTTAGGTCTTTACGGGATGCTAATATCCAACATGAGGCCTGCATCCTGCTTACGTCACTCACTACCTGCTTCTGCGCTCTGCCGCCAGGTGGCAGTGTCAGCTCACACGACCTGCGTCTCCCACATGGATCAGTAAGATCGCCGGTTTACCCTACGGAAACTCGGTCCAATCAAACCAATGACTTACACAGTTGGTGCTACCGCTATCCAGGCTGGCACTGGGCATTACAAGGATAGAGCAAGGACTGGTTAGCTTCGTGTCAGGATAATGTGACTTAGTGGGAAATTGGGTCATGGTTTCAGTGGCCTTGTCTCCCAACAGGGCAGCACTATCAAGTCGCCATAAATGCGCACTGTCATAGATCGGTACTCATCCTGATATGACCTAAGATGTTACCAGGACGTAAACTCCAGAAAACAAACAAAACAAACCGTACCACACGATCGGGCGGGATGACTGCTTGGGTAAGGCGCCTGCTTAAAATAAATGCGGGTTCAAATCCTGGCTGAGACAAACCAGATAATTACAAATTTGATACTTGTCGCTACCTTGCCTGATGCCTAGCATTATTACGACAGCGCTAGGGTTGTTTGGATGAGTGTCAGGATAATACGACTGAGTGGGATATCGGGTGACGGCGGCACTGTATCTTCAGGGGTCGTACTATAAAGTCACCACGAGTTTGTATTATCAAACCATCGGTAACCATCCTGATATCCACCTTGGCTGTTGCTTGGACGTAAAACCCCAATACAGTAAGACAACCACTGAGTTGTGCTTAAGCTGAGCTCTGTAAAAAGCTTGTTTTACTTAACGACGCCTCTGGAGCGCATTGATTTTTATCATCGGCTATTGGACGTCAAACATATGGTTATTCTGACATATTTCTTTGGGGAAACCCACTGTCCCCACATAGGCTACTCTTTCCAATAAACAGCAAGGGGTCTTTTATATGCACTTTCCCACAGACAGCACAGCACATATCACAGCCTTTGATGAAGCAGTTGTGGACTACTGGTTGGAATGGAAAATCGCCCAAACTGCAAATTGGTCCACTGAGCAGGATCGATCGGACGACCCACACCGTAACAGGTGGACACTCTATCACCTGAGCCACGCTCTCCTTAGCTCTGTGGTACTCGTGCACTATTCACAGACACGGACTCGCTCAGGCTGTCGGGGTTACGGCGGGGTTTGGGCCCCACAAGGGTGGGTTATCTGATAAGATATGGGGTGTGCTATATATGACAGTAAGGGATGGTTCGCAACCCTGGTAAGTTCTTAGATAACTTCTTGGCTCTGTTGTGGCTGATAGATTCATAATACGAGTCTTCCGATATGCTGAGGCTTGTACCCAGCAGGTGCTTATCTGTACTTAGCTGTCGTGTCAGTATTCCTTATCTCCTACTGATTATCAGCTATGGTCGTAATGCTTGCATTGCGTTTGATTCGCGGGAGGACCCCCCCACCCCACCCCACCCCACCCTCTTCGCTTTCTCCCCCCTTCTCTCCCCCCCCCCCCCCCCCCCCCTACGTCTGCTAGTACTACGCAAAGAAAAACCGTGAGCGCGCGACGGCGGGTGGCCCCTCGGCGGATTTTTGATCCGTCGGTGGCACTCCCCCCCCCCCCCCCCCCCCCCCGTGCCGCCCGGACCGCAGCCTGCCCGCTCCACCGTCACCCAAGCCCTGCCGCCCCATTGGTAAATATGTTTATTTTGCTGAATAAGTCTTGTTCTTTTTATTTTCTCTCTATAGGGTGGAGGGCTCTTCGGGGCTCTTCCCAGCCCAGCGACTCTCCCCATCATGACCTCGCCCAAACCGGCTGGTCCTGACATTCCTGACATTCTTCCAACATTGATTGACAATATCCTCATTGGCATTGCATTTACATGTACCTGATATTTACCTCCTCATTGTTCTGACTGCCTACTCCTCATTTTATCCTGGATAAAATGTTTTTCTCCACCCCCGCCTCTGTCCCTCCTTCGTCGCGTATCAAGCCTCCATCAGGATATCTACGGCGTCTCACATCCCCAGCTGGTCACCCGTCCAGGAACTGGCGCCCGTCAGTTTTGATTGATTTCAGTGATCAGATTAGCAGACTGGTGTTATGAACATGATATTGCTCATATTTGGAATCAAAACTCTCAAAGTCCAAAAGCACCTAAATCACCCCTTCCTATGTCAGTGATAGAAATAATCAAACATGTTCACTTGTCCATATGACAAGTCTGGTGTGATTTTTACTTGTCTGCCTGAATTTTCACATGTCCACAGTACTTACCTTTATTACCTCAGTTAACCTCCGTGATTACGGGAATACAACTACACAAATAAATCAAAGCAACACAACGAATGTCCTAAATAATGTAAATTACTTCACACTGAGTAACTGAATGTCCACAAGGTTCAGGTCATTAAACAGGCAGCATTGAGTGCCGTAGTTACTCAGGGTAATGCAGCGTCTCCCAGCAGGTCACTGAGGCCAGTCATCTTCTTAATCTACTTCGTCTTCTTCATTTTCTTCGTCTTCTTCGTCTTCTTCACCTTCTTCGCCTTCTTCGCCTTCTTCGCCTTCTTCGCCTTCTTTGTCTTCTTCATCTTCTTCTTCATCTTCTTCATCTTCTTCATCTCCTTCATCTCCTTCATCTCTTCATCTTCTTCATTTTCTTCATCTTCTTCATCTTCTTCATCTTCTTCATCTTCTTCATCTTCTTCATCTTCTTCATCTTCTTCATCTTCTTCATCTTCTTCATCTTCTTCATCTTCTTCATCTTCTTCATCTTCTTCATTTTCTACATCTTCTTCATCTTCTTCATCTTCTTCATCATCTTCATCTTCTGCATCTTCTTCATCTTCTTCATCTTCTTCATCTTCTTCACCTTCTTCACCTTCTTCATCTTCTTCACCTTCTTCATCTTCTTCACCTTCTTCATCTTCATCTTATTCATCTTCTTCATCTTCTTCATTTTCTTCGTCTTCTTCGTCTTCTTCGTCTTCTTCACCTTCTTCGCCTTCTTCGCCTTCTTCGCCTTCTTCGCCTTCTTTGTCTTATTCATCTTCTTCTTCATCTTCTCCTCTCTTCTTCTCATCCTTCATCCCTTCATCTTCTTCATTTTCTCTCTTCTTCATCATCTTCTTTCTTTATCTTCTTCATCTTCTTCATTTTCTCATCTTCTTCATTTCTCATCTTCTTCATCTTCTTCATCTTCTTCATTTTCTACATCTTCTTCATCTTCTTCATCTTCTTCATCATCTTCATCTTCTGCATCTTCTTCATCTTCTTCATCTTCTTCACCTTCTTCACCTACTTCATCTTCTTCACCTTCTTCATCTTCTTCACCTTCTTCATCTTCATCTTATTCATCTTCTTCATCTTCTTCATCTTCTTCATCTTCTTCATCTTCTTCATCTACTTCTTCAACATCAACAGATAGGATGGCCGAATGAGTTAGAGCATCCGTCTCCCATGTTCGTAGATCGTGGAATCGTGGGTTCGAACCCTGGTCCAGTCAAACCAATGACTTAAAAATTGATGCTTATCGCTTCCTAGCCTGGCGCTTGGCATTCTTAGGATAGTACAAGGAGCAGTGGCTTAATAAAAAAACAACCCAAAACAGAAGTTCTACTTGTTGGTGAACCAGTACTCAACAGCCGTGTCTGGCTGAAAGTCTGCTTCAGCTGGTCACAGAAGGTTGATGCGCAGGGCATTGCTCAGAGCTCTGTTGTGCAGTCTGTTGCTGAAGTCTGTCTTCACGCACTTCATGGAAGCCATGCACAACTGAAGTAGCCCGGATGGTCAGCGAAATCCATGTTTTTTCAGCTCAAAATTTTAATTTGGCCAACGAAAAAGATCAAGCCATATTCTGCTTGTCGGTGACTACTCTCTCTTGGTTCAGAAAAGCGGACAAGCTCTTATTTCGAATGCTGTAGGTTATTATCGAAAGTAAATTAACAAATTCAAAATTCAGCTGTGCCAGTCTGTAGTGCCACATGCTACACATCTAACTGAAACTTACATGGCACGGTGATTGTAGTTGGTTGGATGTTGGAGTTTTACGTGGCTAACTTTGAAGATATTTGAAATATGCTAATTAATTCTGGCAAGCATGTACAAATTCTGATATGATAGACTTCAGCATTAACAGATTTTAACAATATGGCCTAGTATCCCCTTATATGCAGCAACAAAAACTTGATATGTGTACCAGTATCTAAGCTTGATATGTGTACCAATATCTAAGCTTGATATGTGTACCAGTATCTAAGCTTGATATGTGTATCAATATCTAAGCTTGATATGTGTACCAGTATCTAAGCTTGATATGTGTACCAGTATCTAAGATTGATATGTGTACCAGTACCTACGCTTGATATGGGTACCTGTATATAAGCTTGATATGTGTACCAGTATCTAAGCTTGATATGTGTACCAGTATCTAAGCTTGATATGTATACCAGTATCTAAGCTTGATATGTGTACCAGTACCTAAGCTTGATATGTGTACCAGTACCTAGGCTTGATATGTGTACCAGTATATAAGCTTGATATGTGTACCAGTATATAAGCTTGATATGTGTACTAGTATCTAAGCTTGATATGTGTACCAGTATCTAAGCTTGATATGTGTAACAGTATCTAGCTTGATATGTGTACCAGTATCTAAGCTTGATATGTGTACCATTATCTAAGCTAGATATGTGTACCAGTATCTAAGCTTGATATGTGTACCAGTACCTAAGGTTGATATGTGTACCAGTATCTAAGCTTGATATGTGTACCCGTACCTAAGCTTGTTATGTGTACCAGTATCAATGCTTGATATATGTACCAGTACCTAAGCTTGATATGTGTACCAGTATCCAAGCATGATATGTGTACCAGTATCTAGCTTGATATGTGTACCGGTATCTAAGCTTGATATGTGTACCAGTAACTAGCTTGATATGTGTACCACTATCTAAGCTTGATATGTGTACCAGTATATAAGCTTGATATGTTTACCAGTATCGAAGCTTGATATGTGTACCAGTATCTAAGCTTGATCTGTGTACCAGTACCTAAGCTTGATATGTGTAGCAGTACCCAAGCTTGATATGGGTACCAGTATCTAAGCTTGATCTGTGTACCAGTATCTAAGCTTGATATGTGTACCAGTACCTAAGCTTGATATTGTACCAGTATCTAAGCTTGATATGTGTACCAGCACCTAAGCTTGACATGTGTACCAGTATCTAAGCTTGATATGTGTACCAGTACCTAAACTTGATATGTGTACCAGTATCTTAGCTTGATATGTGTACCAGTACCTAAGCTTGATATGTGTACCAGTATCTAAGCTTGCTATGTGTACCAGTACCTAAGCTTGATATGTGTACCAGTATCTAAGCTTGATATGTGTACCAGCACCTAAGCTTGATATGTGTACCAGTATCTAAGCTTGCTATATGTACTAGTACCTAAGCTTGATATGTGTACCAGTATCTAAGCTTGATATGTGTACCAGTAACTAGCTTGATATGTGTACCACTATCTAAGCTTGATATGTGTTCCAGTATATAAGCTTGATATGCGTACCAGTATCGAAGCTTGATATGCATACCCGTATCTAAGCTTGATCTCTGTACCAGTACCTAAGCTTGATATGTGTAGCAGTACCTAAGCTTGATATGTGTACCAGCACCTAAGCTTGACATGTGTACCAGTACCTAAGCTTGATATGTGTACCAGTATCTAAGATTGATATGTGTACCAGTACCTAAGCTTGATATGTATACCAGTATCTAAGGTTGATATGTGTACTAGTATCTAAGTTTGATATGTGTACCAGTATCTAAGCTTGATATGTACGATCACACCTATGTCAGTGCTTTGGTTTAGAACATTTTATGGTTTTATCGGACTATGTAGATTTAATTATTTCAGATTAATCCAGAAGTTAAAATAGATTTCAGCTCAGAAAGAAGCAGGCGTTCCGCTAATGTAATCTGGGTCAGTAGGTCACGTGGTTCTTTCTGGAACCTTGATTCGTGCCTTTTGGTTATTGTCCCGCAGTTGTGTTGATGGAACTTTTAAATTGCAATGTTTGACATTAATAGTTGAATCCCATTTGTGCATCTGAGCCTAATACTTCTGGCACAGAATAGTCTGGGTGGAGACAATTCGCACGGATGAAAGATCTCCGCCATTTCACGGATTTCCACGACTTTCTTTTATATTTGCAGATTAATATTAAAGTTGCATAGTCCGATGGTTTTGAATTTCTGTATTTTTTCTGAGATAAATATATTAGATCCATCACTAGTATCTACTTTACATTAGTTCAAAGTTACTTTTATTCTAAATGGTAAACCATTGAGATATTTTGAGTGCAAACATGGGAAATTAGTTTTGGCAAGCTTGCCAAAACTCGGACACATTTGTTTTCGGATTTGCATTTGCATTTGCATTTGCATTTGCATTTGTATTCACATTTGGAAGTATGGAAGCACTACTGTGTGTTTACATGATTTTCCATTTTTTGCCGGATTCAGATTCGGATTCGCATACCGCGTATATGGAATCTTAGCTTTAGGCACTTTGGAGCCAGTATGCATCATTCTAACAAAACAATGTTAACATCTCCAACCTGATCAAACCTGGCTAGTGTTAGTAAAACCAGTGATTCTATTGTTGAGATTGTGGTGAAATAGTGTCCCTTTTAATATTTAAACGCCTTGATTGTAGAGCCTCTATTGTACCTGGGTGGTTGCCAAGTTGGAGACATTTATTGTGAAATACAGTCAGCGTGTTGATCGTTGATGCAAATATTGGTCAGCCTATGGGGATATCCAATCCCGGAAATGGAAATTGTGTTTATCCAGCAGCACCGAGCTGCGGGAACCAGAAACCACCAGGGACAGCGAGGGGAGGTGCATGTCACATAGCGCTACAACTGAATAAGGGGAATATATAGTAACAATGATGTATTTGTATTACTGTATAACGCATGTCATATAGCGCTACAATGGAATAAGGGGAATATATAGTAACAATGATATGTTTGTATTAATGTATAACGCATGTCACATAGCGCTACAACTGAATAAGGGGAATATATAGTAACAATGATATGTTTGTATTAATGTATAATGCATGTCACATAGCGCTACAATGGAATAAGGGGAATATATAGTAACAATGATGTATTTGTATTACTGTATAACGCATGTCATATAGCACTACAACTGAATAAGGGAAATTTATAGTAACAATGATGTATTTGTATTACTGTATAACGCATGTCATATAGCATTACAACTGAATAAGGGGAATATATAGTAACAATGATGTATTTGTTATAATATATATATACATTAATACAAACACATCATTGTTACTACACATTCCCCTTATGCAGTTGTAGTGCTATATGACATGTGTTATATATTAAAACAAACACATCATTATTACTATACATTCCCCTTATGCAGTTGTAGTGCTATATGACATGCGTTATATATTAATACAAACACATCATTATTACTATACATTCCCCTTATGCAGTTGTAGTGCTATATGACATGTGTTATATATTAATACAAACACATCATTATTACTATACATTCCACTTATGCAGTTGTAGCGTTATATGACATGCGTTATATATTAATACAAACACATCATTATTACTATACATTCATCTTATTCAGTTGTAGCGCTATATGACATGTGTTATATATTAATACAAACACATCAATGTTACTATACATTCATCTTATTCAGTTGTAGCGCTACATGACATGCGCTATATATTAATACAAACACATCATTATTACTATACATTCCACTTATGCAGTTGTAGCGCTATATGACATGTGTTATATATTAATACAAACACATCTTTGTTACTATACATTCATCTTATTCAGTTGTAGCGCTACATGACATGTGTTATATATTAATACAAACACATCATAGTTACTATACATTCATCTTATTCAGTTGTAGCGCTATATGACATGCACATATAGCATTACTATAACATAACATGCCATATATATGTCATGGGGGGGTGATAAAAATGGGAAATATTGTGCCTAGAGCAGAAATCGAACCCACATCTCTTCCATTCCGGGCCTCTGTGCTAACCATTTCACCAGCTAGGCTCCCGAAATAGCCCTCGATGTACTAATCATAATTGTTCATCTTTTTGTGAATGCAGTTCCAATCACCTGTTTCCCCCATCTCCAATAATCGATACAAGTGTGGCGTTGAGACTGTCGTGCGATGAATCCTAACCGCAACTTTCTCATCCGGTGTTCTATTAACAAAGCAACAGTCATCGCAGCAATAAAAAGTGTAGAATAAAATGAGAAAACAGAAAGAAACCTATCCATTAAATTGCATTTGTATTGTGATATACTAGGTTAAATACGATAGCGCCACAGCTTTGTTGTCTAGACGGTCAAAAAGGGAGGCCAGAAACTTGACTAGAATTTAATATACATATATATGCATATATAAATAAATTTGCTTCTGTTCAGATCAGTTCCTTCCCACTGAGGGAGTGCGATATAGCTCAGGCGGTAGAGTGTCCACCTGTGAAGGTGTGGGTCATCCGATCGATCCCACTCAGTGGACCCATTTGCAGTTTGGGCTATTTTCCATTCCAACCGGTGGTCCACAACTGGTTCATCAAAGTATGTGGTTTGTGCTGTCCTGTCCGTTGAAAAGTTCATATAAAATACCCTTTCCTGCTTATCGGAAAGAGTAGCCAATGTGGTGGCAGCAGGTTTCCTCTAAAGACATGTGTCAGAATGACCAAATGTTTGACGTCCAATAGCCAATGATAAAAATCAATGTGCTCTAGAGGCGTCGTTAAATAAAACAAGCTTTTTACAGAGCTATTGCAATGTTGTAAATAGGTTCAATACAATAGCTCCAGTGCAGTTCTGGTGTCCAGACTTTTGAGAAACGAAGTGTAAAATATTCCGATATTCGGCAAGGGGGGAATGCAATTGTTCTATTACTGATCGGTGTACTTGGCCAGGTGCATATATAAATATATATGTATATATATGTATGGGTTGGTGCTGCCTGAGTGGGATGTAAATAGACATAGTGGTGCTGCAGGTCTGGGTGTGATTGCACTCAGGGCCTAGCCCTTCTTCTGGGGTAGGGGTCACCACACTCAAAAGGTCAAGGTTGGTGGTGGCCAAGGGGCCAGACAGTTACTGGTGGTGGGCAGACCACTGGTGTCCATAGAGACCAGGAATGCTGGATTCCTATTGGTGAAACCAGGAATGCTAGATTCCTATCGGTGGAAGGAGGTGGTATGATACTCTACCAAGAACCCATGTAACTATATAATAATAAACCAGAGGTCTGGACTCTCTCTTTCATACTTTACTCTCTTCCTTTCTCTTTGTCTGTATTGTTTTTCTGATAGCCTACATACACAGCCACAGATCCGAGCATCAATCAATCAATAGTTCCGTCCTCTAGTCGAGGGTTGGATGCAATGGTTCTCCACTTGTCCCGATGGTGTGCTGTTCTGATAGACTGTGAATAATTCAAGCCTGTCCACTGTGAAATATTTGTAAACCATGATGTTCTTGGTCTCCCTCTCCCTCTGCTGCCATTCACCTTCCCTTCCAACAATGTACGGTATATTGAACTCTGACGAATGATGTGGCCAAAATAAATAAGTTTCTTTGTCTGTATAGTGGCAAACAAGCTTTTCTTATTTTTAATTTTTCTGAGAACTTCTTTGTTGGTGATCTTCTTTGTCCATGATATTTTCATCATCCTTCGATAAGTCCACATCTCAAATGCTGCTAAACGTTTGTACATTTTCTTAGAGATTGTCCATGTCTCAGCCCCATACATTAGAGTAGACCACACATAACACTGAAGAATACGCTTCCTTGTTTGTATTAATATCTTACTTGATGTTAACACTCTATACATTTTGGAGAATGTTGTTCGGGCTATTGTTATCCTTCTTTTAATTTCTTCCTCACATCTCCCATCATTTGTAATCTTTTGTCCGAGATATATGAATTCGGATACTTGTTCTATGTTTGTGCCATCTATGGTTATATTGACATTTGGTTTATCTGTCTTTTTACTTATAACCATTGTTTTGGTCTTCCTGGCATTCATCTTCATGTTGAATAGTATTCCAGCTTTATTGATTCTATTCACTATATCTTGTAGGTTTTTCTCACTGTCTGCTAGTATTACACTGTCATCAGCATATCTAAGATTGCTGATGTTCATGCCACCTATTGTCACTCCCTTGCAATCTTCAATGTGTCTGAATCCGAGCATACTATTCTACAAAACTGGCGACCACAACGATTATTAACACACAGTGTTGTATTGACGGTAGAAGCTTGCTGGTGCTGGTGCTTGGGTGGTGTGCTGTGTGGCTAGTGCTTTTTCCTTCTTTCTGTGGGAGGAGAGAGAAGAGCGCAGGGAGGCACGGGAATTGTTACAGGTAGAACCTAGGCAGAGAGAGATCCGGTGTAGATCTTTAAAAGCGTACGGAAAGTCTGTTCCCTTTGTAAAATATTCCGATAAAAGGCATTGGTGGGGGAATGCAAATGTTCTACTTATGAAAAAGGTATATAGGGCCAGGTGCATGAATGTGTTTATGTAGTTGCTGGTGGTACTTTACTCATTGTAAATAGACATTTTGGTGCTAGTAAGATAGCATGTAAGGGGCACTTGGAGCTCTACTCACTACCCCCTCCCCCCTCTGGTAGTCACGGATCACCACACACTCAGCTCAGGGCAGGTGGTGACCAAAGGGCCATGCCGCTTGGTGGTGGGCAGATCACTGTAACCATGGGGACACAGGAATGCTTGATGTTCATTGGTAGAGCTGTAGATGCTTGATTCTCATTGGAGAATATGGTCAGGTGATATGCCATACTGGATCCATGTACCACTATAAATAATAAACCTGAGGGCTTGGCTCTCTCTCTTCTTTCACTCTTTATACTCTTCCTTTCTCCTTTTGCCTGTATTGATTTCACCATAGCCTGCCTACACAACCACAGATTCCAGCCTTGTTGGATGGGTCATATAGAGGAGCATTAAGTAATTGGATTGATTTGATCGAATGCATAGGGCCTCTTGCTGACCTTATAGACCTGGACATTATTCATTTTGCTTTGTCCAATGCAACGGGAACGCTGCATGAGGTTCTATTCACAGCTTTTCGGCATGAAAATGCTAAGGCCTGGAGAGAAATTAAGGAAATGATAGCATCCACTCTTTTGACTGCGGATGAACAGTCACTTGAAGGGGGTAGTGATGGCTATGAAGCAAGAGGCCGGGGAAACAGTAGCTGTATACTGTCAGGATTTTAAAATGGCAGCAGCAAAACCTGGGATCTCAGGAGTGCAGTTTTCTGCACTGACACATTTGAAATACTCCTTTCGAGATTTCTCGATTCTTTATTAGATGATAATACCATGTGGTATGTGGAAACAAATTGACCCAAAACTCTTGAAGAAGCCTTCAAAATGTCTACTCTCAGTGATAGGTCTGTAATCAGGCAGCAGAGACGTGCGAAAGCATGTGGTGGTAATGAGCTATTTGTGAGCAAATCGATAGTCTAAATGGTACTTCTTTGGAGTTTTCCAAATCTCTCTTCTTCCAGAGGTTCTAAATTCTCTGGTTCAGATATTCAGGTCATGAAGTCACTGCAAGGTGAGATGAAGTCTCTTAGGAAGTGCATAAGTAACTTGTCATTAGGCAGTGAAGTTTCTGACCATTCAGTGATTGACACTGTTAACACTGCAACACCTTCTCGTGTCAATTCTTACAACCGGGGCGTATGTGGTGGATTGCCGCACGTAAGCCTAAAGAAAATACTCGACTAGAATTTATATGTATCTATATATATATATACATATATATATGTATATATATGTATATACATGTATATATATACATATATATATGCTTATATATGGATAGTGATAAACCCTTTATCACATGTAATAATGCCTGTAGTGTCTTGCACCCCACCCCCTGTCCGGGTGGGGGTGGGACCCCCATCATGCACCGCTCCACCTCCTGCGCGGGGCCTAGCCTCCACAAGCTCAGAGGAATTTGAATGTGTCGGACGTGTTTCCCGCCTTACCCTTACCCCATAGCTGGGCAGTGTGTGCAACTACGCCTCACGCCTCACGCCTCACGCCACATGCCGCACCTCCTCGCGCTTATGCCAGCATCAAGGTTCTGTGCCTCCTGTGCAGAGCCTCATCAGGGGCTGGTGGGGGATGACGGCAAGCAAACCCACATCAGGAGCAAGGCGTTCTCTGTGGTGGAGTGGTTAGAGTCTCTGACTTTTTTCTAGGTCAGACTCCTAATCTGAGGGTCGGCGGTTCGATTCCCCGTGCCCCCAGCTCTGCCAATTTGGATTTCCACCGCTGTGTATAACTTACAGCGTCATCAAAGGCCGGTTGCTCTCATACCATGTCTATGTGGTGTGGGAGGTTAAAAATTCCTTGGGTCGGTAAAAGTGTAGGCTCGGGCTTTCTATCGACCAGCAGTGGAGTGGGGAAGACCAGTCGTCTGTGACTGGGATTTCCGCTGCTTAAACAACTAATGGACCAAAAAAAAACAACAAAAAAACACCAAACACTTGCCTCCAGCAAGGAGCGGGACCAGAGTATGGCTTCCGACAGGCTGGAGGCGACTCAGAGCAGGAAGGAGAGCGAGCTGAGGAGGAAAATTGCAGTAGAAATGGCACGCAAGAGGGAGTGCATTCTCCAAAACCAGCTGGACGAGATAGAGGCAGAGGGCGAAGCCCTGAGCCTGTCAGGACGCAGCAGGAAGGCCGCCCGTGAGAAGAGTGGGACACGCCACCGCAGCATGGACCTGTCTATGGACCATTTTGCGGTGGAAAAGCGCTCCCACCACCCCTCAGGGAGATCGGGCGACCATTGGGGGCCACCCGGCGCGGCGCAGGGTGATACGCCGCAAGGACCCCTGTGACACCTGGAACAGTGCCGCATAGTGCAGCAAAGGGGGCTGGCTGTGAAGACCACCACAACTGCCGCCACTCCTGGGACCCGTCGCACTGGGGTCCCGACAAGAGCATTCAAGCCGTCTAGGCGATAGCAGCCAGCGCCCGGCTCGACCAGGCAGAGGTCGGCCTGCATTGAATTTGTTGGCTGCCCCACCCCGTTGGCCGATCCGGTCGCTGAGGGCACTAACATTGATGTCCGTGTTGACGCCTGTTCTGATATGCCTGTTTGCCGTGATAACACAGTCAACTACCCCAAATATATTGGTCATGATAATATGGGCAGCCACACTCACCCCGATGAAATTGTGATGCACTAGAAGCTACTGCAAGTCCTCACATAGTGTGGGTGACGCGGTCCCTCAGATCCTCGCCTGCCATTTCTTTGTGGAAGCCTTCTTACGGGGCCATAACGATCCCGTTTGGGATTATGTCATGAGAGGGGTCATTTTTGGTTTTCATGTGATAAATGACGGCTGTGACTAGGCCTACAGGGGCCGTAACTATAGCTCAAGCATGGGCGAGCTGACTCATGCCGCAATGTCAGAAAAGCTCCACCGCGAAATTGAGACAGGAGTGCTATCTATCAGGGAAGCCCCCGAGATATGCACTCACCCGATAGGTACGTGCCGAAACCTGACTCGATAGGTTTCGGGACCATTATCGACTGAAGCTGCCCCCATGATTAATGCGTTAATTTATTTACTGATCAGTACGCGACAAAATTTGCGTGCAAAAGTATTGATGAAGTAACCGATAACATGTTGGAGGCGGAATTCATGTCGGTAGTGGACATCTCTGATGCCTAAATGGCGGTGAATATGCACCCCTCCTTGCTCGCCGCCAATCATGGGAATTCACAAAGGGTGTTAGTACTGTTACTACTTTCCTAAGGGACAACAGATTATGGATGGGGCTCAGTTCTAGTCCTTTTGTCTTTTCAAAGCTCTCAGATTTTGTGGTACGGTGCATGGTTCATAGGGGGCACGATAGAGTAACCAATTATTTGGACGACTTTTGCTTGTTCACAAGCACCTTTGAAGAAGCGGTCATAGCCCAGTCAGACCTGGTGGGAGTGCTCAGGCTGCTAGGGTTTTTCATCAGTTAAAAAAAGCTTTCCTCCACCAGCACATTGCTAATTCAGTAAAGATGAACCTGAGCTTACCAGACAACAAACTGCAGAAACTACTAGCATGCATATGCAGCCTATTCGGCGGGTTTGGTGTCGCTTGCGCCAAAGTGGTTAGGGGTGGCCTCACTTTCGCATGCCGCATTCATGACATTTGCGGATCAGTTAGGCGCTCCCACCACATAATCTCCCTAAACCGAGAATTCAAAGCAGACCTTAGTTGGTGGCTTGAGTTTGCAGCCTCTTTTAACGGCTCCGCCAACATCTAATCTACCCCCACCACTCAATTGCTCTGTGTACTTACAGTGATGCCAGCGGCTTTGGCTTTGCGGCCTTCTATGTGGGAGACTGGCTGGCGGGTGGGGGCTGATTCAGGGGATGGCGGTCTGCCCGACCTCGGTCACCACGCCGACCCCCCCTTTGATGACCTAATTGATAGCACTGGGGAGCTAGCCCACATTAATGCACTTGAGTTCTGGCCCATCCTTTGTGCAGCTAAACACTGGGCCCATGGCTGGGCAGCCAGGAATGTAGTGATGGTCACTGACAATACCACTGTCATGCATGCTTTAAATTCTGGCAGGTCAAAAAATGTCCTTATAATGAATTGGTTATATGAGTTGTTTTGGCTCGCAGTAAAATTCAATTTTGACGTTTCATCTGTCTACATTAAAAGCAGTGACAACACGACATGCGACAGCCCCTCCTGCCTTAATGAACATGATGCGAGAGTGCGTCTGGTCGTGGCAATAACCCTAGGCAACATGTGCTGTAGCCACATCTTCCACTAATAACTCCATTTCAGATACACACGCGCTCGAGAAGGAGTGTAATGAATTGATGGGCCAGCACTTGGCACCCTCGACTAGGTTGTGCACCAGTTCAACACTTAGGAAGTATTTAACCTTCTGCAAACATTATGGCCATCACCCGTCGCCATGCAATTCATGGCAGGTGTGCCTCTACGTGACATGGCTGGCTAAAACGATGCACTATGCTTCGATGCGATCATATCTCAGCTCGCTTAACTTACGCCTTATAGTGTCTGGCGGGCCAGCTATAGTCCATGACAACTTCAATGTCCGCAGGTGCCTGGTGGGGGCCCGTAGGTCCCTGGGCGATTCACCATGGCAGGCGGCCCCTATACTGACAGCCCAACTCTCAAGCTCACCAGGCCACACTTCCTTCGCAGCGGCAATACTAACTTCATTCACGGGCGTGCTCAGGAAAGCCCACATCACCTCCTCAGACTCTTCCCTCCTGTGGCTTTCCCACAGAAATTGAACCATCTGTGGGAAAGCCACCACAGACTCTTGCGAGAGGTCGGCGGGACCAAGTGGTCCTTAGCCACTGCCGTATTGGCCATTCGTGGCTTACACATGCTTTTCTTCTCAAGGGGGAACCTCCCCCTGAATGTATTGGGTGTCAGTCCCCGCTGACACTCAAACACATTTTACTAAGTTGTGTTGATTTGTTTGGCCCTGCGCCAACAGTTCTACACTGCAGACAGTATGCATGACCTTTTACTAAGGTAAAACAGGAAAATATTTTAGCCTTTTTGAGGGCAGCTGGACTGTACCACCTCAAATAGTTTACTAAATAGATTCTATCAGTTATTAATAAAACTTTTCTTTTTCTATGGGAATTAGTTTTTCTTGACCACAAATATATGATTGTGAGCTTTCTAATTTAATGAGTGTCTATTGGCACATAATTGATTGTCTGCTTTTACATGTAAAAGCAATGGTTTGAACAAAAAACAAACATTTCTCACCGCGAATATGGCCTATGATGCCGACACGGCGCAAAGCAACCACCAATCAATCAATCAATCTTTCCTCCTCCTGGAGGACTGCACCTTTGATCCCTGGTGCATGTCGCTCTGGGTGAAAAAATCAAAAACCATTCAATTCGCGGAGAGTACACTACACTGGACATCCCAATAGCCAGGGTCTCTCAACCGCTATTGTGCGCGGTTAGGGCGGTGGAACTCCACTTCGCCCAGGTGCAAGCACCCCCCTCCGCCCAGGCATTCCGCACCCCGACTGCTTCAGGCTCGATGCCCATGGGGTATCCCCACTATTCCACAGTGCTAAAAAGACTATGTCACCTCTCAGGCCTCGACCCGGCCCTCTTATCGAGGCACTCACTCAGGAGGGGGGGAGCAACCTATCTACTCATGGCGGGAAGCTCGATCCAGGAGATTAAGACTAGGGGCGACTGGGCAGGCGATTCTGTGTACCTGTATTTGCGTGTGCCCTTGCAGGAGTGCATTGCCGATGATCTTAAATCGGCTTCCCTTCCTAGCCCTCACTCCTCACTCATGGCCCTGTCGCCCGCCCATCACTAGTCCTTTTGAGTTGGGTTCTTTGCTTGGGTCTAAGTAACTCCCATCTCATATCGCATACTTGTCTCTATCTCTATTATACCTTATCTCTTCTTCTCCTGTACATAGATAAGGTAAGAATGATTGGATAGTGATATACCCTTTATCGTGTGTAATAATAATAATGCCGTTAGTGTTGTGCACCCCCCCTGTCCGCGTGGGGGTGGGACCCCCATCATGCACTGCTCCACCTCCTGTGCGGGGGCCTAGCCTCCACCCGCTCAGAGGAATCTTTGTTTAAATTAAGGAATTGGGGTCTAAGTTACTCCCAACTCATATTGCATACTCTATCTCTATTATACTTTATCTCTTCTCTTCCTGTACATAGATAACATAAGAATTATTATATATATATGAAGAGTTCAGCTTTGACAAATTTACCTGAAAGAAATTTTTAATTTAAAAGAAATAAAGAAATTAGTGACCAATGAGACTAAATATGTCTCAGTTTTATTTGAATCTAATTTCCCACAATCTAATTGGATGTGGAACCAGGAGTTCATTTGCACAAATTTAAACAATTATGATGTTACAGCAAACTTTGCGGGTACCCTGGATCCATTTAATGCAGAGTTAGCATAGGACCCTCACTAAGTGGAACCATTTAGTACAGAGTTAGCATAGGACCCTCACTAAGTGGAACCATTTAATGCAGAGTTTGCATAGGACCCTCACTAAGTGGAACCATTTAATGCAGAGTTAGCATAGGACCCTCACTAAGTGGAACCATTTAATACAGAGTTAGCATAGGACCCTCACTAAGTGGAACCATTTAGTACAGAGTTAGCATAGGACCCTCACTAAGGGGAACCATTTAATACAGAGTTAGCATAGGACCCTCACTAAGGGGAACCATTTAATACAGAGTTAGCATAGGACCCTCACTAAGTGGGCCCATTTAATGGAGAGTTTGCATAGGACCCTCACTAAGTGGACCCATTTAATGCAGAGTTTGCATAGGACCCTCACTAAGGGGAACCATTTAATGAGGAGTTAGCATAGGACCCTCACTAAGTGGAACCATTTAATGCAGAGTTAGCATAGGACCCTCACTAAGTGGGGCATTTAATGCAGATTTAGCATAGGACCCTCAGTAAGTGGACCCATTTAATGCAGAGTTTGCATAGGACCCTCACTAAGTGGGGCATTTAATGCAGATTTAGCATAGGACCCTCACTAAGTGGACCCATTTAATGCAGAGATTGCATAGGACCCTCACTAAGTGGAATCATTTAATGAGGAGTTAGCATAGGACCCTCACTAAGTGGAACCATTTAATGCAGAGTTAGCATAGGACCCTCACTAAGTGGAACCATTTAGTACAGAGTTAGCATAGGACCCTCACTAAGTGGAACCATTTAATACAGAGTTAGCATAGGACCCTCACTAAGTGGAACCATTTAGTACAGAGTTAGCATAGGACCCTCACTAAGGGGAACCATTTAATACAGACTTAGCATAGGACCCTCACTAAGTGGAACCATTTACTACAGAGTTAGCATAGGACCCTCACTAAGTGGAACCATTTAATACAGAGTTAGCATAGGACCCTCACTAAGTGGAACCATTTAATGCAGAGTTAGCATAGGACCCTCACTAAGTGGAACCATTTAATACAGAGTTAGCATAGGACCCTCACTAAGTGGAACCATTTAATACAGAGTTAGCATAGGACCCTCACTAAGTGGAACCATTTAATACAGAGTTAGCATAGGACCCTCACTAAGTGGAACCATTTAATACAGAGTTAGCATAGGACCCTCACTAAGTGGAACCATTTAATACAGAGTTAGCATAGGACCCTCACTAAGTGGAACCATTTAATACAGAGTTAGCATAGGACCCTCACTAAGTGGAACCATTTAATACAGAGTTAGCATAGGACCCTCACTAAGTGGACCCATTTAATGCGGAGTTAGCATAGGACCCTCACTAAGTGGAACCATTTAGTACAGAGTTAGCATAGGACCCTCACTAAGTGGAACCATTTAATACAGAGTTAGCATAGGACCCTCACTAAGTGGACCCATTTAATGCAGAGTTTGCATAGGACCCTCACTAAGTGGAACCATTTAGTACAGAGTTAGCATAGGACCCTCACTAAGGGGAACCATTTAATGCAGAGTTAGCATAGGACCCTCACTAAGTGGAACCATTTAATGCAGAGTTAGCATAGGACCCTCACTAAGTGGAGCATTTAATACAGAGTTAGCATAGGACCCTCACTAAGTGGACCCATTTAATGCAGAGTTTGCATAGGACCCTCACTAAGGGGACATTTAATGCAGATTTAGCATAGGACCCTCACTAAGTGGAACCATTTAATGCAGAGTTAGCATAGGACCCTCACTAAGTGGAATCATTTAATGAGGAGTTAGCATAGGACCCTCACTAAGTGGAACCATTTAATGCAGAGTTAGCATAGGACCCTCACTAAGTGGAACCATTTAGTACAGAGTTAGCATAGGACCCTCACTAAGTGGAGCCATTTACTACAGAGTTAGCATAGGACCCTCACTAAGTGGAACCATTTACTACAGAGTTAGCATAGGACCCTCACTAAGGGGAACCATTTAATACAGACTTAGCATAGGACCCTCACTAAGTGGACCCATTTAATGCAGAGTTTGCATAGGACCCTCACTAAGTGGAATCATTTAATGCAGAGTTAGCATAGGACCCTCACTAAGTGGAACCATTTAATGCGGAGTTAGCATAGGACCCTCACTAAGTAGTGACCTTGCTACATTTTAATGGTTAAATAAGACTCAACTGAACTCAATATCTACGTAATCTCATAGCACAATAACAGTCACCGATCTGTGCCTGTCAAGGGGCATCGCGGCGCGAGCTGACTGCTTAATGTGGACATGACGTGACATGCAATAACCGGATGTCCGGTAATAGCGCACATGTCTGCGCACCCGGAAATAGTGGCGTAATCACGTGATGGATCATGCGTCGTTATACCTGTGTGTCTGCCTATAGAAACACGAGGATGCTCGGCCGCGTTGAGCACCCCATGTGACTACAAAACTCTTCCCCTTCATTTCACCTGTGATGCAATCAGCCTAAATCAATTTAACCAAGTCTGGAAAGAGGAAGGAAAACCAGTCACACAGTTGAACAGTGAATAAGTTGTGCTTTATTCGCAGCAACTCCTCTCCATCCCCCTTGTTGTGACCTAGCACCTTCACTCCTCATATGCTGCCCACACTATGTCTCATTATCACTCATGGCTGGGTAAACACTCAATTTGAATAGGTGAATTTAGATAGCATCAGGCAGAGTGTCTGGGGTTCCTGCTCAAAAGTAGGTGTGTCTCACTCAAGAGCTAGGAGTAGAGTAATTTCTCTCCAGCTTACCTGGAGCAGATTTTTGAATAATTATTTATCTGAGACTAGTGTGTGGTCAGGATAGGCCAAGGGAGTCAGGTGACCGGACATTCCCCAGCCAGCCAATCAGACACTCCCCACAG
Organism: Branchipolynoe longqiensis; assembly: GCA_030323885.1. Classification (NCBI taxonomy): domain Eukaryota; kingdom Metazoa; phylum Annelida; class Polychaeta; order Phyllodocida; family Polynoidae; genus Branchipolynoe; species Branchipolynoe longqiensis. The sequence continues at coordinate 14,772,804 of CM059199.1, read as the reverse complement.
TCTGGGTGGGTGGCCACCCCCAGTAGGGGATGTCACTCAAACCAGCTGCAGGTGGTGCACTCTATACATATGCAGATTAGGCAGGTGGGTCGGTCCAGTGGTCATGGGTGAACAGGATGTTGTATACAGTTACAGATATGTATATAGATATATATATTAAAATTGTCCTTTTCCTCCAATTGTATTCTTTATGAACACATAGAGAAACATTTCAATAATCACGTACTGTCTCTTTTATAGAAAATCTCTTCATTAACTCCAATCATCATATATAACATATATTTCACATCACTCAGTATCATGTACAATGGGAGTGGGATTCTATTGCTTTTAGTTTACCTAACCTTGTCCCCACTCCGTCGTCCAAGAATAATAATGCTCTCTGCCAATATATAATTCTTAACCGAAAATCCGTATATTTGTACATGCCGGTGTCTGATAACTGAGTGGAGTGGAGGTTTATTTCACCACAAACATGTAGTAAGGGCACCGTACGCCTTCAACACGGGGTGATATCCCAGCCTAGCAACCACTGTTAAAGGCCCGGTCACATAGCCGTTAGTGGACGTAGTTGAAGGTAGTGGAGGCTAACATAGTTGAACGTACCGGCATCCGTACTTGTCCGTGATGTTAACTTGGTAATAACGTGGGTGAGCTGTGATGTCCGATTTAATTTTTGGACATGTTCAAAAGAGCGAGGCTGAATTTGCATCCATGATGCTAACATACTCTAGCATACTCTAGTGTACTCTAGCATACTCTAGCATACTCTAGCATGCTCTAGCATACTTGGATGAAGCCGTGCTCACATCGCCATTAGTGGACGTAGGTAAACGTAGTGGAGGCTAACATAGTTGAATGTAGTTGAACATAGTTGAACGTAGTTGAACATACCGGCATCCATACCGGCATTCGTACCGTAACGTATTTATCAATACTGTAACGTATTTATCCATACCATAATGTATTTATCCATACTGTAACATATTTATCCATACCATAACGTGTTTAACCGTACCACAACCTGTTGTACCTTAACATATTTCAACATAGTTTAACATACTTGCACCACATTTGACCCACGTTAGCCTCCACTATGTTCACCTACGTTCAACTATGTCCACCAAAGGGCCTGTCACATTATGACGCATCGCGCCAACATACGCCGACATATGTGATTTTTGGCAGCAACGCGGGATACCTCAAAAAGTGATTTTACGTGTTGGGCGTGCACTTGCGAGATGCGTCGTAATGTGACAGGGCCTTAACGTGTATGTGACCGGGGCATTACGTACTTACACCACGTTTGACCCACGCTAATCTATCCTACGGATCAAATCGTCCACTACTGGCTGTGTGACCCGGTGTTGCGGTTTCCGAGGCACACCAGTTTGCGAGGGACACATCGCTTCTGCGCATGCATCAAAATCGAACAGCATCGTCACTAACCTTATAAATTTAATATAATATTTTTGGTAAAGATGTTTTCTATATGTGTACCAAGCGATTTATTTCTAGGTGTTGTGGTTTTAGAGATATTTCATTTTTGCTGTATTTACTGTATGCAGATTGCTCAAGACCATTGACAATGCCTTGAGTTTGACGGTACGCCCAGTGCAAAACATTAGTTTTATTTTAAATTAATAGAAATCAAGAACCCTAACCTTATAAATTTAATATAATCTTTATGGTAAAGATGTTTTCTATATGTGTACCAAGCGATTTGTTTCTAGGTGGTGTAATTTGAGAGATATTTGACCTTTCTGTGTGAAGAATTGCTCACGGCCGTTGACAATGCATTTGAATGGATGTGTCCCTGACAAACTGGTGTGCCTCGGAAACCGCAACACCGGGCTTTAGGGTACTAGCGTGTGAAGTAGTGGTGCTGTCTACTGTTTGCAAAGGGCTTCCCTGCTTAATATCACCACCAGACCGGAAGGGCTATTGTGTGAGAGCACCGACTGGCTTCCTGCGCGGAACATTGTGGGGTCAAATCCCGGCCGAGTGAAATTGGGAAGGATTAATAGGTGAGGGCATCGACTGGCTTCCTGTGTGGGACATTGTGGGTTCGAAACCCGGCCGCGGCAAAGCGGGAAGGGTTAATCCGTGAGGGTCGTCACCAAGTTAAAGCCACGATTTGATACTTGTCGCTACCTATCCTGACACACTGCATTTCAAGGACAGGGCAAGGTTGATTGTCTTAGTCCTGGTCGTTGATGGTGATATTTTAATATATGTATATTGTATATCGATGATATATTATATATGAAGGGATATCACCAATATAATCAATAAGGAAACAGGGAATATCAATAACATTATAATATGTAGTAGTCCATCATGAATTCCACTACCACACCGTGGCAGCAGTGACTACACTGACCTTTGTTGCAAGGAAGTAACAAAAGGTGGCAGCACGCTGTAAGGGGAAGTCTCGAGAGCAGACTGTCCCATGCCTTACTAGTGGCCACCCCCACCACCCCCCACCACCACCACCCCCCCACATGAGGCTATGGGACGCTGGACAGTGACAGGTCAATTACCAACTTGATCTGAATGAAGGCGGATTAAACGAGATTGGAAGTTTACTCGGTGCTGTACTTCATTACTAGTGGACGAGGACGCCATCCTCAGGCCTCCTTGACACATATATATCAAGCTAATCCGCACACAAAGTCACATGACTCTATAACTGAGTGAACACCTGTAAGAACACAAGGTGGCGGTGTTGTGGGTGTTTACTCGAAGGACATGCTGATAAATATGCACACCTGAACATTCTAAGAAGATAATTGAAAAGTTCAGGCGCAAAACCCTGTAGACGCCAATCCAAAAATTGAGAGAAACATTTGAATCAAGCCTTAAATAAGTTAATTTTGTTATGTTCCTATTTCTTTTCTTCATTGCTCCATAGCAATCATAAAAAAAAGTGGAATTAGTGAGAATTAAAAAATTAATTTCAGGGAAGCATCTTTTATTTAAACTACAGGAGATTTGCGCCTGAACTCTTCAATTCTAGAATCATAGACTACCATATAATGCATATTTAGCAAATGCATAATACTTTTATTGAACTGGAATTGTATCCAGATACTATTACAACTAATAGTACATTTATATTATGTATAATACTTTGGGTATGCAGGTATTGCAATACCTCAGGGAGTTTGACGCCCCTGCCCTGCATAGTTGTAAACCACTGCCTTGTGGTGCAGGTTCTTGAGAGAACCGATGGCTAAGGGAGCAAACCCTGAACAGAAAACCATATCACTGTGGCAGCATCAAGGCCAGTTGATGTATTGAACTCCCAACATCTCCCGACCAGCCACTGCAGGGACAAATAGTTTTGCGCCTGTCTGGATATGTTCTTGCCAGTGTGAAACCTCTATTTTCTCCCCGAGAGAGTGCCGCTGGTAACTTGCAAAAGCCAGCTTCAACACTTTTGCAGGCAGCTTTCATGAAATGACATTAAGACCGACTCATGGACATCACTCTCACAGCAGAGAGCTAAATGGAGAGTGGCAGTCAAGTAAGGAAAGCAGTCTTTGTCGCATCGCGACCGACAGCATGATGATGATGATGATAATACTTTTTATTACTGAACAGGATGTGCATGCGGTTATTATTGCCACTGCTAGTTTCATTTATGTACCAACAAATTGGACTGTACGGCCGAAAGACCAGTGCTCTAGTGCTAACATGAGGCATTATTCACTGAATAGCTACATTTTAGTACAAAAGTAACATCTCAACAGCTCCAGTGGGCATTTCATGCTTAATATCACGGTGAGGGTTCATCGGTGAGAACACTAACTGGTCATATCAGGACGGATACCGACTTGTGAAACCGCGCACACATGGCGACCTTATAGTGCTGTCCCATTGGGATACCAAGCTGCCAGCACCATGATCTGATTTCAGTCATATTATCCTGATACTGAGCAAACCAATCCTTGACCTATCCTAGTAATGTGGAGCGCCAGGCTAGGTAGCAACAAGCATAAATTGTGTAAGTCATCGGTTTGACTCAGCTGAGATTCGAACTCCGAATCTTCTGCACCAGAAGCATGCACTTTAGCTAATTCGGCCATCATATCCGGTTGAGAGAACAACTAGAAAGTACACTGAAATTATATTTATTTAAACTACACTGCCCTTATTTAAACTACACTGCCCTTATTTATACTACACTGCCCTTATTTAGGATACACTGCCCTTATTTAAGCTACACTGCCTTTATTTAAACTACACTGCCCTTATTTAAACTACACTGCCCTTATTTAAGCTACACTGCCCTTATTTAAGCTACACTGCCCTTATTTAAGCTACACTGCCCTTATTTAAGCTACACTGCCTTTATTTAAACTACAGTGCCCTTATTTAAACTACACTGCCCTTATTTAAGCTACACTGCCCTTATTTAAGCTACACTGCCCTTATTTAAACTACACTGCCCTTATTTAAGCTACACTGCCCTTATTTAAGCTACACTGTCCTTATTTAAGCTACACTGCCCTTATTTAAGCTACACTGCCTTTATTTAAACTACACTGCCCTTATTTAAGCTACACTGCCTTTATTTAAACTACACTGCCCTTATTTAAACTACACTGCCCTTATTTAAACTACACTGCCCTTATTTAAACTACACTGCCCTTATTTAAACTACACTGCCCTTATTTAATGTACACTGTCCTTATTTAAACTACACTGCCCTTATTTAAACTACACTGCCCTTATTTAAACTACACTGCCCTTATTTAAACTACACTGCCCTTATTTAAGCTATACTGCCCTTATTTAAACAACTACACTGCCCTTATTTAAGCTATACTGCCCTTATTTAAACTACACTGCCCTTATTTAAGCTATACTGCCCTTATTTAAACTACACTGCCCTTATTTAAACTACACTGCCCTTATTTAAACTACACTGCCAACTACACACTATTTACCCTATGCCTGGAATCTGAATTAGAAATTTAACTGATTAAAGCAATCTGAAATTGAACTGACTGAATCAGTTAGAAGTTTAATTCATGTCGTAAAATGGTGTACACACTCCCAGGATAGTAGTATATATTCTGTCAGTTTTGTCAATAATTCATTCACATGCACACATTGAAATTTACACGAAATTCCAAAATGCCAATCAATATCAAATAATAGCAAAGATGATCTCTGATGCAATTTTGTAGTGGATAAATTTCTGTCAATTGACAGCAACATTTAATTCACAAAATATAGCTAACAATTTGGGAGTCGGTACAATACAACCCAGTTGTTCTTAGGAAGATTTGTTTGTGCTTTCGTGTAATATCATGGAAGGGGGGTCTGGTTCTCCTGGATGCGGGAGGCTGCCGTAGCAAGCCGTACCCAGCGGCAAAACCGTCGGGGGAGAACGCCGGGGGTCACCATAGCAGACCCGCTGAGTGCAAGCATGAGGTTCCCGACCAGCCCGTGGGCGGCAGGCGCGAGCACCTAGACGGTGAAACAAAGTCAACCGTGTAATCCTGTGGTTGCCGGGTGGAAACCATTGGGAGTAATGGCCATGTGAAGTCAGACGAGACTCTGTGATAGCGGGGCGCCACCATGAACGGTGCGTTACCTACCTTGGCTCGGATGTAGGCTGCCATGCTGCTGCGGGTGCATCCCGGGCCGGGCCACCTGTGGTGCCCGTCAGCAGCAGCGGTGCCTCAGGCATCCATCTTTCGCAATAGCTAATTCAAAAGTGACGAGCGCTTGACCGACCCGACATCCAGTAGCGGGCTGGCCCTTGTGGCCTGATTACCATCATAATTTGTTCTCATCAGTCAATTGATTGTGTTATAATTAAAAGACCCCATGCGCGCGTGTCTGTGTGTGTGTGTAAGAGAGCAGCGGAGAGAACCGGGAACCTCGTGCTTGCACTCAGCGGGTCTGCTATGGCGAACCCCGGTGGTCTCCCCCGACGGCTTTGCCGCTTAATGTATTAAAGTGCTTCAATTACTGACCTTCTAGAACACTATTATATATACAACTCACCTTCTAAAATTACTAATGTTATATGCAGGAAACCATAATGTATTAAATGCTTCCGTTATGACCTTCTAGAACACTATTATATATTTACAACTCACTTCTAAAATACTAATGTTAGTGCAGGAAACCGTAATGTATTAAGTGTTTTACTTCGGTTACTGACCTTATAGAACACTTTATATATACACTCACCTTCTAAATACTAAGATATTATGCAGGAAACCGTAATGTATTATGTGCTTCCGTTCTGCACCTTCTAGACACTATTATATCTACACTCACCTTTCTAAAATACTAATGTTATATGCAGGAAACCATAATGTATTAAGTGCTTCAGTTACAGACCTTCTAGAACACTATTATATATTACACTCACCTTCTAAATACCTAATGATATATGCAGGAAATACCATAAGGTATTAACTGCTTCTGTTACTGACCTTCTAGAACACTATTTTATATATACACTCACCTTCTAAAATACTAATGATATATGCCGGAAAACCGTAATGTATAAGTGCTTCAGTTACGAACTTCTAGAACACTATTATATATACACTCACCTTCTAAAATTACTAATGATATTATGCAGGAATCCATAATGTATTAAGTGCTTCAGTTACTGACCTTTAGAACACTATTATATACACTCACCTTATAAAATACTAATTGATTTATGCAGGAAACCATAATGTATTAAGATGCTTCGGTTAATGGACCTTCTAGAACACTAGTTATATATAGACACTCCACCTTCTAAATATAATGTTATATTGCAGGGCGAACCGTAATGTATTAAGTGCTCGTTACTGACCTTCTAGAACACTATTTATATACACTCACCTTCTAAAATATAATGTTATTTGCAGGAAACCCTAAAATACTAATGATATATGCAGGAAACCATAATGTATTAAGTGCTTCAGTTACTGACCTTCTAGAACACTATTATATATACACTCACCTTCTAAAATACTAATGTTATATGCAGGAAACCGTAATGTATTAAGTGCTTCCGTTACTGACCTTCTAGAACACTATTATATATACACTCACCTTCTAAAATACTAATGTTATATGCAGGAAACCATAATGTATTAAGTGCTTCCGTTACGGACCTTCTAGAACACTATTATATATGTATTAAGTGCTTTCGTTACTGACCTTCTAGAACACTATTATATATACACTCACCTTCTAAAATACTAATGTTATATGCAGGAAACCATAATGTATTAAGTGCTTCAGTTACTGACCTTCTAGAACACTATTATATACACTCACCTTCTAAAATACTAATGATATATGCAGGAAACCATATGATTAAGTGCTTTCGTTACTGACCTTCTAGAACACTATTATATATACACTCACCTTCTAAAATACTAATGTTATATGCAGGAAACCGTAATGTATTAAGTGCTTCCGTTACTGACCTTCTAGAACACTATTATATATACACTCACCTTCTAAAATACTAATGTTATATGCAGGAAACCATAATGTATTAAGTGCTTCAGTTACTGACCTTCTAGAACACTATTATATATACACTCACCTTCTAAAATACTAATGTTATATGCAGGAAACCATAATGTATTAAGTGCTTCCGTTACTGACCTTCTAGAACACTATTATATATACAGACCTCTAGAACACTATTATATATACACTCACCTTCTAAAATACTAATGTTATATGCAGGAAACCATAATGTATTAAGTGCTTCAGTTACTGACCTTCTAGAACACTATTATATACACTCACCTTCTAAAATACTAATGTTATATGCAGGAAACCATAATGTATTAAGTGCTTCCGTTACTGACCTTCTAGAACACTATTATATATACACTCACCTTCTAAAATACTAATGTTATATGCAGGAAACCATAATGTATTAAGTGCTTCAGTTACTGACCTTCTAGAACACTATTATATATACACTCACCTTCTAAAATACTAATGTTATATGCAGGAAACCATAATGTATTAAGTGCTTCAGTTACTGACCTTCTAGAACACTATTATATATACACTCACCTTCTAAAATACTAATGTTATATGCAGGAAACCATAATGTATTAAGTGCTTCTGTTACTGACCTTCTAGAACACTATTATATATGTATTAATGCTTCGTTACTGACCTTCTAGAACACTATTATATATACACTCACCTTCTAAAATACTAATGTTATATGCAGGAAACCATAATGTATTAAGTGCTTCAGTTACTGACCTTCTAGAACACAATATATATGAAACAACCCAAACAATATACACTCACCTTCTAAAATACTAATGTTATATGCAGGAAACCATAATGTATTAAGTGCTTCAGTATGACCTTCTAGAACACTATTATATATACACTCACCTTCTAAAATACTAATGTTATATGCAGGAAACCATAATGTATTAAGTGCTTCGGTTACTGACCTTCTAGAACACTATTATATATACACTCACCTTCTAAAATACTAATGATATATGCAGGAAACCATAATGTATTAAGTGCTTCGGTTACTGACCTTCTAGAACACTATTATATATACACTCACCTTCTAAAATACTAATGTTATATGCAGGAAACCATAATGTATTAAGTGCTTCGGTTACTGACCTTCTAGAACACTATTATATATACACTCACCTTCTAAAATACTAATGTTATATGCAGGAAACCATAATGTATTAAGTGCTTCAGTTACTGACCTTCTAGAACACTATTATATATACACTCACCTTCTAAAATACTAATGATATATGCAGGAAACCATAATGTATTAAGTGCTTCAGTTACTGACCTTCTAGAACACTATTATATATACACTCACCTTCTAAAATACTAATGATATATGCAGGAAACCATAATGTATTAAGTGCTTCAGTTACTGACCTTCTAGAACACTATTATATATACACTCACCTTCTAAAATACTAATGATATATGCAGGAAACCATAATGTATTAAGTGCTTCCGTTACTGACCTTCTAGAACACTATTATATATACACTCACCTTCTAAAATACTAATGATATATGCAGGAAACCATAATGTATTAAGTGCTTCCGTTACTGACCTTCTAGAACACTATTATATATACACTCACCTTCTAAAATACTAATGATATATGCAGGAAACCATAATGTATTAAGTGCTTCAGTTACTGACCTTCTAGAACACTATTATATATACACTCACCTTCTAAAATACTAATGATATATGCAGGAAACCATAATGTATTAAGTGCTTCTGTTACTGACCTTCTAGAACACTATTATATATACACTCACCTTCTAAAATACTAATGATATATGCAGGAAACCATAATGTATTAAGTGCTTCCGTTACTGACCTTCTAGAACACTATTATATATACACTCACCTTCTAAAATACTAATGTTATATGCAGGAAACCATAATGTATTAAGTGCTTCGGTTACTGACCTTCTAGAACACTATTATATATACACTCACCTTCTAAAATACTAATGATATATGCAGGAAACCATAATGTATTAAGTGCTTCCGTTACTGACCTTCTAGAACACTATTATATATATACACTCACCTTCTAAAATACTAATGTTATATGCAGGAAACCATAATGTACTAAGTGCTTTCATTACTGACCTTCTAGAACACTATTATATATACACTCACCTTCTAAAATACTAACGTTATATGCAGGAAACTGTAATGTATTAAGTGCTTCCGTTACTGACCTTCTAGAACACTATTATATATGTATTAAGTGCTTCTACTACTGACCTAAAGGACTAAAACACTATTTTATATACAGTAAATTGAGTGTTTCTACTGCCGACCATCTTCCGTGTGAGGTGTGACGTTGTTGACTTATCGTTGAGTTGGCTGCAACTGTTCCTACTGATTGTCACTAATGCTCGACTTGAGGTGGGTAAGGAGGACTACCGTCTAATTACAACGCAAATTAGGGATATAACGAGCCTAATGCTATTGTGATTGACTTCAGGAGTAAGAAGCGACACCACAGGTGCTTCAAACCTCGGGGCCGCCACCGGTTTATTCTAACAAGGCCAGAAGAGAAGTGGCCTCCTACTGCACGGCCGGGTTGTTCAGCGGAGCTGGGAACGCGTGTATTGCACCCCACCCCCCAACCACACACACACTGTGATGAGCGCCTCTGTTGCCTAGCAACAATAGCTCATTTCATGTTGAGAAGCAGGCGCCACCTTCCTGCACCGCTACTTCCGGTATGAGAAGTGTGGGTGGTGGGCATCTAGTCAACGCGCAAACCAGAGCCGAATGAGTTGAGGACGTGGGTTCGAACCCGGGTCGAGTCAAACTAATGACTTAAAAATTGATACTTGTCGCTTCCTAGCCTGGTGCTCGGCATTATTAGGATAGGACAAGGACTGGTTGGCTCAGTGTCAGGATAATGTGACTGAGTGGGATATCAGGTCATGGTGCTGGCGGCATGGTCTTCCAGTGGGGCCGCACTATAAAGTCATCATGAGTGCGCACTGTCACAAGTAGGTACCCGTCCTGATATGACCTTAGATGTTGCCAGGACATAAAACAACAAACAAACAAACTTAAAAATGTATACTTGTCGCTACCTAGTCTGGCGTTCGGCTTTACTAAATTAGGGCAAGGAGCAGCAGAATGAGGAAGACCAATTGTCCGCGTTTGAAATTTCCGCTGCTTAATCAACTAATGAAGATAAAAGACCCCAAAACCCAACAAAGCACACCAGAAGGCTAGGAGGCCTTTTCGCGCCTGGAATCCTTGAAACTTGAGGATCCTAGTCACGTTGGAGCAATATGTGGCCTGGAGAGATTGGGTTGGATCCATAGAGACACACACCGGACATCTCACGGGGAGTTGGCAATCGATTTGCTTTGGAAAGTGCTCAAACAACTTCCTCAAACATCGGCTCAGCGACCCTCCTTACAGATTGCTCAGCGACGTTCACAGCTGCTGGCTCAACGCGACTTGTACTGCGATTTTCTCAGTGATTTGAGCTATGAGTTGCACCATGAGTTAATCTGTGTATTGCTCAGCGATTTGAACTGTGATTTGCTCTGTGAGTTACTCAATGAATTATACCGCGATTTGAACTGTGAATTTTTCGTTTAGTTAATCAGTGAATGTCTCAGCGATTTAAACTGCCACACACCCTTCCCACCTCTTTTATTCAGATGGAACACATTCAAAATACAGGTACACAGTTGCTGGGAGTCTCCTCAGTCAGAGACAGTAACATGGCATTTCATTGGCTGAACTCCGCCAGTCAGTGGTGAGGGGAGGCAGGGTGGGAGTGGGTGAACCCCCACCACTCCCACCAGCATGCACATCCGAAGTCAGATACATATTTTTCCATCAATTTCACCAGTCACACTTACATAGGAGTACATAACACCCGTGGTCACCAGTCCCCTAGATGGGGACAACTCCAAAATAGTAGGAGTTTCTACATGCCTTCCTTTGAGAATTACATATTGCATCATCTTTGGTTAAGCAATCTGCCACCAGGTGGGGCAGTGAGGGCTAACCACACACACACAAACACACTCCACCTACCACCTCCCACCTGACTCCTGGATTTGGCAGGTCATGCACACACTCCCACACACACACACAGCCCCCATGCATTGTTACCTGTGAGCTAACACTCCCTCAGATACTGACATCTGTAAGTCATACCATAACACGCACATATAACTCAGTTTCTTAACTTAATTATTGTACCCATTCTGCGGCATTCTTCACAGACTATTTGGCTGGGTGAAGAAACCACAGTCTGCAGCAACTGTATATGCTGTCCTTAGTTTCAGCATTTACAGGTGGCGCCGATGCGGCTGGAAGGGGAATTGAGCCCTTGTTAGTGCATAGGAGATATATTAAAAGATGGTTACGTGTAGAATGGAGGAACTGATGGTGGCAGTGTCCATGTTTATAGTGCCAGAATGGATGATAGAGCACATACAACATATATACACATGAAAATAGACATAAATATAGGCATGGCTGTATACAGAAACGGGCTCAAACTGTGTGCGAAGGGTAGCAAATATTTACAGTCTGTTTACGAACAGAATGGACGGGCTAGAATGGAATGGTGCTCCAGAACATGTCATCATCATCATCATCATCATCGTCATCATGCTGTCGGTCGCGATGCGACAAAGACTGCTTTCATTACTTGACTGCCGCTCTCCATTTAACTCTCTGCTGTGCGAGTTGCGTCCATGAGTCGGCCTTAATGTCTCTCAGCTTCAGGTTTCTCAACATGTAGAATGCCCAAAATTGTCTTGCAGCCACGGTCTACCCCGACCAGGGCCCGTTTTAGAACGGGGTCGGACGGTTTGAGAAGTAGTTTGTTGTGATGGGGGTGTTACATGGGCATGCAAGCAAAGTTACAATGCAACCATCTTTGTTTATTGTTATGTCAAAGCTCTTATTCACCGGAAGCAGCTTTTGTTGGCAACAAATTGCTGGTGTTTCAGCCGAGGCAAGATCATTGTTTCCCGTCCTGATATGACCTTACATGTTGCTAGGGCGTAGAACCCCACCCAGTAACAACACCTCATTGTTTGACGGAGGCTTCTCGATACCTGCATGTCTGTTACTGCTGAACTCTATGCGGGTCAGAATTAGGAAGATGGTGGTCAGTAACTATCAGAAATCCATTGTGCTATTTGCTGCAAATTGTGTATTCAACATCTATTGCTAGGCCACTTTAATACAAAGAGTTCAGGCGCAAAGCCCTGTAAAAGCCAATCCACAAATTGGGATGAACATTGGCGTCAAACCTTCAAAAGGTTAATTTTGTTAGATCCTTATATTTCCGTTCATTGCTCCATAACCATTTCATCATAACAAAAGTGGAATTAGTGAGAATAAAAATTACCTTCATGTCAAAATCTTTTATTTGAATCAAATTTTTGGATTGGCGTTTACAGGGTTTTGCGCCTGAACTCTTCATACGAAGATGCTTGATATACCAATTTTGTGTAAATAATCCCGATTTGAACAATGGCTTGAAGACCAGCTTCGGCGCTGACAAAAGAACTTTTTCAGCAGAATAAACATATTTACCAACAAAATGAATGTCTGTGTAACCAGACAGGATGGCCATCCGTTCAGCGCCCGGCTCCCTCATGACAGGTCGTATGACTGGCCTGGATTCAAACCCTGGCCGAGTCAAGGGAACGGCTTACAAACTGGTGCGTGTTGCTACCTAGCCTTGCACTTGGCATCACTAGGATAGGACAAGGAGCAGTGGAATGAGGCAGACCAATTGTCCACGATTGGTATTTCCTCCGCTTAATCAAAGAATATGCTATGATAATGTGCATCTGAACACAGCCAATCAGAAGAGTCCTTCTGAACACCTTTAGGGAGCCATGGCTGGCAGAGATTACTTCCAGCTCTGTGTATATATATATATACCCCTCAGCCGTACTAATGTGGTGCCATGAGCCAGTATTTAGACTGGTACCCTGCGGTGCAGTCCTGATGGTGACCTAAGTGTCTGCCCTCAGGCCACCTACCGGGTGACAGCTACATTTGGCTCGTAGGCGTTGGAGTAGCGGAGTTTGGGAAGTTGCTATGAGCATTTTATTATGCGCCAACTAATTGCGAGATCTGCTATTTGTGCATCTATATGTAATCTCTAAGTCTTTTGCTTGTAGTTGTTTTTATGACTCATTAATCAAGCAGGGGCAAAATGCAGTCACATACGACTGGTCTTCCTCATTCCACTGCTCCTTGCCATATACTAGTAACGCCAAGTGCCAGGCTAGGTTCTAAGGTCGTGACAAGTATAACATTTGTAAGTCCTTGCTTCGACTCGGCTAGGTTTCCGAGTCGGAGTTGGAATCCTGCAGTCGCTCAACTCAATTGGTCATCCCGCCTGGCTTGTTTACTGTGTGGCTGATTTGCGCAAACTCGCCTATTAATATTAGTTATATAATGGGGTCTCACACAAAGATGCATGTTGCATGTTTTTTGTCAATTAGCAGAACGGTACGCTAGCGAGTCATAATTAATTAATTTAGCGAAAAGTGAGGTCTGAAAAAGAGCCCACAATATGTCATTTCCGAGATACTAATGTTTGTGTTCACTCAGCCACTCGTCAGACCTTAGGCCATGGTATCCCTGGGGTGAAGCATACTGCAGCACTGCGCTCTGGGTAATGTAGAATAACTGTATTGTTAGCGCAGTTTCAGGCAACCAAACTAATAAACAAATGTAGGGCAAGAGCTCTACCAGAGTGTATGTGTTCACATGTGTGTGTCACAGTCTGTGTATATGTGTGTACCAGAGTGTATGTGTTCACATGTGTGTGTCAGAGTCTGTGTATATGTGTGTACCAGAGTGTGTGTGTTCACATGTGTGTATCAGAGTCTGTGTATATGTGTGTACCAGAGTGTATGTGTTCACATGTGTGTGTCACAGTCTGTGTATATGTGTGTACCAGAGTGTATGTGTTCACATGTGTGTGTCAGAGTCTGTGTATATGTGTGTACCAAAGTGTGTGTTCATGGGTGTGCGTATGGGTGTGTGTATATGTGTGTACCAGAGTGTATGAGTCCACATGTGTGTATCAGAGTCTGTGTATATGTGTGTACCAGAGTGTGTGTGTTCACATGTGTGTGTCAGAGTCTGTGTATATGTGTGTACCAGAGTGTATGTGTTCACATGTGTGTGTCACAGTCTGTGTATATGTGTGTACCAGAGTGTATGTGTTCACATGTGTGTGTCAGAGTCTGTGTATATGGGTGTACCAAAGTGTGTGTTCACCTGTGTGTGTCAGAGTGTGTGCATATGTGTACAACTGTGTGTCAACATGTGTGTACCAAAGTGTGTGTGTTTACATGTGTGTCAGAGTGTGTCCACATGTGTGTACAACTGTGTGTCAACATGTGTGTACCAAAGTGTGTGTGTTTACATGTGTGTCAGAGTGTGTCCACATGTGTGTACCAGTGTGTGTCAACATGTGTGTACCAAAGTGTGTGTGTTTACATGTGTGTCAGAGTGTGTCCACATGTGTGTACCTGTGTGTGTCAACATATGTGTACCAAAGTGTGTGTGGTTACATGTGTGTCAGAGTGTGTCCACATGTGTGTACCAGTGTGTCAACATATGTGTACCAAAGTGTGTGTGTTTACATGTGTGTCAGAATGTGTCCACATGTATGTACCCATGTGTGTCAACATGTGTGTACCAAAGTGTGTGTGTTTACATGTGTGTCAGAGTGTGTCCACATGTGTGTACCTGTGTGTGTCAACATGTGTGTACCAAAGTGTGTGTGTTTACATGTGTGTCAGAGTGTGTCCACATGTGTGTACCAGTGTGTCAACATATGTGTACCAAAGTGTATGTGTTTACATGTGTGTCAGAATGTGTCCACATGTGTGTACCCATGTGTGTCAACATGTGTGTACCAAAGTGTGTGTCAGAGTGTGTCCACATGTGTGTACCAGTGTGTGTCAACATGTGAGTACCAATGTGTGTGTGTTTACATGTATGTCAGAGTGAGTCCACATGTGTGCACAAGTGTGTGTCAACATATGTGTACCAAAGTGTGTGTGTTTACAAGTGTGTCAGAGTGTGTCAACATTTGTGTACCAGTGTGTGTCAACATGTGTGTACCAAAGTGTGTGTGTTTACATGTGTGTCAGAGTGAGTCCACATGTGTGCACAAGTGTGTGTCAACATATGTGTACCAAAGTGTGTGTGTTTACAAGTGTGTCAGAGTGTGTCAACATTTGTGTACCAGTGTGTGTCAACATGTGTGTACCAAAGTGTGTGTGTTTACATGTGTGTCAGAGTGTGTCCACATGTGTGTACCAGTGTGTGTCAACATATGTGTACCAAAGTGTATGTGTTTACATGTGTGTCAGAATGTGTCCACATGTATGTACGTGTGTGTGTCAACATGTGTGTACCAAAGTGTGTGCTTACATGTGTGTCAGAGTGTGTCCACATGTGTGTACAGGTGTGTGTCAACATATGTGTACCAAAGCGTGTGTGTTTACATGCGTGTCAGAGTGTGTCCACATGTGTGTACAACTGTGTGTCAACATGTGTGTACCAAAGTGTGTGTGTTTACATGTGTGTCAGAGTGTGTCCACATGTGTGCACCAGTTTGTGTCAACATGTGTGTACCAAAGTGTGTGTGTTTACATGTGTGTCAGAGTGTGTCCACATGTGTGTACCAGTATGTGTCAACATGTGTGTACCAAAGTGTGTGTGTTTGCATGTGTGTCAGAGTGTCCACATGTGTGTACCAGTGTGTGTCAACATGTGTGTACCAAAGTGTGTGTGTTTACATGTGTGTCAGAGTGTGTCCACATGTGTGTACCAGTGTGTGTCAACATGTGTGTACCAAAGTGTGTGTGTTTACATATGTGTCAGAGTGTGTCCACATGTGTGTTTGTTTACATGTGTGTCAGAGTGTGTGCATTATGTGTGTACCAGTGTGTGTCAACATCTGTGTACCAAAGTGTGTGTGTTTACATGTGTGTCCACATGTGTGTACCAGTGAGTGTCAACATGTGTGTACCAAAGTGTGTGTGAGTGTACCAGTGTGTGAGTGTCAGAGTGTTGGGTGGTGGCAAATCACGGGTGATAAATGTGACAACCAGTTAAACCCATCAACACTGAAGTGCCCTGTTTCATTACAGTCCTGGAATAAAACTAATCTAACCAAGTGGAATAACATGTTAGCAGAAGATTTCCTGGAAATTGTATGTGCGACCAAACCTCAGTTGGTACTCTGCAGGTTAATGTTTGCTTAGAACGTTAAACTTAACCACTTCCGCTTCCATGTCTCATTGGAGGAAGTCGATGGCGTTATTTTTAGATGATAATTTTAGATTGTTAATGGTGTTGAGTGCCCGCAGGAGGGTGCTCAGAGAGAGTGATGTTCAGATGATGTTTCATGAAGTCAGTTGCTGTTCAGGTTACGTTGTTAAAGTACACGCGCTTGTCATGACTTATTTAATTAGTGCATGCAATTAGTGCTGCCTGCTGCATGTACACACCCATCTCTGACGTCACTCATTATGTCAAGTCCCGTCTGGTTTTAGAGTCCTGCTGTCGTCCACCTGCCTTAGAAACCAGTTACCGGACGCGCTGGTCGAATCGGTAGAGCGCAGGCTTCCTGTGCAGAAGGTTTGGAGTTAGAAAATCCTGCCCAGTCAAAACCGATGACTTTAAAACAAAAGAAGATTTATACTGCCTATCATGGATAAGTCTGAATAGTCTTGTTTTCACCGTTAGACAGTCGGTCGTTAGAAAGCCTTAGCCTACACTTTTACCAACCCAAGGGATTTTTAACCTCCCACGCCACATAGACATAGTATGAGAGCAACCAGCCTTTGATGACCCTGATTTCCCAGAGGGGCAACAAGCAGTATAAAGTTGCCGTGAGTGTGCACGGTCAAAAGTCGGTACCCGTCCGGATATGACCTTAGATGTTGCCAGGATGTAAAACTCCAACAAACAAATAAAGAAACTAGTACACTATGGACGCCGTGAGTCCTGAGCTGCTCCGCCGAGTGTCTTTCTTAGGGCAGAGTAATGTGACTAGTTCCGGCCGCGTCCACCGGGGGGCGTGGTGGCTGTGACTGAGTGCGATATCGGGTTATGGTGCCGGCGGCCTGGTCTCCGAGTGAGGCAGCACTATAAAGTCGCCATGAGTGCGCCCTGTCACCAGTCGGTACCCGTCCTGATATGGCCTTAGATGTTGCTAGGACACACCCAAATGCTCTCTAGGAAAAATCATATACAAGAACATAGTAATAAGCTTTTTTTCACGGAGATTGCATAGTAAGATGCCACCCTACTTTAATTTGTCCCACTTTAGTTTGTCCCACTTTAGTTTGTCCCACTTTAATGTGTCCTACTTTAGTTTGTCCCACTTTAATTTGTCCTACTTTAGTTTGTCCCACTTTAATCTGTCCTACTTTAGTTTGTCCCACTTTAGTTTGTCCTACTTTAGTTTGTCCCACTTTAGTTTGTCCTATTTTAATTTGTCCACTTTAGTTTGTCCCACTTTAATTTGTCCCACTTTAGTTTGTCCTGCTTTAGTTTGTCCTACTTTAGTTTGTCCTACTTTAGTTTGTCCCACTTTAATTTGTCCTACTTTAGTTTGTCCCACTTTAATCTGTCCCACTTTAGTTTGTCCCACTTTAATTTGTCCTACTTTAGTTTGTCCCACTTTAATTTGTCCCACTTTAGTTTGTCCCACTTTAGTTTGTCCTACTTTAGTTTGTCCTACTTTAGTTTGTCCCACTTTAATTTGTCCTACTTTAGTTTGTCCCACTTTAATTTGTCCTACTTTAGTTTTTCCCACTTTAGTTTGTCCTACTTTAGTTTGTCCCACTTTAGTTTGTCCTACTTTAATTTGTCCACTTTAGTTTGTCCCACTTTAATTTGCCCCACTTTAGTTTGTCTCACGTCGTCAGAGATCAATCACCCGGCGTTGCGCATCCTTCCGTCTTTGGAGGCGAGTCTCCCGTCATCTGAGACCCCTCTTCCGTCTCTCCAGCCGTCTCTTCCGTCTTCTTAGACAATCGTTGCGGTCGCCAATGAAGAATAACTGGTTGTTTGGCAGCCCCAGTTACACATCTTACTCACTACTATCAGGAGGATCCTGGAAACAGTCTGCCAGTTTCCACCCACTAAATACCAAAACAACTCATGAACAAGAAAGGGAAGACAAGTCACGCAAGATTGACAGTGACAAGGTTGAGCTTTATTGCTACAACTCTTGTTCACCTACTAGTGCCCTGCCACCCTGACTCACTTACAACCTGCTACACAGACACACATGGTTCCTGCTTGTTCAGTCTAATCAGTGCCTACATCCCATTGAACCTAAGTCATATGGGTGGTACACACGGCTCAGTGGTGAACTGCTTCTTTTGGTATCTCTAGAGTGAGTGTGCCTGCATAGCAAGTGCAAGGAGTAGAAGGTGACTGGGCTCACACAGCCAGCCAATCAGACACCTCTGCAGCCTGGGATGGGTGGTGCCCAAGAGGGGCCACCTGCACTCAACCCCAAAGCAGGTGGTGTCCCTAATATATGCAGAATGGCTGGGTGTGTTTACCCAGCAGTCCCTTGGTAACAAGTAGTCGTCATACAGTTACAACACACATTAATTAATATATGTTCCCGCTCCATTTGCATTCTTCCTGGTGCATGGAGGGTACATTTCTGTAATAACAGGACATCATACTGCAATCCCGGTCACTGCGCGCCATAACATTTCCACATAGTTATTTTTATATTTCACAGAGCGAGTGGGCACACTTTGCATCGCTATTACATAACAATGGTCCCCAACTCCTGCACCCGAGATATTTATATGATTCCAAGCTTGTCTATCACGACCGAAAGACCGTATATTTTTACAAGAGGGCGTGTTGGTTGGGGGTGGAAATAACATTATAATACCTTTTCAGCAAAGCACGCTGCACTTTAAGCTGCTACCCACAACATTAGTTCTTGACACTGCCACCAGAGGGCGGGTTGGTGGTGGAAATCCTCTACATCTACAAGACCGTTTCTGCACCGTTTGCTGCACTGGAAGGTGCTACTTACAGCATTAGTTCAGGCTGCTGGTCTGTGGAAATCGCTTATTGTGAAGTGTGAATTAACATACCGCTCCCCGTCCTGATATGACCTTAGATGTTGCCAGGATGTAAAACACTAATAACTAACCAACCCACTCTGCTGAAACTTGCCCTACGATAAATGTTATATTGCCTCACTCTCAGAGACCGTGATCAAACTGTAATAAGTTTGCATATAAATGCGTAAATTAAAGTTGCGTAGTCCGATGGTTTTGAGTTTCTGTCATTTTCCGAGATAAATATATTATTAGCTTAATCGTTCTAATCTATCTTACTTCAGTTTGAAGTAACTTTTGAGATATTTGAAGTGCAAATGT
Source organism: Branchipolynoe longqiensis (assembly GCA_030323885.1). Lineage (NCBI taxonomy): Eukaryota > Metazoa > Annelida > Polychaeta > Phyllodocida > Polynoidae > Branchipolynoe > Branchipolynoe longqiensis. The sequence continues at coordinate 14,752,828 of CM059199.1, read as the reverse complement.
ACCAAATTAATTTGGGCAAGCACGCCAACACGCTGACACCATAGGCTTCTGCAGTAACAGGTTCTATTAAATTGGCTTGGAATTATGTTCTATGTGGCAACAAATGTTTCATAAGTGCGCCAGTATCTAAGTTATCTATAATCAAATCAAGATCACTTTTTTGGTTTTGAAAATTTGATGTTTTCATCCGACTACGCAGCTTTGATATATTCTAGGTTAACATAGTCCAATTGTAATATAACTGGAATGCCCGGCCATCTGAGCCCCAGATATACCACTTACTCTCCCCAGGTGCGTTCTGACAACTGTCTGTCAGTTCACACCTGATGCCCCTCTCCAACAAACTTATAAGCAAGAAAGTGAAGACAAGTCACACAAGATTGACAGTGAAGAAGTTGTGCTTTATTTGCATCAACTCCTGTTCACCTACTAGCGACCTATCACCCACACTCCTTACCTTCTGTCGAAGCGGAGCCTCATTACTCTCTTTAGTATGTATATGAATCAGTGCCTACAGACCATTGAACTGGAGTCCCCTGGTTGTTGCACACAGCTCAATTTGTATATGAAAGGTGGAGCCTCAGACAGAGTGTCTGGGTTCCTGGCCAAGAGAAGAGTGTGTTCACTTCCAGAGTCCACCCAGAAGTATGTGTTAGTAGTGCCTGTAGCATCATATAGACCAGAGTGTCTAGAATAATCAATATCAGAATGAGGCTTGTGTGGTCAGGTGGGGCAAAGAGGTGAGGTGACTGGGCCTCCCACAGCCAGCCAATCAGACACTCTCTACAGCCTGGGGTGTGACGCTCTAATATGGGGAGCTGTCACTCAACCTCAGCTGCAGGTGGTGTCCATAATGAATGCAGAGTGGTTGGGTGTGGTTGCCCATCGGCCCTGTGGTAACAGGTAGTTGCAGACAGTTACAATAAACATATATATTAAAAATGTCCTTCCTCTCCACTTGCATCCTTTCTGGTGCATCGAGGGAACATTTCACCAAACATTAACTGACTTTTATATAGGAACATCTCGTCATAATCTCGGGCAGTATGTATTAATATATTCTTCACACAGCCGAATATTTCGCACAGCGAGTGGGGCACCCATTGCTTTTCTATTACATAACCTTGGTCCACACTCTGTCGCCCGAGAATAATAATGCTCTCTGCCAATATATAATTCCGAACCGAACATCCGTATATTTTTACACAATGGTGTATTGTAGTGACTGTAGACAGTCCAACAAGTCCATAGTGCCACAATGGTCAGATGTAGGTGGACACCTAAGCATGATAAGAAACACAATATTATAATGCATTCCTTTGTATTGCGAATACAATACATTTACTGACACGAATATCAGACTGTCAGCATGCATCAAAGAATACAAAGAAAGCAAGTTGCTGGAAGACCAGTGCCTCAGATGAATAACATATTTATCAAAAAAGAAAGAAAAAAACTATTTCAGCTTGGTTGGTTATACTGGTTGGTTGGTTGTTGTTGTTTTACGTCCTGGCAACATCTATGGTCATACCAGGATGGGTACCGACTTGTGACAGTGTGCACTCATGACATGCCCCACTGAGAGACCAGGCTGCCAGCACCGTGACCTGATATCCCACTCAGTCACCTTATCCTGACACTGAGCCAACCAGTCCTTGCCCTATCCTAATAATGCCGAGCACCTGGCTAGAAAGCGATAAGCATCACTTTTTTTCAGTCATTGGTTTGTCTCGGCCAGAGTTCGAACCCATGGCTTCGAATCCCACGATCTCAGAAAAGAGGAGATTGAAGTTCAACTCTTCTGTCCTTCCCGTCTGGTCAGGGTGACAGTTAATGATCATTTAATCAAAGTATGTTTGTTTTTAATATCAAATCGGTTTCTACACAAATATAGGAGGTTCAAGGTGAGGAGGTTTTCCACATAACAGTATTAACACTGACATAAGAACTGTTTTATCCCAATTTAAGGCGTTGTATAACAATTACTAATTACTGCATCATGTAATTCAATATAGCTAGATGGCTCAAATGTCTATATTTAAAATTGCATAGTTTGATGGTTTTGCGTTTCTGTGATGGTTTTCTTTATGGACGAGGCTATTCACAGAGCTGCTTTGCACTATGAATTAGCGGAAGAATGGTTATTATTCACGAACTGCTTTGCTCTGCGAATTAGCGGAAGAATGGTTATTATTCACAGAACTGTTTTGCTCTGCGAATTAGCGGAAGAATGATTATTATTTACAGAACTGATTTTCTCTGTGAATTAGCAGAAGAATGATTATTATTTACAGAACTGATTTTCTCTGTGAATTAGCGGAAGAATGGTTATTATTCGCAGAGCTGCTTTGCTCTGTGAATTAGTGGAAGAATGATTATTATTTACAGAACTGATTTGCTCTGCGAATTAGCGGAAGAATGGTTATTATTCGCAGAGCTGCTTTGCTGTGCGAAAGAGATCAGTAACAAATGTTTGTTTACTACAAAATATAGCAATATAGTATAATTCGATGAAAGTATTTATATTTGAAACCAAAGTGCCGCTTTAATCCCACATATCTAAACCTGGTAACAGAGGACGCGTTAAACAAATATTGCTGCATATCAAGTCTCTATCCTCCAAACATTATAAACAAGTTGTAGTTATCTCGTATAGCGTCATTGAATGGCTTCTACTAATGAGGGAAGTCTGTTAGTTTTCATTCTTATTATTTAATTATTATTTATTAGGTCAATTTAATAGAACCTATTACAGTTGCATGTCCAAGATGCTGGTGTGCACACCAAAATTATGATGCGTGTTTTCGCTTCAAATATCTTCAACGTTAATCTTTACAACCACAGTCACTGCTAGCGAAATGATGACCAATCTAATACGCTTACTTTGAAATATAGTTGAAACTTCAAAGTCATCACGAAATAATGAACAATTTAAAATACTTACTCTCAAATATAGTTAAAACTTCAAAGTGATCGTGGCATAATTACCAATCTAATATGCTTACTTTTAAATATAGTTGAAACTTCAAAGTCATCGCGAAATAATGAACAATTTAAAATACTTACTCTCAAATATAGTTAAAACTTCAAAGTGATCGTGGCATAATTACCAATCTAATATGCTTACTTTGAAATATAGTTGAAACTTCAAAGTCATCATGAAATAATGAACAATTTAAAATACTTACTCTCAAATATAGTTAAAACTTGAAAGTCATCATGGCATAATTACCAATCTAATATGCTTACTTTGAAATATAGTTGAAACTTCAAAGTCATCGCGAAATAATTCCCAATCTAATATACTTACTTTAAAACCTGATTGAAACCTGAGAGTCATCTGTTTATGCGCATTGATTGTGGATTACTAAACACTGTGGTTATATCCATATCTGAGACGACTGTCGGCATCGGTTTGAGAAGCCATTCAGGTGTTCGCGCTTGGTGTCCCATATCGGATAATAATAGCTTACCTGGTATTGATGCTATTCACGGGTGACCTAATTAGACGTCAGAACGAGGCTGACGCTGTGAAACAGTGAAACTCGCCGCAAAACACTATTGTGTGCCAATCTGTACGATTAATGACGGAGGTAAAGGAGTAAACTTTGAGGATATTCATTTTGGAAACTACCATATTTATTTCTGCCTATATGGTTTCTATCTGTTAGCCGATATTCATGAAGATTGGGTGATGATCAGATGCATTTTGAGGATGAACAGTATCCGATTGTCAACAAAGTCGATCACCCTGGTCGCCGATCTTTTCTTAAATTCAAAATTGCATAACTTTCTTAATATATATATATATTAAGAAAGTTATGCAATTTTTTATATATATTTGTTTAATATTTATGACCCTTTTAAAGCTTTTATTACTTTGTAATTGTTTAACGACGTTACGCAGATAACCACGCTGACCATAACTATCCAGACTTGAAGTTGACATTGTAGTTAATGAATGAAAAAACCACCATGCAAAGGTCACCCAATCTTCGTGAAAATTGGCCAATAGATAGAAAACAGGCATGCAAACGTAAGAATGGTAGTTTAAAAAATGAATACCCTCAAATTTGAGTGCTTTCGAGAGGTATTGGTCAATGAAAAAATATTCGCAGCACTTTGCATACACAGGCGCAGAGCGGCGCTTCGCAGATGCGTACCTGGTATCGGCGGTGTGTTTGGCCGAGTTGTCCTTTAAATAATACATATTTGCCCGAGGGTAGCTAGAGTAGGTTACACATAGACCTCGGCAGGCTCACTTGTATCTGGGTTAGCCGTCTGGACATGGCCTGGATGACTGACCATTGTCTGCATTGTCAAAATACCCGCATACCAGAAGAACAATGTACACCGCTCATTTATTGTTTGTTGTTGTTTTACATCCTAGCAACATCTAAGGTCATAGCAGGATGGGTACCGACTTGTGACAGTGCGCACTCATGGCGATTTTATAGTGTTGCCCCACTGGAAGACCGGGCCTCCAGCACCATGCCCCACTCAGTCACATTATCCTGACACTGAGCCAACCAGTCCTTGCCCTATCCTAATAATGCTGAGCGCCTGGCTAGGAAGCGACACGTATAACTTTTTAAGTCATTGGTTTGACTCGACCAGGATTCGAATCCACGAACCCACGATCTACCAACACGGGAGACGGACGCTCTAACTCATTGGGCCACCCGTCTGGTCTCAGCTCATGTATGACAAGAACTGTACCATGCTTGGTCATCAGGAGGCGTTTGGTTGCTGGTGCAAAGTAAATTTAAATTGTTGCGTCTATTGTGAAGGATACGACTGGGAGTAGTCCTTCCACCTTCCACCCTGCCCCCTCAGTCCGAAAGTTTGTTTTATTTAACAACGCCTCTAGAGCACATTGATTTTATCATCGGCTATCGGATGTCAAACATATGGTCATTCTGACATATTTCTTTGGAGGAAACCGCTACCGCCACATAGGCTACTCTTTCCGATAAGCAGCAAGGGGTCTTTTATATGCCTTTCCCACAGACAGGACAGGACATACCACAGCCTTTGATGAACCAGCTGTGGACCACTGGTTGAATAGAAAATCGTCCAAACTGCAAATGGGTCCACTGAACAGGATCGATAGGATGATTGACACCTTCACAGGTGGACACTCTACCCCCTGCGCTACGTCCCACTCCCCATAGTGTTGTTAATGCATGTGGAGTTAATGTTGCATAGTCCGATGATTTTGGGGTTCTAACATTTTTCTGAGATAAATATATTAAATTGATTGCTATAATCTACCTTACTTTAGTTTGAAGTGACTTTTATTTAAAATCGCTAAGTTTTGAGATATTTGAAGTGCAAACATGTCAAATTAGTTTTGGCAAGCATGCGAAAAGTCTGACACCATCGGCTCCTGCAGTAACAGGTGTATTAAATTGACTCATTGTTCCCTTGTATGTGGCTCCAAATGCTTAATAAGTGCATCAGTATCAAAGTTAGATATGTAGAATCAAATCTAGATAATTGTTGTGGTTTTGAAAATTTGATGCTTCATCGGACTATGCAGCTCTAACATATAAATATATATATATGTATATATATGTGAGATATAAGAATTATATATATATATAAATTGGCGGCGCTGCCTTATTCTGTATTGCACATTTATTTATTTATTTATTATTCCACACATGTACATATTCGATTTGCTCCGGGCATATTGCCGTCACTGTCACTTCCGGTCCCAATAGCCCGCCAAATCGCCATTCCCTACGAGATTTTACCTATATATATATACCCCGTCCTGATATGACCTTAGATGTTGCTAGGACGTAAAACAACAACAAACAAACAAACCTAAATATATATATATCAGAGGGAACTGAAGTGTGATAGTGTCCTTGTATATATTCCCATAATAGATTATAAAGCACATATATTTCATTGGTTAATTCATCAGAGTGATAACACGATGCATGTGGCTGCTTCCTGTGTAATACTAGACGAGATCACTGTTCCAAGTGTGCATGTGCTGAAAACGGCGTTGGCAGCAAAGCAAGGACGTACAGCCATTGAGTTTGCCGGTATGCATAGAGCAAAACTTCGATTTTATTCAAAATTAAAAAAAAAAATGCATAACAATTTGGCACAAACATGGATGGATGGATGCAATATAATAATATAATGAATATGTTTAAGACACAACTCTCCATAATTAAGCATTTTGAGCTAAGAAATTTCAGTCACTTTACAGGCTGATGTTTACATCACCATTGATTATACGTAGATAATTCTTGTTCTAAATATTCAAATGTCAAATGTGTCAACAAAAACTTGTTTCAAAGAAATATATAACCAATGTCTGATTAACCCTACACATTTCCTAGCCCAACAAATGTTATTAACCATAGGATATAAATAAAAACATGAATAAAATGAGTAAAATTGACTCTGGCTATGGCTCTAACACTAGTCTGAGTGCACAGATTTTTCTCAATCTAAATGCAGATGGTATAAGATGTGCTGATTAGATTGATCTCAATGCAATGCTAGATAAAAGATTAACATCTTAATTTATTATAAATATCTTTGTAGTTGGTATTCTATGTTTCAAACAAGAGCTGAGATGAGCTGAAACTAGCACATTTCACAGCTGCACCCAGTGTCTTAGCATTAACCATGTGCTTCACGGCATTACCACTTTACATCCATCATTCTTGGACAGTCGGGTAGGGGTGGTAGGGGGGGGGGGCAAAGCGGTTTTGGTCACGCGTCCACACCGCTTGACATGACATCTATGTTTGTTCACTGCTGTCAATATTGCATGAGGCACACATTTGCCCAGCGTGTGGTGGGGTAGGCAGCTCACGCAGTGGGGGCGGGGCTGTCGGGGAGCAGTTCACGCAGTGGGGGCGGGGGGGGGGAGCAGCTCACTCAGTGGGGGGGGTGGAGGGGGGTGGGGGGGAGAGCAGCAAATGGAGTAGAGCTGGGGGTCTGGGTGGGGGGGGGGGCAGGAAATGCACTGGGGGCGGGGTTGTGGTGAGTGGAGGAGGAGGGTCAGTAACATGTATTACCTCACACACAGGCCCAATCTAATTGGTTATAATCGGTAAAGCACAGGCTTTCCGTGTCGAAGGTCGGGAGTTTGAAACCCAGCTGAGTCAAATCATCATCATCATCTTGATGTCAGTCACGATGCGACAAAGACTGCTTTCATTACTTGACTGTCACTCTCCATTTAGCTCTCTGCTGTGAGAGTGATGTCCGTGAGTCGGTCTTAATGTCTCTCAGCTTCAGGTTTCTCTTGATGGTATCCTTGAACCAGAGATGAGGGCGCCCTCTCTTTCTGTAACCAAAAGACAGTTGAGAGTAGAGGATCCGCTTTGGTAGCCTGTCTGATGACATCCTCATGAGGTGTCCAATCCACCGGAGATTCTTTTTGATCAGAAGATCTTCTATAGAGGGCAGCCCTGTCCATTCGCGTATTTCCTTATTTGTCACTTTGTCCTTCCAGGTTACCCTCATGAATGAACGCAGATGTCGCATCATGAAGGCATGCAGCTTTTCACCTGCTGTCTGTACACTTTCCAGGCCTCGGCTCCATATAGTAGGGTGGATAGCACCATTGCATGGTAGATCTTGCCTTTGACCCACATGGACACATGGTGGTTGTTCCAGAGTCTCTGGCGTAGTCGGCCGAAAGATGCGCTAGCCTTGGCCATCCTCGTCTGTATTTCAGCATCAATGCGTCCATCACTTGATATAATGCTTCTGAGGTAGGTGAATTCCAGAACAGAGTTCAGCTTGTTTCCGTCAACCATGATATCCTGCTCTCGGGTTCTTGTAGAGTTGGGGGTGGTACAGCACTTCCGTCTTCTCGATGTTAATCTTCAGGCCAAACTTCTTTGATGCATCGGAGAAAGCGTCCACTATTTTCCAGATTTCTTCAGAAGACTGAGCAACCAGTGCACTGTCATATGTGAATAGCAGCTCTCTCACCAGTATCCAAGTAGTCTTGGTCTTCGCTCTGAAGTGTGTGATGTTAAATAGGTCAGCGCTCTGTCTGGACTGTATATAGGCACCATCCCCCATGCCTCGGAAAGCCTCGTCGAGCATTGCTGATAGGAAGATGGAGAAGAGCATGGGGGCCAGTACCCAACCTTGCTTGACCCCATTGGTAACCCCCGAACGATTCCGAGACTTCCCCTCCAATGCTAACATTTGCCATCATTCCCATATGTAGAGCCTCGATCATAGTTGTAAACTTCTCTGGGCATCAATACTTCCTCAGTAGCTGCCATATCCCGGTCCTCCCAACTGTATCAAACGCCTTAGTGAAATGAACAAATAACATGTCCAGTGGTCAGTCCTGCTCAATGCACTTTTCTTGTAGCTGTCAGGGACAAAATATTGTATCCACGGTGCTCTGGTTACCTCTGAAGCCACACTGTGTCTCCGGAACTACATCAGGTGTTATGTGAATAGATAGTCTGTTGAGGAGGATCCTGGCTAAGATGTTGCCTGCTATGGAAAGAAGAGAGATTCCTCTATTGTTCCCACAGTCTATTCGATCACCTTTCTTGTAGATGGTTCTAATGCTGGCATCCTTCCATGCTTAGGGTCCAGAACCCTCCTCCCAGGCATTGTTGATTAGTTGGTGCAGTCTGTTGAACAGATTGTCTCCTCCATGCTTCCATACTTCAGCAGGAATTCCATCACTCCCAGGTGCTTTGCAATCTTTCAGGCTGGAGATTGATTCATCCCCCAATCCTCTAACACTTCCCCACACTCCCAATAACCACCCTCCACACTCCCACCCTCCACCCAGTCACCCACCCTCCACACACCCACACTCCACACACTCCCCCACACTCCCACTTTCAGCCCAACCACAGTCCTCTGAGAGGGCCGGGGGAGGCTGGGCTGTTGCTGTAGTTGTATGCCCCAGTAAGACCCTATGCCATACCTAGATGTGCACCGACTTGTGACAGTGCACACTCATGGCGACTTTACGAGACCGTAGTCATGCATATATATGGGGGTTGGGAGGGGGCAGCCCGGCAGTAATGCAGGACAGTAATAGATGGTAAAGGACAACAGCATACATGAATAAATGCCCGAAGCCGCAAGCAGAGTGTGATGATAATAATAAAGCATCAAATGTTCAAAACTAAAACACTTATCTAGATTTGATTGTACAGATTAAACTTAGTGATGCATAGAAGGGGATAGCAAGTCAATTTAATATAACCAGTTACTGTATGAAGATAAAGGCTCTGTCACACATCACCGGATTGGAGAAACGGAAAGAAAACGAACAAACTCCATTGATATCTGGCAAAGTCTGGTTTGTGTCTGTTGCATATCCGTTGCATATCCATTGATATCTGGCTCGATCTGTTACACGTTTTGAGAATGCACAAAACTTGGAACGGATGCCACCGGTTTGACGTCTACGGTTCTTGTCCAGTTTGAGTTTGTTTAGTTCATTTATCGTTCATTGGCTATCTGTTCATGTATGTTTCATGTCCATTTAATGTTTGTTCGTCCGGTGGCCTAAGACCTGATATCGCAACATTTTGAAACATTTTGATACATTTTGATACTTATCACACCTGAATACCACCGGACTAGAAAATTCTGTCCGTTGCTCAATCCGGCATAGTGTGACAGGCACTTTAGTGTGTGAGAATGCTGAGGTACTTCATTTCAAATATGTTCAAAGTTAGCCATTTAAAATAAAAATGACTTAAAACTAAAGTAATGTAGATTATAACGATCAATTGAATGTATTTATGTCAGGAATTGGCTGAAACTCAAAAGCCATTGGACTAGGCGACTAACCAGACAGGATGGCCGAATGAGTTGAGCGTCCGTCTCCCGGTTTGGTACATAATGTGAATCTAATCCACGGGTTCGAACCCTGGTCGAGTCAAACCAATGACTTAAAAATGTATAGTTTTACTTATTCCTTCCTAGCCAGGTGTTCGGCATTAATAGGATAGGGCAAGGACTGGTTAGCTCAGTGTCAGGATAATGTGGGATATCGGGTCATGGTGCCGGCAGCCTGATTTCCCAGTGGGGCAGAACTATAAAGTTACCATGAATGCACACTGTCTCAAGTCAGTACCCATCCTGATATGACCTAAGATGTTGCTAGGACATAAAGCTCCCACAAACAAACCAACCGGAGCCCTGGCAAGCCCCACAAAGCTCCAGAAGCCTGAGGGCGCCCCGGGGAGCGCCTGGTTGCAGTAAGCGTGGTGCGATGCGGTATATGGATCAAGGCCGGCCGATAATTCCTTCACCTAATAACCCCGCCTTCTCCTTAAGACGTCACTACAGACAGTAATGAACGGCTACGACCGACCACGTGATCTAAATGACCCAATCAAAGCCCAGAACGGGGCAGCCGGTACTTTTTTTTCTTCTTTTTTTTGTGATGGGTGTATTTATGCTGCCCATAATGGTTAAGTCTAATGACTTGTTTTCGCCACTAGACAGTAATAGTCTTGTGACTCCCCTTCTTTTTATTACTTTCAGTTGTTGAGTAGCTAACTACTACATGCATTCTTTCTCTGTTTGTAAGCATTCTCCCACATCCCCCAAACCTCTGTGAGTTTGTTCGTTCTACAATCGGATAATTGTTTGGTTACCAATAGCTATTTCTCTGAATGTCTTCACCTTTCTGTGTTAGTGGTCATTGGGTTTGATTTTAAGTTTTAAGTTTACCTTTTGTATGTAAAACTTTGCTTGAATTATCAGGGTATCTTTCTTCTACTCCCAGTGTATTCTATTCCCTTGCCTTCATGTACTTGGTACTCCTCTCATATGATCTGTTTTTGGCTCTGTTTCTTATCAGTCTGAGGCCATCACTACCTCTTGTTACCATTGTTGTTACCTACACCCTCCCAGGCTTCCTTGTCTCCCTGAATGCTGCTATTTTGAGATGTGCTTTTCTCCTGTCATTTAGTGTGTTGACTCTTGCTTTCCTATGGAGATCATCAGTTGGGTGTCTATGTTCCACCTTCAGACATATCTTAAGTGCTCTATTTTGTAGTCTTTGTAGTTTATCCAACATATTTTTCTTACCCCCCATATATATTACATTACCATAGTCGAAGTATGGTAGTAGCATACCTTTATAGATTTTAATAGCCATATTTGTAGTGAGGTATTTTCTGGTATTCGCTAATATCCAGATTGCATGGTTTGCCTTCTTGATATCTTCTTTTATGTTATCATTGTAGTTTAGTTTCCTATCAAGATTCATCCCTAGATATCTGTAGTTGGTCTGATAATCAAGAACTTTTCCTCCCAAAACTATTGGCTCCTCATTGCCATAGTTGATTTTCCCCCTGCCAAACACTAGGACCTTTGACTTCTTGTGGTTTATGGAAATCTTGTTGGAGTTACACCAGTTTTCTAAAGCTACTAGTTTCTTATTTAGCTTATCTCTGTTCTCTTTTCTGCTATTACATGTTGTGTATATCATGGTCTCATCAACATATAGTTGGAACTGGATTCCCTCTAAGGATTTCTCCAGATCATTGATGTAAATGATGAAGAGGATTGGGCCTAATACTGAACCTTGAGGGACTCCACAGGTTGCCTGTATACTTTCTGATGTTTTGCCATTTACTTTTGTTCTCTGACTTCTCTCACTGATGCAATTCCTTATCCAGTCTAGTGTTCTTCCTCTTATTCCTACTCTTTCTAGCATTTTTATCAGTATGTCATGATTCACTGTATCAAATGCCTTGTTAAAATCAATCAATGTGGCAGTTGTCTGTTCACCTTCATTCATACCTCTCAGTATGTCATTTGTTAGTTTGGATATAGTTTTTGTTGTGGAGAATCCCTTTCTGAACCCTCCCTGTTTGTCATTTAGTATTTTCTCACCATCTAGATGTTTCATGATGTGCTTATACATTAATTTCTCTATCAGCTTGCCTGGCAGAGGTAGGAGTGATATGGGGCGGTAGTTTCCCATGTCCCCTTTGTCTCCACCCTTGTGTATTGGTACCACTGTAGCCTGCTTCCAAGCCGTGGAGAAAATACCCATCTAAAATGAATTATTGATTAAGTCACATATAACATTTGGTATGGCTAGCATAGCATCTTTAATTATTCTGGCTTGTAGGTTCTGTATTCCTGATGACTTTCCTAGATCTATTCTCTTAACTAGTCTAATCACTTCATTATCTCTTACTCTTGCTGTCTCTGTACTATTTTCAACTACATGACCTGTGTATTCCCAGCTTCCTCTGAATTGTTCAGCTAACTTTGCTCCTATCTCTGTGAAGTGTTTATTTAGTCTATCTGGGGGCTCTCTCATTTGATATGGTGTTCCCTTCTCCGAAAGGTTGGGTTATGGACATACCCACATGAATCTTGTGTTTGTTGGTACATTGTGCGAATTTCAATCGCGGACAATTGGTCTTCCTCATCCACTGCTCCTTCCCCTATCCTAGTGATGCTGAGCCCCAGCCTGGGTAGTGACAAGTATCAATTTAAAAGTCATTGGTTTGACTTGGCGAGGGTTCGAACCTGGTGGTTTGAATCCCACAACCTCAGAATGGAAGGTGGATGCTCAACTCATTCTGACATATTTCTTTGGAGGCAACCCGCTGCCACCACATATGCTACTCTTTCCGATAAGCAGCAATGGGTCGTTTATATGCACTTTCCCACAGACAGGACAGCACATACTACAGCCTTTGATGAACCAGCTATGGACGACTGGTTTGAACGGAAAATAGCCCAAACTGCAAATGGGTCCACTGAGTGGGATCGACTGGAGGACCGACACCTTCACAGGTGGGCACTCTACCGCCTAAGCTACGTCCCGGTCCTGTGAGCTGCCAAAAGAACTACATAAGTGAGTCGATAAATCCTCCCCCAGGAGGAGCGGGTCAACTGATCAAATTGATACTTGTCGCTTCCTAGCCTGGCGCTCAGCATTACACGGATAGGGCAAGGACTGGTTGGCTCAGGACCATGACCATCATTAGGTCATGGTGCTAGTGGTATGGTCTCCCAGTGGGGCAGCACTATAAAGTCACCTTGAGTGCGCACTGTCACAAGTCGGTGCCCATCCTGATATGACCTTAGATGTTGCCAGGACGTAAAACTCCAACATTAAGTTATCGGGTTGACTCGACCAGGATTCAAACCCATGAGTTCGAATCCCAGGATATACCTAAACAGCTCACAGAAGTGGTGATCACCTAGGCATCATCTCATGAGTGATCACCTAGGCATCATATCATGAGTAATCACCTATGCATCATCTCATGAGCGATCACCTAGGCATCATCTCATGAATGATCACCTAGGCATCATCTCATGGGTGATCACCTAGGCATCATCTCATGAATGATCATCTAGGCATCATCTCATGAATGATCACCTATGCATCATATCATGAGTGATTTCCTAGGCATCATCTCATGAGTGATCACATAGGCATCATCTCATGAATGATCATCTAGGCATCATCTCATGAATGATCACCTAGGCATCATATCATGAGTGATTTCCTAGGCAGCATCTCATGAGTGATCACCTAGGCATCATCTCATGAATGATCATCTAGGCATCATCTCATGTGATAACAATTATGCACAACATTAATTATATTTCTCTTTTTGTTATGATCTTATGTATGGCTTTGACATAAAACCCCAATAAACCTCAATCATTTTGTGCAATCGAATGTTCACAGGAGTGATCGATGGGTTGTTGGTTACACGTCCTCCCACATGACAATAATTATGCACAAGAATATTAATTGCAATTCTCCTCTTATGACCTTATGCATGGTTTGGACGTAAAACCCCAATACACATCTAATAATGTGTCTGCCATCCCTTGTTCACAAGAGTGGTCGCTGAGTGGTTAGTTACACACCACACACACACACAGATACACACACCCCGCCTCCAGCGTTAACCATTCAGCGTGGGGACAATGCGGCACTGGTGCTCGATCTGTACAATTAGATTGATGCATGTCCCGGATGTGTTTATCACTGTTGACACTGACCGGCCGAATCAGGAAGTCATGCTGACGTCTCAAACTAGTTGATATCGTGTTGTATATTTTAACATTACAATTGGAGCAGTGCTGTCTGGTTAGTTCCGTGAGTACTCACTAACCACAACTGGCACCACCTCGGGGTCAGAACAACATTTCACTGACTCCGCAGTACGCACCCACCATTACAGCAGTGAGTACCCCCCCCCCTCCCTCACAACCCCCTCTGTTACTAGATTGACCTGCCATTAGTCTTAAATCCTGACACACCACCCAATTTGACTCTCCCAGACCTGATCCACAGGTGGCCCCACTTCCGGTTAGTGAGTACTCACAGAACTAATCAGGCAACATCGCTCCAATTGTAATAATATTGAAATTTTAAAATATACAACACGGATAGATACCAACTAGTTTGAGACCTGAGTGTGACTTCCTGATGTGGCCGGTCACCATCGACGGCAATAAACAAATTGGGGACATGCATCAATCTAATTGATGTGGAATGTGCTCTCCCGCCGAAACCCAAAACATACTTGTGGATTTACGTCTGCTCTCAGAATACACCTTAGTTGACAGGTCTTTCATCTCACCGATTGATGAAAACCGTGTTGCCCTGCTCTGGGCCTGGTCTACCCCGCCCCCACTCCCCCTCCCCCCTCACTCCCCGCTCCACCAACTCCATCAAAGTGGAAGCCCTCACTCTCCTTCTGCCTTCTGCACCGGGCGTGGTGACCGAATCGGTACAGCGCGTGCTTCCCGTGCGGGAGATTGGGAGATCAATTCCCAGTCGAGTCAAACCAATAACTTACTAAATTTATACTTGTCGCTTCCTAGCCCGGCACTCGGCATTAATAGGATAGGGCAAGGACTGGTTGGCTCAGTGTCAGGATAATGTAACTGAGTGGGATATTGGGTCATGTTGCTGGTGGCCTGATTTCCCAGTGGGGCAGCACTATAAAGTCATCAATTGTTCGCACTGTCACAAGTCGGTCCCCATCCTGATATGACCTTAGATGTTGTCAGGACATAAAGCTCCAACAACCATCAAGCTGCCTCGCTTGTGAGCCAATTGTCTACCTACTACAACTGAAACCTGACAACTACTCACTATATTTTACTGTTTCTGCATTTGCCCCATATATGTATTGGAGCATCAGAATCCGACCACTGAAACTAACTGTCAACATGTATAAACATATACTCAGCAACCCGTCATGTGGCTGACATCCCAGAGCACCATCATCAGGCGAAAATGACCAAGTTTGTTCACCATTAAAATAATTTGTGTAAATTGCTAAATGATACACAATGATATGGCTGGAAGATTAATGCATTCCCCGGTGTTGACAAATGTATTATTCTGAACATAACAACTGTTCACCAAAAGAAAACAATCTGTTATTGCTGACAGTTCCGAGGGAGCTCACTGCGTTTCAACTCGGCCTCGTGCTGATAAGGTGTCAGTTGTAAAGACTAGTTCTCCATAAAGTAAAGTTGAATCCTTCCTCCAACTAACAGTTTTACCACTCGTCGTGGTCACCAGTATGTAAAGTCTACTGCTCGAATCTGTGGTTGTGTAGTCAGGCTATCGTGAAATCAATATAGGCAGAGAGAAAAGAAGAGTATAAAGTGTGAAAGAAGAGAGAGAGTCAAGCCCTCAGGTTTATTATTTATATGGTAGGTGGATTCAGTGTAGAGTATCACCCACCCCATTCTCCCAATGAGAAACAAGCATTCTTAGCTCTACCAATAGGGATCCAGCATTCCTGGTCCCCATGGTTACCAGTGATCTGCCCACCACCACCAAGCTGTGTGGCTCCTCTGGCCACCACCTGCCTTGAGCCTGAGTGTGGTGATCCTGACTAGCAGAGGGGGG
The DNA here is from genome assembly GCA_030323885.1 of Branchipolynoe longqiensis. Taxonomy (NCBI): domain Eukaryota; kingdom Metazoa; phylum Annelida; class Polychaeta; order Phyllodocida; family Polynoidae; genus Branchipolynoe; species Branchipolynoe longqiensis. Next base: position 14,736,936 of record CM059199.1, on the reverse strand, counting down.
AGGGGGTAGGCTCTGACTGCCCCTTATGGGGCTGTCACACTATGACGTTTCTCCCGGCGACCCGTCAGCGTTGAAAGTACTATCTTGCGCGTCGAGAAACGTTAAAGATTTAGGGGAAATATGGGGAAATTGGACGTTCCCACAGCGTGTTGGTTGCGCGCGGCCAACGTTGTGGTAACGTATATCGGCGCGCTGTGTCTGTGTCTCTGTCTGTGTCTCTGTGTGTGTCTCTGTCTGTGTCTCTGTCTGTGTCTCTGTGTGTGTCTCTGTGTGTGTCTCTGTATGTGTCTCTGTGTATGTGTCTCTGTCTGTGTCTCTGTCTGTGTCTCTGTCTGTGTCTCTGTGTCTGTCTCTGTCTGTGTCTCTGTCTGTGTCTCTGTGTCTGTCTCTGTCTGTGTCTCTGTGTATGTGTCTCTGTCTGTGTCTCTGTCTGGGTCTCTGTATGTCTCTCTGTCTGTGTCTCTGTCTGTGTCTCTGTCTGTGTCTCTGTCTGTGTCTCTGTGTATGTGTCTCTGTCTGTGTCTCTGTGTCTGTGTCTCTGTCTGGGTCTCTGTGTGTGTCTCTGTCTGTGTCTCTGTCTGTGTCTCTGTATGTGTCTCTGTATGTGTCTCTGTCTGTGTCTCTGTCTCTGTTTCTCTCTCTCTCTGAGACACAGAGACATAGACACACATAGACACACACAGATACACAGAGACACAGAGACACACACCGAGACACAGAGACACACACAGAGACTCAGACACACAGAGACACACACCGAGACACAGAGACACACACAGAGACTCAGACACACAGAGACACAGAGACACACACCGAGACACAGAGACACACACAGAGACTCAGACACACAGAGACACACACACAGACACAGAGACACACACACAGACTCAGACACACAGAGACACACACACAGACCCAGAGACACACACAGAGACACATACATAGACACAGACAGAGACACATACAGAGACACAGACAGAGACACAGACAGAGACACATACATATACACATACAGAGACACAGACACAAACATAGACACAGACAGAGACACATACAGAGACAAATACAAATACACATACAGAGACACAGACAGAGACACAAACAGATACACAGACAGAGACACAGACAGAGACACAAGACAAGAGACACAAGAGACACATACAGAGAAGACACAGAGACACAGACAGAGACACACACAGAGACACAGACAGAGACACATACAGAGACATACACAGAGACACAGAGACACATACAGAGACAGACACAGAGACACAGACAGAGACACAGACAGAGACACACACAGAGACACACACAGACACACCCAGAGACACACACAGAGACACACACACAGCAACGCGTGAGCAACGACCCTCCCGCGCGCGCGCCGTCTTCCTAGCGTTCCCATAACGTTATTCCGGCGCGTCCAACGCAGCGCGACGCGCGCCTAACGTCCTTACCCATATATTTGCGCGCGCTGGCGGTCGTTGGGTTGTTTTTGACATGTTGAAAACACTCAGCGACCAATAACGCGCGCCGACTTTCTCCGCCGACCGTCAACGTCAAAGATAGTGTACCGACGTGTACCGACGCGCGCATAACGCGCCATCAGCGCGTCCCGATGTTTCACTTTTTATCGCCCAAAATCAACACACGTTCACCGGTCGCCGGCGAGAAGCGTCGTAGTGTGACAGCCCCATGACATACAGTTCTGCCAGCACCATCATCATCATCATGCTGTCGGTCGCGATGCAACAAAGACTGCTTTCATTACTTGACTGCCGCTCTCCATTTATCTCTCTGCTTTGAGAGTGATGTCCATGAGTCGGTCTTAATGTCTCTCAGCTTCAGGTTACTCTTGATGGTATCCTTGAACCGGGGACGAAGACAGTTGAGAATAGAGGATCTGCTTTGGTAGCCTGTCTGATGACATCCTCATGAGGTGTCCAGTCCACCAGAGATTCTTTTTGATCAGAAGATCTTCCATAGAGGGCAGCCCCGTCCGTTCGAGTATTTCCTTATTTGTCACTTTGTCCTTCCAGGTTAGCCTCATGATTGAACGCAGATGTCGCATCATAAAGGCTTGCAGCTTTTTCACCTGTCGTATGTACACTGTCCAGGCCTCGGTTCCATATAGTAGGGTGGATAGCATGATTGCATGGTAGATCTTGCCATTGACCCTGCATGGACACATGGTGGTTGTTCCAGAGTCTCTGGCATAGTCGGCCGAAAGATGTGCTAGCCTTGGCCATCCTCCACTGTATTTCAGCATCAATGCATCCATCACTTGATGGATGCCATCACCACTATGTCTATTTACCAATCAATCAAGCACCACCAGCATCTACATATACACATACATGCACCTGGTCACGTACACCCGATTCATAATAGAACATTTGCATTTCCCCACCAATGCTTTAAATCGGAATATTTTGCACACTGTTATCTGGTTCTATGGGTCTTCAGTGCCGCTCAGATAACATTGTCGCTCAGATAACATGGAAAGGGTTGCTCAGCATTTCATGTTGGTTGTTGGAGTTTAAGGCCTGTCAACATCTAAGATCATATCAGGTATGTTGGTTGGTTGTTGGAGATTTATGTCCTGGCAACATCTAAGGTCAAATCAGGCTTATGACAGGGTACACTCATTACGATTGTATATCGTTTCCCCACTGGGAGACCAGGCCGCCAGCACCATGACATGATATCTGACTCAATCACATTATCCTGACACTGAACCAAGCAGTCCTTGCCATATCCCAATAATGCACCTGGCTAGGAAGCGATAAGTATCAATTTTTAAGTCATGGGTTTGACTCGACCAGGGTTCGAACCTGTGAGTTTGAATGCGCTGGCAGGGTTTCCGTCAGAAAATAATTTGAGGGTATGCAAACCAGAATGGGGGCGGACCGGGTATTATTTTGCTACGTCACTTGGTCAATTATGAACGCTGCTATGATTACTGTTGTATATAGCAGTCTAACAGCTTATTGATGCTGGCTTGGTTGTCGCTGGCTCCTTGAAGAACTTTGAAACAAAAATTGTCCCAACAATTTGAGGGTATGGAGTCGTACCCTCAGAAAATATAAGGTTACAGAATGTTACCCCTTTTACCAACTGGCAAAGACGCTGGCTGGGAATCATCGTCGGTTAATTGTTAGTAAGTGATTGTGGTAATTAATGGAGAAAGCTAAGGATTCTCTAATGCAAAAATGGTAAAAATTACAATAAATGCAAAAATGGTAAAAATTACAATAAATGCAAAAATGGTAAACATTACAATAAATGCAAAAATGGTAAAAATTACAATAAATGCAAAAATGGTAAAAATTACAATAAATGCAAAAATGGTAAAAATTACAGGGGCTAGAAATAATGTTCTGTGAACAAAGGCTGCAAGGTGATCTGATGTAGTCTGTGTGCACTCACGACCGTCATTTAATACTTAACTCATAACAATTCTTCAAATGACCTCATACCCCGACCTCACAACGTCACGGTGTAAACTGAGTATCTCTACTAACACGAGTCCATGGGGTAGGCATATACAAAAGTGTGGCAAACATGGCACCAACAAAAACTAACGTATTTAAGGCTAACCACTAAGATGACAAGGCAACTACCAAATTGAGACTATTGCTGTTCAGCGATGATAACAAGCTGCGATGCGACTTACTCATTATGGACAGGGTAAAGAAGCCATCACACAATATTTATTATATTGTCGTGGGTTGATTCAAATGGGAAATATTGTGCCTAGAGTGGGACTCGAACCCACATCCCTTTGCATTCCAGGCCAGTGTGCTAACCATTACACCACCTAGGCTCCCTGATGTCACCACACTACACACGCCTACCTGTCTGTGCGGCTCTTTGCCTGAGAGGTCAGTGCAGACCACTACACTCGTCCCCCTGGAATTGTAATTCTGTTAATGCTTACAATTACACACATACAGGCAATGCACTTACACATACACAGGGTAGGTTCAACAACCATACAGCATGTAGCTTGTACAGGATCATGGTCATGGAACCAGTGTCGTGGGGGTGATGCAAATGGGAAATATTGCACCTAGAGCAGGACTCGAACCCACATCTCTTCGCATTCCAGGCCAGTGTGCTAACCATTACACCAGCTAGGCTCCCTAATGTCACCACACTACCCACGCCTACCTGTCTATGCGGCTCCTTGCCTGAGAGATCAGTGCAGACCACTACAATATATAGAAAAGAAAGCTTTAAGTGTTCCTTGTCTAGTTACGACACATTAATGGGATGGCTTTAGTGACGTCACAGGGGAGCAGGACTTATGTTTTATTAGGGGGAACTCAATTAGAGATTGTCACAAGCAGTACACCCAAACTGGACTCCTGTTGCCAGCTGCGTCCGTTACCAAAATAGACAGGAAGCTGTCGATCAGTGAACTTCTGGAGCCACAGATGGTCACGTGATTGGTGATTTCTGTTACAGTTGGTTGTTGCAGTTTTACGTCCTGTCAACATCTAACTCTAAGGTCATATCAGGATGGGCACCGACTTGTGCCAGTGCACACTCAGGGTGACTTTATAGTGCTGTCCCACTGGGAAATCAAGCCGCTGGCACCATGACCCTATATTCCACTCAGTCGCATTATCCTGACACTGAGCTAACCAGTCCATGCCCTATCTTATTAATGCTGAGTGCCAGGCTACGAAGTGACAGGTATCAATTTGATATAAGTCACTGGTTTGACTCTACCGGGGGTAAACTCTCGATCTCCCGCACGCGAGGCCCGCGCTCTACCGATTCGGCCGCCGCGCTTATTATATATATTTGTTACAGACTTGTGGTTGTCAAGGATGTCTATCTATGTGCTCTATAATCCATTATGGTAATATAAACAAGGACACTACCACCACCGGCTCCTCCGCTCTATGTGTAACCTACACGACCGGACCCCCTGGGCAAGTGGGTAGAGCGCGGGCCTCCGCTACACAAGGCACTTAGAATGAGGGAAAGACCAATAATAAGGTCATGAGATTGACCTAATTTGGTAGTGGAGTCCCTCCTTAATGACTTCCTCAAAGTAGCTGTCCAAAGGGACTGTATCGTAAATTCACCGATTCTTCTTTCTCTGCAGCCCCAAATCATTAGTTAATGCACCCGTATCTAAAGGCCCAGTCAGACCTTACCGGACTGAGTACCGGACACCACCGGACAAAGAATTTTCTAGTCCGTTGGTGTCCGGTGTTGAAATGTGTCGAAATGTTGCGCTTTCAACGGACAAGGAACCTACATTAACGAATAGACACTGGACAATAAACGGACGAGACCGGATAACAACGGACAAGCAATGGTCAACCGAAGGGCGAAAACCGAAAGTCAAACGGACGGACCTGACACCAACCGGACACCTACCGGACACCTACCGGACACCTACCGGACACCTACCGGACACCTACCGGACACCTACTGGACTGATTACGCACGCGCCGAAAACAGATAAAAAACCGTCGGACCAAATTCCCGCAACACCGTCAATGGACTCTTCAGGATACAAACTGGACACCTAACGGATGAGTAATGGACATGAAACGGACTAAACGGACTTAAAACGGACACCAACCGTACACGTCAGTCCGGCGGTGTCCGGTACAAGTTTTTTGCATGTTCAAAACTTCCTCAATCCGGTGAGGTCTGACTGGGGCTTCATGTTCCAAGTGTTGTCAGTTACTGCTCGCCCAGACTACATTGAACCGACAAAACTGGGTCCGCTTTACTAACAGAAACCATCATGTGACTATTTTATGAAGGGTCGCCGAAAGAGTTGAGCATTCGTCTCCCGTTTTGGTAGATCATGGGATTCGAACTCACGGTTGGGAACCATGGTCGAGTCAAACCAATGACATACAAATGTATACTTGTCGATTCCTAACCTGGTGCTTGACATTATTAGTATATGGCAAGGACTGGTTGGCTCAGTATCAGGATAATGTGACTGAGTGGGATATCAGGTCATGGTGCTGGTGGCCTGGTCTCCCATTGTGGCAGCACTATAAAGTCGCCATGAGTGCGCACTGTCACTAGTCGGTACCAATCCTGATATGACCTTAGATGTTGTTAGACGTAACAACACTCCAACAACAAGCCAACTATTTTATGAAATCTGAGAATAGTTGCATGCAAGCGGCCATGCATCGCGGCCGTAAATCTCGAATCTCACAATCTCCTAGACACAGCAATCGAGGCAATCACCCCTCAATAGGACTCTCTTGTCCGGCAGCCGCTACTCTGGGACGGTTAGTGCAGTAACTAACGACATCGGGCAGTACCTTACTGGGCAGTAATGACATTGATCAGCAGTGGCAATTCGGTGGATGGTTCGGTGGGTGAAACAAGTGTGGGTGGAGAGTGGTGTTTTGTTGCTGGATGGTTCGGTTGGGGAAACAGGTGTGGGTGGAGAGTGGTGTTTTGTTGCTGGATGGTTCGGTGGGTGAAACAGGTGTGGGTGGAGAGTGGTGTTTTGTTGCTGGATGGTTCGGTTGGGGAAACAGGTGTGGGTGGAGAGTGGTGTTTTGTTGCTGGATGGTTCAGCGGGTGAAACAGGTGTGGGTGGAGAGTGGTGTTTTGTTGCTGGATGGTTCAGTGGGTGAAACAGGTGTGGGTGGAGAGTGGTGTTTTGGTGCTGGATGGTTCGGTGGGTGAAACAGGTGTGGGTGGAGAGTGGTGTTTTGTTGCTGGATGGTTCAGTGGGTGAAACAGGTGTGGGTGGAGAGTGGTGTATTATTGCTGGATGGTTTGGTGGGTGAAACAGGTGTGGGTGGACAGTGGTGTTTTGTTGCTGAATGGTTCGGTGGGTGAAACAGGTGTGGGTGGAGAGTGGTGTTTTGTTGCTGGCTGGTTCGGTGGGTGAAACAGGTGTGGGTGGAGAGTGGTGTTTTGTTGCTGGATGGTTCGGTTGGTGAAACAGATGTGGGTGGAGAGGGGTGTTTTATTGCTGGATGGTTCGGTGGGTGAAACAGGTGTGGGTGGACAGTGGTGTTTTGTTGCTGGATGGTTCAGTGGGTGAAACAGGTGTGGGTGGAGAGTGGTGTTTTATTGCTGGATGGTTCGGTGGGTGAAACAGGTGTGGGTGGACAGTGGTGTTTTGTTGCTGGATGGTTCGGTGGGTGAAACAGGTGTGGGTGGAGAGTGGTGTTTTGTTGCTGGATGGTTCGGTGGGTGAAACAGGTGTGGGTGGAGAGTGGTGTTTTGTTGCTGGATGGTTCAGTGGGTGAAACAGGTGTGGGTGGAGAGTGGTGTTTTGCTGCTGGATGGTTCGGTGGGTGAAACAGGTGTGGGTGGAGAGTGGTGTTTTATTGCTGGATGGTTTGGTGGGTGAAACAGGTGTGGGTGGAGAGTGGTGTTTTGTTGCTGGATGGTTCGGTTGGTGAAACAGATGTGGGTGGAGAGTGGTGTTTTGTTGCTGGATGGTTCGGTGGGTGAAACAGGTGTGGGTGGAGAGTGGTGTTTTGTTGCTGGATGGTTCGGTGGGTGAAACAGGTGTGGGTGGAGAGTGGTGTTTTTTTGCTGGATGGTTCTGGTGGGGAAACAGGTGTGGGTGGAGAGTGGTGTTTTATTGCTGGATGGTTCAGTGGGTGAAACAGGTGTCCGTGGAGAGTGGTGTTTTGTTGCTGGATGGTTCGGCGGGTGAAACAGGCATGGGTGGAGAGTGGTGTTTTGTTGCTGGATGGTTCGGTTGGGGAAACAGGCGCGGGTGGAGAGTGGTGTTTTGTTGCTTATTTCTTTGTGCCCCATCAATGAAAATAGCGTTGGCTTTGGTGTAATCCCTGTCAGTGATCGGCTAGTTGTGCCTTAGCCAGTCCTGGACCAGCTAAGTACGTTACAGATGTTTTAATGGCGTGCTTACCTCTCTTCCCCCCTTAAGTTTGCTGTTTAAATGTTATTAATCAAATAATGCTGTTCCTCATTGTTGGAACTCCGGTCCTCCATCCATCAAATAGAACCGGTTGTTAAATTATTACTGAAACAAAGTTCTAAAGATATGAATCAATTTGGATTAGTGCTGCCCAGTGGTGAAAACAAGTGTTAGCAGATTTATCCATTATGGACAAGGTAAATGAATTCATCACAAACAAATATAAATTGAAAAGGTTTTCGGTTGCAAATAATTGTCAATACATGATTTCCGCGACTAGCACAACATCTGGTGATATGCAACGAAACTCGTGTTGTGGGTCAACAGTGTGTCACTGTGTTGTTTTACACTGATGATCGAGATTTTCAATCAATCAATCAAACACTAGGGTACAGCTATAATTATCAAAAATGATTAAAAAATGGTAAGTATGTTTTCTCTATAAATCCACATTTGTGCCGAAAAGACTGTGTCAGTTGCTCAATATGAAGCCAGTGTTAACAGAGCCTCAATTGCCTCTCCACAGACTCTGTGACCCACAAGTCCAGTCTGGATTACGCGCTGTGCATGCGTCGCAGAAATCGTGTATTGTAGCTAGTTGTAGTTGAATAATAAATGAAGTATGCATATTAAGCACACAAAGTGTTCAGGCGCAAGAACCGACAAACCCATTTGAGTTGTTTTCTGTGAAATAGAATTTATTTTGATTTTCAGTTAAAGTCTATCAATTTCGTATTGAGTCTGGCATTATATAGGGGATGTGGCAGCTTCTGTGAAAAAATGGATTTGATTATCAGAATAATGGCAGCTTCAGCTCGAATGTTGAACTCATGGTTTCATTTCAGCCTGGATGGCATTTGTCGGTTTTTGTATCTGAACCATTTATATATTAGATGTCTACAGACTAACTAGACAATTGAGTAAATATAAAGTGATATGTCACGGCCCACCAACTGGACAGCCCAGGGCGGGATAACCAGAAATATAAAAGCCAGATAACATATCCAACAACAATATAAATCAAATCAAATTCAAACAAACATAACTCAACCACCTATTACGTACAGGCCTATGGACATGTAAATACAATAGGCTAGTATAGAATTAAGTAGAAAAAAGCGGAAAACTCTTCCCAAGAAAACCCCAAAACACTAACATAGAACCTTAAGAAAACAACTAACATAGTAATAAGAATAGAACAAAAATACAATGCCAAGAGGGCCCAAAAAAACTAACATAGACTACTAAACGTACCAACAGACTATCTATCTGCTACTGAAATGCAGACAATCAAATAACTTATCAGCGGTTACTGTTTGATAAGACAACACCAACACTACAGCTGGCCAGCATTGAAAACAAGCCTGGGTACCCAGTCTTTTATGCTATGGACAGTATAAATACAGCCTCAATAAACAAATTAAAAAAAAGAAATATATATAATACCGAACGGTGGTTAAGTTTTAGGGTCGTTCTGATCACTACTCCTCTGTTAATGGGCGCTGCCAACGTGCATCATCGTACTCCACTGATGCCTCACCATGTATGGGTTGTTAATAACATGTTTGTGTGCCTTACTTACACATTTCATATTAATTTTGAATTTCAAAAACACATTTGAATTTCATATTAATTGTAATGGTTTTTTACTAACTTTGGTCACCTCGACTGTCATTGTGACCGCCTTAACAGAATATTGGTCAAGGGATTGATACGCAGCCTAGCTTTAACCCATATGCAGCAGGTGTACCGCTCTGTATAACTTACAGCGTCATCAAAGGCCAGTTGCTCTCATACCATGTCTATGTGGTATGGGAGGTTAAAAATCCCTTGGGTCGGTAAAAGTGTAGGCCCGGGCTTTCTATCGACAAACTGTCTAATGGTGAAAACAAGTCCATTCCGACTTATCCATGATAGGCAGTATAAATCTTCAAGACAGAGAGAGAGAGAGTTAAAGATAGTTATGTATAATACCGCGGTGTTGGGTGAGGATGTATGCCAGATAAACTACAAAATGAACTTACAATACAGTATATGGTGAGTACACTGAAGGGTGAGACATGAGAATTACAAAGACAGATGTCTGACATCAGGAGTGGTTAGTATATGTGAATAGATGATAATCGAGTTAGGTATGTTTGTTGTTTTACGTCCTAACAACAGGTGGGAGGGGAGGGGGCAGGGAGGTGATGGATATAGGTGAAAGACAGAGGCAGGTGTGTGCAGTGGGTGGTGGGGGAGGGGAAGGGGCAGGAGGTGATGGTAAGTAAATGAAAGCCAGAGCAGGTGTGTGGAGTGGGGGGGGGAGGTGGGAGGGGAGGGGAACAGGGAGGTGGTGGTTATAGGTGAAAGACAGAGGCAGGTGTGTGGTGTGGGGTGGTGGTGGGAGGGGAGGGGGCAGGGAGGTGGTGGTTATAGGGGAAAGACAGAGGCAGGTGTGTGCAGTGGGGTGGTGGTGGGAAGGGAAGGGGCAGGGAGGTGATGGTTATAGGGGAAAGACAGAGGCAGGTGTGTGGAGTGGGGTTGTGGTGGGAGGGAGGGGCAGGGAGTGGTGGTTTTAGGTGAAAGACAGAGGCAGGTGTGTGTGTGGGGGTGGTGGTGGGAGGGGAGGGGGCAGGGAGGTGGTGGTTTTAGGTGAAAGACAGAGGCAGGTGTGTGCAGTGGGGTGGTGGGAGGGAAGGGAGGGAGAGGTGATGCTGGTTTTTATGTAAGAGAGAGGAGAGTGAGGTGGTGGCGGTGGGATGGTGAGGGGATGAGGGGTGAGGAGGTGAGGAGGGGAGGGGGAGGTGATGGAAGAGGCAGGGGAGGGGAAGGGAGGGGAGGAGGACGATGGGAATGGAGGGTAGAAGGGTGCTTTATTTCGAAATAAAACTCTAGGGGCGATTTTGTTTCGAAATAGGATCGCTGCGGCGTGGAGACAATTTTGAGAGCGCAATTCTATTTCTTACGACTTTAAGCCGATTGGACCAATTGCTCCCAATCACACTGCCACACCCAAGGGGGCCCCACCCTAGAGCAATCTACTCTAGTCTCTTAAATCATTTCACTAAAACAGACGTTGGCTGTGAACCCGCGAGACCCCGCCAAAAGTGTTCCCAATTTGGGTGCCGCAGCTCCTAAGGCCAGCCCTGTACAGTGGCAATAATGCGTCAGATAACAAAGAGTCTTGTCCCACCAACTGCATGCTCTGGGACCAGATGGAACTACAGGGCAGGAGCTGGTGCCCGATATGCTCCCTTTGAAGCCGTCCACTCCTTCAGCGGGAAGGACAATGGTGATCAGCAAGCCAATAACTCCTTCTAAGTCGACCCTGGTTGTTGGAGTATTACGTCCTGGCAACATCTAAGGTCTCATCAAGACGGTTACAGGCTTGTGACAGTGCACTTGATAGTGCTGCCCCACTGGGAAATCAGGCCACCCGGAACCATGATTGATATCCCACGCAGTCACATTATCCTGACACAGAGCTAACCAGTCCTTTCCCTATCCTATTAATGCCGAGCGCCTCGACCGGGAACTGAACTGCCGACCTCCCGCTCGTGAGGCCGGCGCTCTACCGATTCGGCCATGGCGGCCGGTTTCATGTAGGACATCTGTGGGGCAAGGGCTGGGTTCTGGCACCGTTTCGCCGGATACAATATTGACGGCTTTCACATGAGTCATCCTATTTCCAATGTGTAGTGTTTATCTACGTTGACATAGAGTCGCTGAACTGGGAGAGAATGCAAAAAAAACACCAAATGGCGGCCATTAAATGTTGTCGATTTGACTTATAAAGTGTATTAATAATTTAGATGATTTCATCAATTCTACATTCCAAACGTAGCAGGATATGATAGATAAGTATTTGAACAATATATTTAGCGCATTAGCCCTTGTATCCATAGACTGTTGTCTTGTGGTGTGTTCCCTTGTTCCATGTTCACTTGTGACCTTGTCATGCGCCACACAGACAATGAACATGTTCATTCTCTATGTTTCCAGTCAGTATGTCACATGTGCCGTGCACAAGGCCATACCGCCCTTGGGTCCAACCTATGGGAATGGCTACTAAGCAAAACACAGGTTCATTGTGGCGTGTCACAAGGTTGCAAGTGAACACGGAACAAGAGAACATGCCACAAGAGAACAGTCTATGGATACACTGCCTTAGATTGCAATTTCATGTGGTTATGTCCATAAGGCGGCCTTCCAACACTTTGTCTATTGGGTTCTGTAGTAGTTCTGCCACAGAGACAACGCTGCGGGGGAGCGGGACGTAGCTAAGGCGGTAGAGTGTCCACCTGTGAAGGTGTGGGTCATCATATCGATCCTGCTCAGTGGACCCATTTGTAGTTTGGGCTATTTTCCGTTCCAACCAGTGGTCCACAACTGGTTCATCAAAGGTTTTAGTATGTGCTGTCCTGTCTCTGGGAAAGTGCATGTAAAAGACCCAATGCTGCTTATCGGAAAGAGTAGCCTATGTGGCAGTAGCGGTAGCGGGTTTCCTCCAGAGAAATAAATGTCGGAATGACCTTATGTTTGACATCCAATATCCGATGATAAAAACGAATGTGCTCTAGAGGCGTTGTTAAATAAAACAACCCTTTTTGAGACAGCGCTGCGGGCGTAGCTACAGATAAGCCAACTAGTCCTAGACACTAATCTGATCACAGCAATCACACCATCGGGGAAAATATCCAACCGGATTTCATTCGCAATTAAACGCCGCATTCTTTCTTAGTTCAATGTTCTTGATCTGTCTCCATGGGTGAGATACACATAATTTGTCAAACTTAGACTGTGCATGTCAGGTTTGTTTTTTAAGAAGCGGCGACATGGCACGCTGGGTACAGATAATCTATTTCCTGTCTTTGATTTCACAAAACACGAGCCGCCATCGCTTAGTCTCCGAGCGCTGTCAGGAATCCTAACTGCTTTTGACGGACCAGATTGATCGATAGAATAGCATCTCACAAATGGTTGCTTGTTTGTTGGAGTTTTATATCCTGGCAACATTTAGGGTCGTATCAGAACGGGTACCGACTTGTGACAGTGCGCACTTATGGCGACTTTATACTATTATAGTGCTGCCCACTGGGAGACCAGGCCACCAGCACCATGCCCTTGTAATATCTCAGGAACTCGGCCGTCTGAGCCCCAAGTATCACGAGTCTCCCCAGGTGTGATCTGACAGTTCTGTCAGTTCCCACCTGGCGTTACTCTCAACACACTCATAAGGAAGAAAGGAAGACAAGTCACGCAAGATTGACAGTGAAGAAGTTGTGCTTTATTGGCATCAACTCCTGGCAACCTATCACCCTCAATCCTTACCAACTGCCCACACAGATCCACATGACTCTTGCTTGTGTATATCAGAATCAGTGCCTACAGCCCAGAGAACCTGAGTCCAATGGTTGTTGCACACAGCTCAGTGTCTTTGGAATAGATGTTGCTCGTTTGAGTGTAGAAAGTGGAGTCTCAGACAAAAGTGCCTAGAGTGGGGTCTGTGTGTCAGGTATAAAGATGGCTGGGTGTGCTTGCCCATCAGCCCTGTGGTAACAGGTAGTTGCATACCGTTTTTTTTACAATAAACATATATTAAAAATGCCCTTCCCCTCCACTTGCATCCTTTCTGGTACATGGAGGGGACATTTCACTAATCATTAACCATCTCTTAAGTATGAACATCACATCACAATCTCAGTCGCTATGTGTTATCACATTTTCCAGATAGGCGCTTATGTCACACAGTGAGCGGGGCACTCATTGCTTCACTGTTACATAATCCTGGTCCCTACTCCGTCACCCGAGAATAGTAATGTTCTTTGCCAATATATAAATCCGAACCGAAAATCTGTATATTTTTACACCCTGATATCCCACTCAGTCACATTATCCTGACACCGAGCCGCCCAGTCCTTGCCCTATTCTAATAATGCCGAGCACCTGGCTAGGAAGTGACAGGTGTTAATTTTTAAGTCATTGTCGTTTGACTCGATCGATCTACCAAACGGGAGACGGATGCTTAACTCATTCGGCCATCCCGTCTGGTCCCTATCTCGAAAATAGAGAGTGCTTTAAGAATTTCCTCGTTACAATGTGGGGGTGGGGGTGGGGTGGGGATGGGAACGGGGTGGGGGTGGGGTTGGGGTGGGTGTGGGACTCTGAGCAGCTCGAAGCACGCAGACTTGCTGTGGTGTTATCAGCAGCATATCCACCCGGCACAGACCGGCAGCGTCCATGTTGTACAAGCAGTCACGTGCCGGCCAGCGTCCATGTTGTACAAACAGTCACGTGATGGACCAGCGTCCATGTTGTCCAAACAGTCACGTGACCGGCCAGCGTCCATGTTGTACAAACAGTCATGTGACAGACCAGCGTCCATGTTGTACAAACAGTCATGTGACTGGCCAGCATCCATTTTGTACAAACAGTCACATGACAGGCCAGCGTCCATGATGTACAAACATTCACGTGACTGGCCAGCATCCATTTTGTACAAATAGTCATGTGACGGACCAGTATCCATGTTGTCCAAACAGTCACGTCACCGGCCAGCGTCCATGTTGTACAAACAGTCACGTGACTGGCCAGCATCCATGTTGTACAAACAGTCATGTGACAGGCCAGCATCCATGTTGTACAAACAGTCACGTGACTGGCCAGCGTCCATGTTGTACAAACAGTCACGTGACGGACCAGTGTCCATGTTGTACAAACAGTCACATGACCGGCCAGCATCCATGCTGTACAAACAGTCATGTAACGGACCCGCATCCATGTTGTACAAACAGTCACATGACCAGCCAGCGTCCATGTTGTACAAACAGTCATGTGACAGACCAGTGTCCATGTTGTACAAACATTCACATGACCGGCCAGCATCCATGTTGTACAAACCGTCACATGACCGGCGAGCATCCATGTTATACAAACAGTCACGTGACTGGCCAGCATCCATTTTGGACAAACAGTAACGTGACCGGCCAGCATCCATGTTGTCCAAACAGTCACATGACTGGCCAGCGTCCATTTTGGACAAACAGTAATGTGACCAGCCAGCGTCCATGTTGGACAAACAGTCACATGACTGACCAGCATCCATGTTGTACAAACAGTCACGTGACAGGCCAGCGTCCATATTGTACAAACAGTCATGTGACCGGTCAGCATCCATGTTGTACAAACAGTCACATGACCGGCCAGCATCCATGTTGTACGAACATTCACATGACCGGCCAGCGTTCATGTTGTACAAACAGTCACATGACCAGTCAGCGTCCATGTTGGACACACAGTCAGATAGCCAGCCCTTGGCCATGTTGGACAAGCAGTCCCATGACTACAGCGAACATGTTGTGCAAACAGTCATGTGACTGACCAGCATCCATGTTGTACAAACAGTCACGTGACTGGCCAGCGTCCATATTGTACAAACAGTCATGTGACCAGCCAGCGTCCATGTTGGACAAACAGTAACGTGACTGGCCAGCGTCCATGTTGGACAAACAGTCACATGACTGACCAGCATCCATGTTGTACAAACAGTCACGTGACAGGCCAGCGTCCATATTGTACAAACAGTCATGTGACCGGTCAGCATCCATGTTGTACAAACAGTCACATGACCGGCCAGCGTCCATGTTGTACGAACATTCACATGACCGGCCAGCGTTCATGTTGTACAAACCGTCACATGACCAGTCAGCGTCCATGTTGGACACACAGTCAGATAGCCAGCCCTTGGCCATGTTGGACAAGCAGTCCCATGACTACAGCGAACATGTTGTGCAAACAGTCATGTGACTGACCAGCATCCATGTTGTACAAACAGTCACGTGACTGGCCAGCGTCCATATTGTACAAACAGTCATGTGACCAGCCAGCGTCCATGTTGGACAAACAGTAATGTGACTGGCCAGCGTCTATGTTGGACAAACAGTCACATGACCAACCAGCATCTATGTTGTACAAACAGTCACGTGACTGGCCAGCATCCATGTTGTACAAACAGTCATGTGACCAGCCAGCATCCATGTTGAACAAACAGTCACGTGACTGGCCAGCGTCCATGTTGTACAAACAGTCACATGACCAGTCAGCATCCATGTTGTACAAACAGTCAAGTGACCAGTCAGCGTCCATGTTGTACAAACAGTCACATGACTGGCCAGCGTCCATGTTGTATGAACATTCACGTGACCGGTCAGCGTCCATGTTGTACAAACAGTAACATGACCAGTCAGCATCCATGTTGGACACACAGTCACATAGCCAGCCCTTGGCCATGTTGGACAAGCAGTCCCATGACTACAGCGAACATGTTGTGCAAACATTCATGTGACTGACCAGCATCCATCTTGTACAAACATTCATGTGACTGGCCAGCGTCCATGTTGGACAAACAGTCACATGACCGGCCAGCATCCATATTGGACACACAGTCACATAGCCGGCCCATGGCCATGTTGGACAAATAGTCCGATGACTACAGTGAAACTGTTGTGCAAACAGTCATGTAACTGACAAGCATCCATATTGTACAAACAGTCATGTGACCGGCCAGCGTCCATGTTGGACAAACAGTCACGTCACCAGCCAGCGTTCATGTTGGACACACAGTCACATGATCAGCCTGTGGCCATGTTGGACAAGCAGTCCTATGAACACAGTGAACAGGTTGGACAAACAGTCACATGACTAGCCAGCGTCCATGTTAGACAAACATTCATGTGACCGGCCAGTGGCCATGTTGTACAAACAGTCACATGACTGACCAGTATCCATGTTGGACAAACATTCACATGACCGGCCCATGGCCATGTTGGACAAACAGTTATGTGACTGACCAGCATCTATTTTGGACAAACAGTCCCATGACCAGCCATGACATTCATGTGACCAGCCAGTGGCCATGTTGTACAAACAGACATGTGTTCGGACAGCGTTCATGTTGGACATGTTGGACAGTCACATGACTGGCCAGTGTCCATGTTGTACAAACCGTCACGTGACCAGCCAGCATCCGTGTTGTACAAATAGTCACTTGACTGGCCAGAGTCCATGTTGGACAGCCACGTGACTGGCCAGCATCCATTTTGTACAAAGAGTCATGTGACCACAGCGTTGTGTGAAGTGAACGTTCATTTTTGACAAACCTTAAGGGGCTGTCACATTACGATGCATCGCGCCAATGTACACCGACTTATGTGATTTTTGGCCAATACATGGGGATACTTCATTATGCGTTATGCATGCATTAGGTCTCGTTGGTATACGTCAATGTATGTTGACGTTCGTTGAGATACGGTGTCGCACATCAGGGAGTCAGCAATGTTTTGTGCATGCACAAAACTTTCGACGCATGACAACGTTCAACAACGTGTGGATTGTATGTCGGCCATACATTATGTATACATTAGGTGTATGTCGATGTACATGAGACGTATGTTCGACAAACGTTGCTCTCTACTTTGCACTACGTTGACCGACGTTAAAGGCAGTGGGAATGTACAGTCCACATACTGACAATGTATGGATAACATACGTCTAACGTACGTCTAATGTACGTTTAGCGTTTCTCTAGCGTGTCTTGACATATGTAATGTATGAGGCGTAGTTCTGGCGATCGAATAACATATATAACGTCCACCGGCATTCTGTGAACATACCGTGAGCATAATTCAAGCATTTTTCGGCAAGAAGCACGTTAACTATACGTTGGTCATACGCTATGTATATGGTATGTATACGTCCAACTTTGCCCCCCGCGCTGAAAGGTTTGACGCTTCTCGACGTAAAAAAGTGATTATACATGTAGGCCGTGCGCTTCCGAGATGCGTCATAATGTGACAGGGCCTGAAAGGATCTGATAGATAGCTTCATTACTTTAAATCTCTAATAAGAGTGCAGCCATCTGACAGCCCTTTGACACGCATCTAATTAGGCAGAGAGAAGATAGCACTCTCATTTCTATTACCTAGATTCAGAAGGCACCTCGTACATTTACAGTCAAGCGTACTTATAACACACATATGACAGAGAATCCGATATAGAAAGGTAGGAGCATAATGAATGACATATATCTCAACAGACATCCTCCTGAGGCGGAGTCATTGTGGTAATAGTGTAAAGCACGCCCCCCCCCTCCCCCACTCCCACCTGTCTGCTCTAGCAAAAGTCACACTGTTCACGAGGCAATCGGCTTAACTTCAGCTAACTTTCCAAAAGAGGCTGCTGCTAATTAGTGACCACAAGTCCCGCCAGGTGAAGTCTGATTTGACATTTCTTCAACAAAGCCTTCTATATATAAAGATGGGATCTTCAGTTCACATTCTGTGAATCCATAGAATTATAAGACTTGAAGAGGGTGAAACTAATGGCCCTGTCACACTACGACGCTTCTCGCCGGCGCGCCGTCAGCGCGCAAAATATCTTTTACGCATCCAGCTTTTCGGCGGTTTGGGGAAAAAGTTTTGCATCAGCGTGGCGCGTTATTAGCGCGCGGCCAACGGGTGTCGACGCATGAGGAATAAAAAAAAAAAGAAGTTTGGTGCGACGTCTTCATATGACCTTAGATGTAGCTGGACATAAAACAACAAAGCAACAGTTTGGCGCAACGTGTAAGAACGACCGTCACGTGCGTGCGGCGAGTGCCTAGCATTCGCATAACGTTATTCCAGCGCTGTCGATGTGCTTCTGACGTCGCCATAATATTGGCAACCGCGTGTTGAAGCGCGTTGTCGGTCGTCACGTTTTTTTGACATGCTAAAAACCTCTAGCAACCTCCTACGCTCCCCGACGTCCCCCGGCGACTTTCGACGTCCAGGATAGTGTACCGACGTGTACCGACGTTCCCATAAATGTCCCTCTAACGTTTCCCGACGTTTCCTGTCGTTTCGCCAAAAAAGGACACACGTCGCCGCACGTTGGAGAGAAACATCATAGTGTGACAGGCCTATTACCTTTTCTGGTTGCCTTCTGAGACTTCTTGGAAGGCACGGCGGGGATTCTGAAGTCGGGGCAGCCTTCCTTCCACGGAGACTTTGGCGTTGTGTCAACGTGGCGTGGTTGTGGCATTAGTGTGTGCACGTTGACGTGAGGCACTGTGCCGTCCTGGCAGCAATATGTGGTTCGAGCATCACCGACTGTTGTTGTATTAACACATTGCAAATCACTGATTGTTGTTGTACTAACGCGCTATAAATCACCGACTGGACGAGGAAAGGCTCCATCAGTTGACAGGTTGTAACCGATGGCAATATGAAAGGCTGCTCAGATAGGAACTGTACTCGGACAAACGCCCAAAGTACACCTCTTCAGGGCCCGTATGCAGGAGTCAGTGTTAGCGGGGTTTGGTGTTAAAGCCTGTTGCCATTTAGCTATCTCCGACGTCGTGAACTGTGTCAAGTCGTATGCAGGAGCGTGTAACACTTACATTATAGCTAAACGTGAAGTTATTTATAGATTTGGGAAATCCCTCTGCGTCTGTACCCATATATTAGGCTTAAATCTATTCAATGCGACCATATTTAACAGAATTAGATACGCAATAAGTGAAATTTCTTCAAATTAACCGTAAATTTGAAGCTTTATTAAGGCTACCGCCGCATTGGCGGTGATGTTAATAGTTATATTTTCGAATGGACGAACGGTGGTTTATCTCATAAACAAACCGCCACCGCCGCCAGTATGGAAAGCGACGTCGATGTGGCGGCGGCGATTTGTTTACTTTACGCTCGTCGATTCGAAAATATAGATATTAATATCGCCGCCGTTGCGGCCGCAGTGTTAATATTGCTTCGAATTTAGGGTTAATTTCATCAAATTTCACTTATTGCGTATGTAATTCTGTTAAATATGACAGCATTGAATAGATTTGGGCTGAATGAACTCGCTAAACCTCATATTTTTCAGGGTTAACGTAACGCCGGTTAAGCTTTTGGTGTTAGGCCTAACACTGACTCGTGCATACCATTTTTCGCCGCTAAACCGGGATTCCCCCCAAACACCGTTTTGCCATGCTAACACTGACTCCTGCATACGGCCCCAGTTTGTGTAATTGAATGTGTGGAGGGACAGTGCTGAAGTCAGTCGCCACAATTGTTATTGCACACTGGTGTGCAACCTAAAACCGTTCCCTGGGGCTCCCCTGTCTGTTCGGAACCATATTTTGTCATGTGGGGAAGCCCACTGGGTCATGTGACGAGGAAACCCTACCCATGACGTCATACATATGTTATAGTTAGAGTTTGCTTGTCATCTCAGTGGACCATACCCAATGACTTTAAAGTCGCTTTTCATGGCAAATGAAACTTCTCTGATCCTTCGGCTATTGCGTCTGGTGCTATGAGAGTGCAGACGCAAGTGTACAGGTAGTCATGCTTGGGCCCTCACACCTGATACAGATCCCTCTCCCCCAGCCTTACTCCTATCGTTATTTTGGCACTAATCCCTCCCTCCACCTGTGAAGGTTTGGGTCATCCGATCGATCCTACTCAGTGGACCCATTTGCAGTTTGGACTATTTCAGGTTCCAACCAGTTGTCCACAACTGGTTCATGAAAGGCTGTGGTATGTGCTGTGAAAGTGCATATAAAAGACCCCTTGCTGCTTATTGGAAAGAGTAGCCTATGTGGCAGCAGCAAATTTCCATCAAATTAATATGTCAGTATGACCATATGTTTGACATCCAATAGCCGATGATAAAAATCCATGTGTTCTAGAGGCCTCATTAAATAAAACACACCTTTCTAATCCCTCCCAACCTAGTGTTCCCACTGGTGTGCAAAACATTAACTCCTCCACCACCCACCCGCCACCAGTGGGAGTGTGTGTGCGGGGGGGGGGGGAGGGGGGAGAAGGGGCGAGAGATGGCCATGGCAGGATATATGTGCCTATACCTGCAGTGGGGAATACACGTGGATAGTAGATTAATATAATTCAAAATGAAGAAGAAATAAGGACAAAAGTATGATACCTTAAAAAAGGAACACCCAGAATGTGTTTCATTACACGGAGATTTCAAACTAATCTATTTAATTATTGTAACAAAGTAAGTGTATTTGAACCCACCTCAAC
The DNA here is from genome assembly GCA_030323885.1 of Branchipolynoe longqiensis. Classification (NCBI taxonomy): domain Eukaryota; kingdom Metazoa; phylum Annelida; class Polychaeta; order Phyllodocida; family Polynoidae; genus Branchipolynoe; species Branchipolynoe longqiensis. Next base: position 14,715,978 of record CM059199.1, on the reverse strand, counting down.
CCTGCCACACCCAGGGCAACGCTGCCCTCTCCACACAACCTCACATAGCGATAGTTCAGGTTGCACCGTGGTCTACTGCTACAAAAAGGAGCTAATTGGTTGGAGAGGGGGGAGGGGGCACTTTGTGGGTTGAAAATGCTAAAACAGACACACAAACCACTTTACACAGTTGCCTCATTTCCGCTGTTGGAGGATGCTGGCGCCACCTGGGCCCATATGTATGTGTCACTTTTTAACCGCACCGGGGTTAAAGGCAGGTCCCGGGTTATCTAACCCCGGGGTTCCAAATGTGTCACGGGGGATGTATGTGACCAAAGTGCGCCCGAGTTAGCTAACTTATTATTTATTTAGCAACTTAGGGGGCCACGGTGGCGGCGATTTGCTTACTTTATATTCGTCGATTCGACACTGTTAATATCGCCGCCAATGCGGCGGTAGCCTTAATAACAGTTCGAATTTAGGGTTAAATTGATCAAATTTCACTTATTGCATATGTAATTCTGTTAAATATGGTCGCATTGAATAGATTTGGGTATAATATATAGCCGCATTTGAGATGTGGACTTATCGAAGGATGATGAAAATATCATGGACAAAGAAGATCACCAACAAAGAAGTTCTCAGAAAAATTAAAAATAAGAAAAGCTTGTTTGCCACTATACAGACAAAGAAACTTATTTATTTTGGCCACATCATTCGTCAGAGTTCAATATACCGTACATTGTTGGAAGGGAAGGTGAATGGCAGCAGAGGGAGAGGGAGACCAAGAACATCATGGTTTACAAATATTTCACAGTGGACAGGCTTGAATTATTCACAGTCTATCAGAACAGCACAACATCGGGACAAGTGGAGAACCATTGCATCCAACCCTCGACTAGAGGACGGAACTATTGATTGATTGATATAGCCGCCGATTCGGCGGCGGCGGACAGTATGGATATCGACGTCCATGCGGCGGCGATTTGTTTACGTTACATTCGTCGATTTGACACTATTAATATCGCTGCCAATGCAGCGGTAGCCTTAATAACGCTTCGAATTTAGGGTTAAATTGATAAAATTTCACTAATTGCATTTCTAATTCTGTTAAATATGGTCGCATTGAATAGATTTGGGCATAATCGGTGCCTAACCCCACCTTTAACCCTGGTTTCGCTTGGGGTTAGTGCAGGCGATGTTATCCCTCCAAGAGTTTGCCTAACCCTTGCACATACATTGACACTTTCGCCGCTAACCTGGCAAATCCGCACGACGCGTGGGTTACGACCGCTAACTCGGACACATACATATGGGCCCAGGTGGCTATCTCAAGGTACTAATCAGGTCAAGTCCCGACGGGTGCTTGCTATTAAGCACTACATGAATGCTGCATTAGCTCGGCCGATTTGTGGCTCGTTAGGTTTCACAATGAACAGCTCGCAGTGATGACATCACAGCTGGTGTTACCTGTCAGGTTTCACAATTAGCCGCTCGTAGTGATGACATCACAGCTCGTGTTACCTGTTAGGTTTCACAATGAGCAGCTCGCAGTGATGACATCACAGCTGGTGTTACCTGTCATATTTCACAATTAGCAGCTCGCAGTGATGACATCACAGCTGGTGTTATCTGTCATATTTCACAATGAACAGCTCACAGTGATGACATCACAGATGGTGTTACTGGTTAGGTTTCACAATGAGCAGCTAACACTGATGACGTCACAGCTGGGGTTACTGGTTCGGTTTCACAATGAACAGTTCGTAGTGATGACATCACAGCTGGTGTTACTGGTTAGGTTTCAGAATGAGCAGCTCATAGTGATGACATCACAGCTGGTGTTACTGGTTAGGTTTCACAATGAGCAGCTCACATTGATGATGTCACAGCAGGTGTTACCTGTTATATTTCACAATGAGTATACACAATGAACAGCTAAAAGTGATGACGTCACAGCTGGTGTTACCTGTTATATTTCACAATGAGCAGCTAACAGTGATGACGTCACAGCTGGTGTTACCTATTATATTTCACAATGAACAGCTAACAGTGATGACATCACTGCTGGTGTTACCTGTTATATTTCACAATGAACAGCTAACAGTGATGACATCACTGCTGATGTTACCTGTTATATTTCACAATGAACAGCTAACAGTGATGACATCACTGCTGGTGTTACCTGTTATATTTCACAATGAACAGCTAACAGTGATGACATCACTGCTGGTGTTACCTGTTATGTTTCACAATGAACAGCTAACAGTGATGATATCACAGCTGGTGTTACCTGTTATATTTCACAATGAACAGCTGGTAGTGAGGACATCACAGCTCGTGTTACCTGTTATATTTCACAATGAACAGCTAACAGTGATGACATCACTGCTGGTGTTACCTGTTATATTTCACAATGAACAGCTAACAGTGATGACATCACAGCTGGTGTTACCTGTTATGTTTCACAATGAACAGCTAACAGTGATGACATCACAGCTGGTGTTACCTGTTATATTTCACAATGAACAGCTGGTAGTGAGGACATCACAGCTCGTGTTACCTGTTAGGTTTCACAATGAGCAGCTAACAGTGATGACATCACAGCTGGTGTTACCTGTTATGTTTCACAATGAACAGCTCGCAGTGATGACATCACAGCTGGTGTTACCTGTTATGTTTCACAATGAACAGCTCGCAGTGATTATAACAATGAACCTAATATACTAATCTAAAAAGAAAAGTTAGAAACTCAAAACCACCAGATTGTTGAACTTGATTGCCTGTATCGGTGTCTAAATTGGATAATTAGAATCAAATCTAGACAATGTTCCTGGTTTCATAAAAGCGATACTTTCGTCGCACTGTGGGGTTTAACAACTCGGTTCCTGTCAGTTCTGCCTCCTTTCCCACAATGCATCATGCTTAATGGTTAAGGACGTGATTTTTGATTTCACAGTTCACTCCTTCCAATCAATATTCAACCAGGAACGTGCATGCCTTGAAGTTCGAGTCGAACTGATTCCATGTGTGGACAACACGTGAAAAACATCAAACAAAGTGCGGATGGAATTGTTTTTCCTCTCGCTGGTTAGCGAGTGCTTTTAGCGAGGACTGTTTTATGTTTGAGCAGTTTTAGAGTCGCTTTGCGATTTTTGTTATCGGTCCCATGAACTTGCAGAAGTAGCGAGCTGAATTTCCTTGTTTTAGCATTTGGGCTGCACTCATCTAAAATCAGGCAAAAGGCATGTTTCTAGGTAATGAAGCAACTAGCACCATCACACCTGAAATAAAGCTGGTTTTATTTAACGACGCCTCAAAAACACATTGATTTTCATATAATCGGCTATTGGATGTCAAACATATGGTATTCCTCACATATTTCTTTGGAGGAAACCTGCTGCTGCCACATACGCTACTCTTTCCGATAAACAGCAAGGGGTCTTTTATATGCACTTTCCAACAGACAAGACAGCACATACCACAGCCTTTGATGAACCAGTTGTGGACCACTGGTTGGAATGGAAAATAGTCCAAACTGCAAATGTGTCCAGTGAGCAGGATCGATCAGATGACTCACACCTTCACATGTGGACACGCTACCGTCTGAGCTATGTCCTGCCCCCATTATGAACTATGCTTGCCTTTATAAATTATCCTTTTCTGTAAAATGTGAAGAGGTCTATCAGGGTCGTAACTACATGGTCACACTAAACGCATCTGCAGGAAATTTCTTCAGAATCATATTTGTACCTACTTAATCTTTTATAATAATTTGTGCGCACAATTTTCTTACTTTCCTGTAAGCATGTGCAAACATTGTGACGCTTTCAATCTTTAATTTCTTGCTACAGCCCTTTCTATTCTATATATATATATATATACATATATATATATATATATATATTTATATATGTGGCTAAATCTCAAGAACTGCTATCCTCACTGTTTGTTTATTTTGTTAATTATTAAATTCATTGATTAAAGACGGAACATTTCAATCACAGACAATTGGGATCCCTGATCCTTTCCCTATCCTACTAATGCCGAGCGCCAGGCTAAGAAACAACAAGTATAAATGTTCAAGTCATTGACTCGGCGGGGTTCAAATGCGGCTTTAAAATGCCACGGCCTGCCAGGCGGAAAGTGTGCGTTCAACTCATTTGGCCAAGAGTTTTTTTTAGCGACCGGATTCGATCTGGCTGTTCCGACACCGGTGTGGCGGTTTCAGCGCCCGGTCAGTTTCAGCGGCCTGTCGTGGGTTCTGCGCATGTGCGGATTTATGCATGTTGCGGCGAGCACTGCTATTTGTTTTGTTTACACTCGGCGATTCGGCGCTGATCTAGCTGCTATGTTAATATCGCTTGGAATTTAAGGTTAATTTAATTAAATTTCATTATTTGAGTATGTAATTCTGTTAAATATGATCGCATTCAATAGATTTCGACCTAATCGGTCCCTAGCACTGCTGGGCACCAGCTGAGCTTGTAGCCGGCGAGGCCACGGGTGTTTAGACCACGGCAGGGCGCTGAAACTGACCGGGCGCTGAAACCGCCACACCGGCTCGGCCAAGTCGGCAGGTGGCAAATGTCCCAGGAGGCGGGAAGCACACTCTGCACGCCACAATGGTCGACCTTGGTTGGTTGTTGGAGTTTTGCTTCCTGTCAACATCTAAGGTTTATTTATTTGTTTGTTGGAGTTTTACGTCCTGGCAACATCTAAGCTTTCCTTGTTGGAGTTGTACTTCCTGGCAACATCTAATGTCATCAGGACGGCCATCTAAGGTCATATAAGGACAGGTACCAATTTGTGACAGTGCGCACTCATGGCAACATTATAGTTCTGCCCCACTGGGATACCACGCCACCAGCACCTTGACTCGATATCCCACTCAGTCACATTATCCTGACACTGAGCTAACCAGTCCTTGCCTTATCCTATTAATGCCGAGCGGCAGGCTAGGAAGCGACAAGTATCAAGTTGTATAAGTCATTGGTTTGACTCGACTGGGAACTGGACTCCAGACCTTCCGCACGCGAGGCCCGCGCTCTACCGATTAGACCACCGCGTTGTTGAGTGAGTGAGACTGGCGTGGGAGTGGGGTGGGGGGGGTTCTTTATACTGTTATTAGTAGCGTGAAGCAGCGGAGGGCGGGGGGGGGTCATACATAGAGTGTGGTCTTAAGCCGTGGAACTGTATCTGTTATAGTCAAGTTAATTATACACACAGTAAGAAGAAAACGTGTGTTAGAACTCTACATCAGCTTCCAGGCAACTGTCGCCGCCACCTCGGCCTTCAATGGGGTTATTTGCAGTAAGACTTCTATGCTTCATTAACCGAGATTGACTTCTCTAACCAACCACCTCCACAGATCGACCACTCCCCTATATCGATCGCTTTATTTGGGTCCAAAAGATCGCCCATACAAATACCATCGTAACGATAAAAAAAACTGCCTAAACCGACCACCTCCCTAAATGGACCATTTAAATTCGTTCCCATGGTCGGTCGATTTAAAGGGTTTTACAGTATATGTATATATATAAACATATATCATCATCATCATCATGCTGTCAGTCGCGATGCGACAAAGACTGCTTTCATTACTTGACTGCCGCTCTCCATTTAGCTCTCTGCTGTGAGAGTTGCATCCATGAGTCAGTCTTAATGTCTCTCAGCTTCAGGTTTCTCTTGATAACATTTCATGAAAGCTGCCTGCAAAAGTGTTGAAGTGCTGCTGGCTTTTGCAAGTTACCAGAGGAACTCTCTCGGGGAGCAAATAGAGGTTTCACACTGGCAAGAACATGTCAAGACAGGCGCAAAACTATTTGTCCCTGCAGTGGCTGGTCGGGAGATGTTGGGAGTTCCATACATCAACCACCCTTAATGCTGCCACAGTGACATGGTTTTCTGTTTAGGGTTTGCTCCCTTAGCCTTCGGTTCTGTCAAGAACCTGTACCACAAGGCAGTGGTTTACAACTCTGCAAGGCAGGGGCGTCAAACTCCCTGAGGTATTGCTATATACAAATATATATATATATATGTATATATATATACAGCTGATGTGGATACAACAGTATATATATATATGTATATATATACAAATATACAGCTGATGTGGATAAAACAGGCCTCCCGCTTTGTAAAGCTACTTTCAGGCGTCCACAAAGAGCTCCAAATTATCAATTCAAGGGCTTGAAGCCACCCTCATTTTGTTGTTGTTGTTTTACGTCCTAGCAACATCTAAGGTCATATCAGGACGGGTACCGACTTGTGACAGTGCGCACTCATGGTGACTTTATAGTGCTGTCCCACTGGGAAACCAGGCCGCCGGCACCATGACCTGATATCCCACTCAGTCACATTATCCTGACACTGAGCACACCAGTCCTTGCCCTATCCTAATAATGCCGAACGCCTGGCTAGGAAGTGACAAGTATCAATTTTAAAGTCATTGGTTTGACTCGACCGGGACTCGAACCCACGACCCCACGATCTACCAGCACGGGAGACGGACGCTCCAACCCACTCGGCCACCCCGTCTGGTCCACCCTCATTTTAACCAGGCCTTCCTGGATCTGACCAATCAATTGACATCCATTGAGATTTGAAGCTATATTAATTTTGGTTTGCATTCCGATATGCTGGACATTATGTGTTTCAGAAGTGACATGCTTGATTAAATTGACTTAGTATTTCTTTTGCACAGTGATACTTGTTTAATGAGCACACCAGTATCTATGTAGGATCAAATGTACATGAGTGATTTGGGTCTTTTTCTTGAAGTTTCATGCTGTCTATCATCGATAAGTCTGAATAGACTTGTTTTCACCATTAGACAGTTGGTCGATAGAAAGCCCAAGCCTACACTTTTACCGACCCAAGGGATGTTTAACCTTCCACAACACATAGACATAGTGTGAGAGCAACTGGCCTTTGATGACACTGTAAGTTATTCACAGTGGGGGAAATCCAAATTGGCAGAGGTGGGGGCACAGGGAATAAAACCACCGACCTTCAGATTAGGAGTCCGACCTAGAAAAAAGTCAGACACTCTAACTACTCCACAACCGAGAACACCGCAAAGCTTCTGAAATGTTATGCTTTCATTGGTATTTGCAGCTTTAAGGCTGGTCCAGGACATCGATAAGTAGTTACTAATGTCTCGGGTAGCTACTCGTCGGAATGACCTGATATGATGGCTGAATTAGTTGGCGTCCGCCTGCCGTTTTTGTAGATCGTTGGGATTCAAACACATGGGTTTGACCCATGGTCGAGTCAAATCAATGACTTAAAGATTTGTACTTGTCGCTTCCTAGCCAGGTGCTCGGCATTATTAGGATAGGGGAAGGACTGGTTAGCTCAGTGTCAGGATAATGTGACTAATTAAGATTAAGTGGGATATTGGGTCATGGTGCTGGTTGCCTGATTTCCCAGTGCGGCAGCACGATAAAGTGACCATGAGTGTGCACTGTCACAAGTTGGTACGCATCCTGATAATACCTTAGATGTTGCCAAGATGTAAAACTCCAACAACCAACCAACTCGTCTGAACTGCGAAGCTCAGAGACTTCAGCAGCAACTTCCGGTACTGCCTGACTCTAGGGCTGTCTTAACAATGTTGCACACCTCGGAAAAAGCAATATACTGAGCACCTAATTCCAGGCGCCCACAACGCTAATGGATGTTATGGCCCAGATCCGACGTTCGTTTTTGTATACAAGGAAGCCCCGATTTCACATTAACGCCACTGCTATTTAATAGTACCAACCTTAATATTTACTTTTCAAATTGAATTGTGGGGCCCTTATAATTGTGCGAGCCTCGGGGCAACTGCCCTCAGGGAGCGGGACGTAGCTCAGGCGGTAGAGTGTTCACCTTTGAAGGTGTCGGTCATCCTATCGATCCTGCTCAGTGGACACATTTGCAATTTGGGCTATTTTCCGTTCCAACCAGTGGTCCACAACTACTTCATCAAAGGCTGTGTTATGTGCTGTCCTGTCTGTGAGAAAGTGCATTTAAAAGACCTCTTGCTGCTTAACGGAAAGAGTAGCCTATGTGGCAGCAGCGGGTTTCCTCCAAAGAAATATGTCAGAATGGCCATATGTTTGACATCCAATAGCTGATGATAAAAAATAAATGTGCTCTAGAGGCATCATTAAATAAAACAAGCTTTGCTCTGCGGTTAACTGCCCAGTGTGTGCATGCACTGTTTGATGCGACTCATGGGTCAAGCGCTGTTTAAGTAGGTCATCCGTGTGTAACAATGTCCACCCTGACCACCCGGAAAGCTGGGTCAGGTCGGGGGTCAAACAATCACCTGACACATGTGGTCTCATTATGATTGTTTTTTTGTTTTTTTTTGTTTTTTTGTGACAAGTTTTGTATTCTGCCCATAATGTATAAGCTCCCGTGAGGGTGCTTGTTTTCAATGCTGGACAGCTGTGATACTGGATTGGTCTGGTCCCGCACTCAGGAGTGTTTACCTGATCTTTCTCGGGCCAACCTTTTGTGGTTTTGGGTGTTAGTAGTTTCTATATTAGTTTTTTTGAATTTTCAAAGTTTTTTCCTAACCTGTATATGATAACTTAGGCTACTATGTACATCTACGAAGATGACATACAGGCCTGACAGAGGTGAATGACAGACAACACAGTCTAAATACAAGCAAAAAATGTATAGGTATGAATCACCTTAAACAAGTTGTGAAGTCGCTGGTTCCAGTGTGAAATGTTGATCTATATTGGCGTAGTGTTGAGGAATCCAGAGAGAACGCAAAAAAAAATAAGAAAACAAGATGGCGGTCACAGGAAGCTTTCAATTAGACTTTTAGAGGGTATGATTAAAGTTGCATGGTCCGATGGCGTTTGGATTTGTTAGTCATATTTGAGATAAATAGCTCAGGTTGACCATTATATCCTAATATTAATTAGTCCTGAGTAATTTGATGAAAAATGGCTAGTTTTGGAGGAATTCGAGCTGAAAGAACCCTAAATAATTTCGACAAGCTTGCCAAAAGTCCTGTGGCTATGACCCAGATGGCCATCTCGCTATGACCATGTGATGTGAGATGACCTACTAATCCTAGATATGGCCCTGCATAGTAGGCCTATTTGGCTCTAAAGAGGTTATGAGATTGGCCTAATTGATTAATGGCCTCCCTGCATAATGGGTGTTTCAAAGTGAGTGTCTAAAGGGCTGCGGTAATACATTAACTGGTTATTCTGTATATGCTGTCCCAAATCATTAGCTAATACACGAGTAACTAGGTTGGATATATAGGATTAAATGTAAGTAGTTGGTTTAATTTTAACAAAATTATATTTCTCCGAACCATTCAACTTTAATCTGCATGATTTAACCGCGTCTACAATTCAAAAGTAGCGACTAAATAAAAAGAGGTATGTGAAGAATATATTTTGCTTCTTGGATTAAGAATTTATCTGGTTATTTGCTTGACCCAGCCTTCCGACACTTTGTCTAATGTGTCGTTCAGCAGCCCGGTCACAGGAGCAGAGATATGGGAGTAACTACACCCTTACAACTATCTACACTTGGCTTAGATTATATTTAGTTCTTTTGCTAGCCACTAGGCGGCTCCCTGCATTATATACAATGGTTTGCCTACGACCAGCGCTGGTTGGTTGTAGGAGTTTTACATACTAGCAACATCTGAGGTCATATCAGGACAGCTACCGACTTGTGACAGTGTGCTCTCATGACGACTTTATAGTGCTGCCTCATAAAATATTTCGATATATGGCAGAGGGGAGTGCAATTGTGTTGTGTGTTATTCGTTCTGCCTAGCTGGATGAGCTTGTATATATATAAGAATGCAAGTTAATATATGTTTATTGTAACTGTACGCAACTACCTGTTACCACGGGGCTGATGGGCAAGCACACCCAGCCATCCTGCATACATTATGGACACCACCTGCAGCTGAGGGTTGAGTGACAGCTGCCCCCTATTAGGGCGTCGCCTCCCCCCCCCCCCCCCCCCAGGCTGTAGAGGATGTCTGATTGGCTGGCTGTGGGAACCCAGTCATCTGCATTCCTTATACCTGACACGCAGACCCCAATCTGTGTACTCTTGTCCAGGACTCCAGACACTCTCTCTGAGACTCCACTTTCTACACACAAACTAGTAGCAGCTATTCAAAAGACACTGAGCCGTGTGCAACAACCATGGGACTCGGAATCAATGGGATGTAGGCACTGATTCTTATACGCCCTGGCAAGAGACATGAGGATCTGTGTGGGCAGTTGGTAAGGAGTGAGGGTGATAGGTCACTGGTAGGTGAACAGGAGTTGATGCCAATAAAGCATAACTTCTTCACTGTCAATCTTGCGTGACTTATCTTCCCTTTTCTTCCTTATGAGTTTGTTGACAGGGACACCAGATGGGAACTGACAGACAGTTGTCAGAACGCACCTGGGGAGAGTAGTGGTATCCGGGGCTCTGACGGCTGAGCTTCGCAGATATTACAAGAGGGTTATTTCAACATTTGAGGTCTATTTTCACTTAAAATTGTTTCAGTCCACATTGTGGTTTTCAGGAACCTAACCATCAAACGCAGTGGCCGAGTCGGTAAAGTGCAGGCTTCCCATGTGGAATATCTGGAGTTCGATTCCCAGCCGAGACAAACCAATGACTTATACAATTGATACTTATTGTTTCCTAGCCTGGCACTCTGCATTCATAGGACAGGACAAGGACTGGTTAGCACAGTATCAGGATAATGTGACTGTGTGGGATATCAGGTCATGGTGCTGGTGATCTGGTCTCCCAGTGGAGCAACACTACAAAGTCGCCATGAGTGTGCACTGTCACAAGTTGGTACCCTCCTGATATGACCTTAGATGTTGCTAGAACGTAAAACAACAACGACAACCTAACAATGACGTTAATGGGGTAGTTAGTGTATTGATAATGCGCCAGTATATATATATAAATATATATGAGTGAGTGACAGTATTCGCGGCACCAGTACGGTTGGGGGTGGTGGGCACCACCTGTGCCAACTGTGAAAAGGGGTCACTCATAAATTATTACACAACATATGGGTGATCATTGAGGGAACATTCCCTTTCATGCCTTTATACTCGCATAATTCTTATACATCACATATATTTAATACCAATAAAAGCAAAATATTGTGCCTATGTTTTTTTCTGAGTACAACACCAGGGAGACGGCGAGCATTCATCTATCTCTTGGTGATGTTCATGGAACGTCGTGAAATAATCTATTTTACCCACATTTTCTGGCAGGCTGAAACGCCAGAGTCCAAACATTTCATGGCCCTGTCCTGTCAGGCAGGTAACACCCGCCATTGATGGGAGACTGAAGTCTAATTGGCTTCCTGTTCTGTGAGACTGGCCCCTTACATAGCACCTCACCCTGACATAGCAATGTCAGCAGGCTCACTTCAGATGCTGCTGTTCGACGAAATCACCATTGTTTATTTATTTTCTTTTAATTATTACAAAAAATATATACTGCCTATCATGGATACGTCTGAATAGACTTGTTTTTACCATTTGACAGTTGGTCCAAGCCTACACTTTTACTAACCCGAGGGATCTTTAACCTCCCACACCACATAGACATGGTATGAGAGCGACTGGCCTTTGATGACGCTGTAAGTTATATATACACAGCAGTGGAAATCCAAATTGGCCAAGGTGATGGCATGGGGAATCATGCCACTGGCCTTCGGATTAGGAGTCTGACCTAGAAAAAAGTCAGATGCACTAACCACTCTGGAACAGAGGACACCAAAGAAATTGCTGAGAATTGAAATTTCCTTCATTTACACATATTTTATTTTAATTACACTTTTGGATCGGCGTTTAGTTGGGTATGCAGCTGAACTCTTCAATTATACCTATATTTAATACGAGATGTCGCGTGTGGGCGATAGAGTGGGTAGCCCGAGGTGAGGGTCACGTGAAGCGCGGAGAGAGGAACTAATAATAAACCACTTGTGTCCTGGTTGTCGTGGCGTTCACTTGTTGTCTCTACATGGTGTCAGATATAGAAGAACGAACAAGATGGCGCTCACAGGCTTAAAGCCACCGGGTCCTCTAAGTTTAGAGGGCAACATGGCGTTGAACTGGCGTGAATGGTTACATTCATATGACATTTACGCCATAGCTTCAGGTGCGTCAAACAAAGCGGAAAAGGTGCAATGCTGCATTTTTCTGCATGTAGCAGGTAAGGAGGCTCAAAAAGTGCATTTGAACTTTAAATTGGACGACAGTGAACAAGACAAGATTGCACCACTGATTGAGGCGTTCAGAAAATACTGCACAGGCCACACCAATGTGACAGTAATAAGATATAATTTCAACTCCTACAACCAGACAACAGAAAGTATGGACACTTACATGCGGCAATTACAGCATCGTATACACTTATGTGACTATGGCAGTTTGGAGGATTCCATGTTGTGTGACCGGTTAGTGTGTGGAGTGAAGGACAAGAAACTACGAGAAAGACTCTTACAGACACCGAACCTGACGTTAGACCAGTGTCGAGATATGTGTAGACTAAATGAGAATAGTCAAGACCAGTTAACAGAAGCAACGACTGGCATTGCTGAGTGTGTCGATTTCGTCAGAAAACGCCCAACTACGAGTGCAAGTCAGTCCCGATATGCGTCAGTGACGCCACGTGGTCGGACAGAGCGGCCACCGACATTCAACCAGTCAAAGGTGCAGTGCAACAAGTGCGGGTACTATCATGCGGTAGACCAGTGTCCTGCTCGAGACAAGCCATGTCTCTATTGCAAAAAGTTAGGACATTTTCAGAAAGTTTGCAGAGCGAAGAACCGCAATAAGTCATATGTAGGCGAAGTCAAAGTAGACAACGAACAACAGCAAGAGACACATGACCAGCCCGACAGTGACAGCGACGAGCTGTACATCGGGGAGGTGTCATGTCCCGAAGGCGGAAATAACCAACTGTGGTTCACAACGGTGTTGCTAGAAAATGAATACGTAAACTTCAAACTCGACACAGGGTCACAGGCCAACATAATACCAAAGAGCGTTTATGTGAAACTTCGAAACACTGTCTTACACCCATCATCAAGTATCCTGGTAACGTACTCAGGTCATCGTATCATCCCCGAGGGTGAAGTCCACACAACCATAGAAGGAATTGACGTGCGGTTTCAAGTCACTGCGGAGGGAACCCCAATCCTCGGGAGGGACGCCTGCGTGCAGTTGCAACTCATCAAGCGGGGGCGCCTTGTCGGAGTCAAGCGTGGCAGAGTGCGGCAACTGCAGTCCGAGCGTCAGAAGACAGTCCGTGTGTCAACGGACGAGCTACAGAATATCAACGCTGAAGCTAACAACCTGGTAAAAAAATATAATGATATCTTTGTAGGGCTAGGGACTATTAAAACAGATGCCAATATTTTTATTGATAACAATGTAACCCCCTGTGTAGACCCACCGCGTAGAATTCCCCATGCTGTAGCAGACCAGGTCAAAGACGAGATAGACAAGATGCTTAAATTAGGGGTAATTGTACCGCAAGTAGAGCCCACCCCGTGGGTCAGTTCCATCACAGTAGTGCGCAAACCTAATAAAATTCGAGTCTGCCTCGACCCAACAAAGTTGAACATAGCCATTTTGCGCACGCCCTACCCGACACGAACGATAGAGGAGGTTATTGCGAAAACAGCTGGAGCTAGGTATTTCTCAGTGCTAGACGCGAATAGTGGCTACTGGCAAATTGAGTTGAATAAACGAAGTTCAGAATTGTGTACATTCAACACACCGTGGGGGAGGTATCGGTATACACGTCTGCCGTTTGGCATTAAAACGGCTGGAGACATTTTTATTAATGAGATGAACGAAATTTTAAAGGAGTTGCCTGGAGTAAACGTAGTCACAGATGACATACTCATTTACGGTAAAACAATAGAAGAGCATAATCGAAATTTGGAAGGAGTTTTCATCAGAGCACGACAAGCAAATTTAAAGTTAAATCCTAAAAAATCCAAAATTTGTCAGACACAAGTCAACTACGTAGGGCATGTATTAACACAAGCAGGGTTAAAGCCAAATGCTGAGAGGCTACAAGCCATTGTAGACATGCCTACACCCACGGATAAGGCGGGTATCCAACGGTTTTTGGGAATGGTAGGCTACGTAAGCAAATTTATACCCAAGTTCTCGGAAATAACCAAACCGTTGCGAACAGTGCTAGAAAAAAATACGGCATGGCACTGGCAATATGAGCAGGACCAAGCGTTTGCCTTATTAAAGAAGTTACTGATAACTGCCCCAGTTCTAAACTATTACGATGTAAAAGAACCTATTACAATTCAGGTTGACGCATCAAAATCCGGGTTGGGTGCCACATTGTTCCAAAACAGCAGGCCAGTGGCCATGGCGTCCAAAGCTCTGGACGAGACACAGTCCAAGTATGCGGTGATCGAAAAAGAGTTGTTAGCCATATGTTTCGGGTGCGTTAAGTTCCATGAATATGTGTTTGGTAAACTAATTTTGATTGAAACGGACCATAAACCACTGGTGAGAATCATGAGTAAACCATTGCATTTGTTGTCAGCTCGTATGCAGCGCATGCGAATGCGGCTGCAAAACTATAATATAGTGGTAAAACATATTAACGGATCCGAAATGTATTTTGCAGATGCCTTGTCAAGAGCGCACGGTGCAACTACTGAACCACAAAACCTGTTCGACAAAAGTGTGTCAATAGCAAGTATCGACGTGTCTTGCGCCCTGTTAAAACGCATTGAACTAGAAACGAAAGCTGACGAAACTCTGCAGAAAGTTGTCAAAATAGTAAATGAGGGATGGCCAACGAGTAACATAAATCTGTCCAATGACGTAAGGCCTTTTTACGGATTTCGAGACGATATAACCTTCAGTAACAATGTTCTACTGAAAGGCACCCAAATTGTCATACCACATACGTTGCGCCCAGTAGTTTTGGAATTAGTACACGAAACGCACATGGGAATTGTGAAGTGCAAACAGTTTGCCCGGGACCACGTATTCTGGCCGGGTATGAGTAAACAGATACAGGATAAAGTAGGCCAGTGTGTCATTTGCCAGCAATACAGAAATACACCTAATGCAGAGCCGATGATTTCCCATCACATTCCCAACAAGCCATTCGAGAAAGTAGGAACAGACCTTTTTGAAATAGAACACAAAGCATTTCTAATTGTCATTGACTACTATTCCAAATTCCCTGAAATACGTCAATTAAATTCGACAAGTTCAGCGAATGTAATTAAAGCACTTTCAGAAATTTTCGGGATACATGGAATACCGAAAATAGTAATATCGGACAATGGTCCACAATTCAGCAGTAGTGAATTTCGTAATTTTGAAACAGAATATGATTTCAAACATATCACTTCCAATCCCCACTACCCGCAAAGTAACGGGCAAGTGGAGCGCTACGTGCAGACCGTAAAAAATTTGATAAAAAAAGCACTAGCCAGTAACATGAACTACAACTTAGCGCTTCTAAACTACCGTAACACGCCTTTAGAAACGCTAAATGCATCACCAGCTCAATTGCTAATGAGCAGAAGGTTAAATTCAAAATTACCTACGATTGACAGAAAATTAAAACCTGAAGTGCAAAAGTCTAAAGTCGATGACTTCAAGAAAATTCAAGAGAGACAACGAAAGTACTACAACAAACACGCAGCAAAACCACACAAACAATTGAGCGTACATGATCAAATTCGGTATAGAACACATGAGGGTAAATGGGCAACCGGGCGAATCACCAAAGCAAACTACCCAAACACACGTGACTATGAAATACAAACCGAGAACGGGAAAATACTAAGAAGAAATCGAATTCATTTGTTCAAAATTCCGAACATCCAACTTGACAAAGAAATGATACAATACAAACATGCAACAGGCCAATTAGTAAGTAATAACCGACCCAAAGTAGATGGTTATGTAACCAGGGGCGGACGAACATGCAAGAAACCAGATCGATTAGGCGTGGCTGAAGTCACATGATATTAATAGGAGTAATTAGTGTAGCCGGCGACAACTGACTGTTAGCTGAATAACAATCCAATGCCATGCAGTGCAGCTTGACCTGCCAAGGGGGCGACTACCATGATAGTATCAACTAACACAAAAATAGTCTGCCACAGCACGGAAAAACAATTGACACCGGCAAAGCATAATTGCCAACCACGTGTACAAAGAAATGGTATGATTGAAAGTAGTTGTTGGACTAACATAGAGCTAAGTATTTCAGACATTGAAACCAAGTATTCGATGCGGTAAACGAGTAATATAAAATGATAATGTTAACCATGTGTAATAATCCGCAACAAACCAAGACGTTAGCAAGTCAGACCGAAATACACACAGACAATCCGTGTGTGGTTTTTACGATAATCATTTTGTTATTTCATAGTTTTTTTTTGTTTTTTTTTTGTTTTTTTCCCCGTCATGTTAGTCGTAAGAATTTTTGCCATGTTAATTACTGATGTAACTCGGCATAGATAACAAACTTGACGACAGACTGAAGATGTCGCACGATATTCTGTTACCATGATGTTAGTACAATAAGAATGTTATTTCATTGATTAATTGACACACAGTTCTCTGTTCTTCTTTAAAAAAAAAAAAAGGGGGAGATGTAATATATGTAATACGAGATGTCGCGTGTGGGCGATAGAGTGGGTAGCCCGAGTGAGGGTCACGTGAAGCGCGGAGAGAGGAACTAATAATAAACCACTTGTGTCCTGGTATATTTAAATATATATATGGTATTGGCTGCCGAAAAGGCGCTAAGCATCCACCACTGAATTAACCTATTAACAATGCTCACCTGGAGGGTTTCACTGAAGACCATTGCGTTGCATCTGGTTCCAAAAACCTTCTTGGGTTACAACCTGATGCAACGCCTTCCATATGGGTCGGTATATCGGGTGGTGTATGCACACAACTCCTCCCAAAACTCCTAGAAGTCGGTCAGTGTATTGCTTGCCTATGGCTAAAACATATAGCTGGCTTACCTGCCATGTCGTAAAAGTAGGCTGACGTGCCTGCCTGCTTGTAGGGGATTTACTTAGATCCACGTAATCTCACAGTCACTCCACTGACACCAATAACAGCTTCAGCGGATTGCCATAACAGGACAGCAGGCTTCTGCCCAGACACTGTCATGTCCAAATCCACTCTGAGCTGTTTGTTGGTGGAATGTGACTGGAAACCCCACCAGCAGGAGAGCAAACTTCACCAGCAGGAGAGCAAACTTCACCAGCAGGAGAGCAATCCCCAACAGCAGGAGAGCAAACTCCAGCAGCAGGAGAGCAAACCCCACCAGCAGGAGAGCAAACCCCACCAGCAGGAGAGCAAGCCTAACCAGCAGGAGAGCAAACCCCACCAGCAGGAGAGCAAACCCCACCAGCAGGAGAGCAAACCCCACCAGCAGGAGAGCAAACCCCACCAGCAGGAGAGCAAACCCCACCAGCAGGAGAGCAAACCCCACCAGCAGGAGAGCAAACCCCACCAGCAGGAGAGCAAACCCCACCAGCAGGAGAGCAAACCCCACCAGCAGGAGAGCAAACCCCACCAGCAGGAGGGCAAACCCCACCAGCAGGAGAGCAAACCCCACCAGCAGGAGAGCAAACTCCACCAGCAGGAGAACAAACCCCACCAGCAGGAGAGCAAACCCCACCAGCAAGAGGGCAAACCCCACCAGCAGGAGAGCAAACCCCACCAGCAGGAGAGCAAACCCCACCAGCAGGAGAGCAAACTCCACCAGCAGGAGAGCAAACCTAACCAGCAGGAGAGGAAATTGATTTCCTTTATTAATAATTTCTGTAAACTTATTTGGTGTAAAGTCGGGGAATTTCCATTTTGTTTGTTTTTTTATCATAGTTGTGTACATAGTTAACATTTGTGGTGTTTTAATCCGGATATACTATGCTAGACTTGTTTTTGTGGGCTTTGGTCACAGCTTTGATGGTCAGATCTGTGGATAGTGTGTATGAATTTCAGGTACATCAGTTGTCTTTGTCATGAATCAATATATAAAATAGATATTCAGATTGAAATACAAATAGAAAATTAACCATTGATAATACAACTTCAACAATATGAGTAAATATAGCATGGCTCAGATCCAAATAGACGTTCAGGAAGACCCAGAGGTGGTGACCTTTGCCCTTTGTGTCACTTCCACTCCAACCACCCTCCTACACACTGGTTGATATTCCAGGGGCTTAGCGCTTACCTGCTGTCTGTTTGGGGCCCTATCGAAATGTTCTGTAAAAGCCCGCCAATGGAAAGAGTCTAACTTTGTAAAGCTTGTTTTATTTAACAATGCCACTAGAGCACATCGATTTTTCGTATCATTGGACATCAAACATATGGTCATTCTGACATATTTCTCTGGAGGAAACCAGCTGCTGCCACATAGGCTACTCTTTCTGATAAGCAGCAAGGGGTCTTTTATATGCACTTTCTCACAGACAGGACTAGCCTCGCTTCGAGAACCATCCATGTGTCAATTTAGACGCTTCCATTTAACAAGGGACTGAATGCTTTGGCTGGTATTTGAGGTAGGAGGTGTGAAAGTATGTCTGAACACTTTGACTTCTGGATACTGAATGGTTTATTCACGGCCTAGGGCTCGCTCAACCCGCCGCCTAAACTTTCCATAATGTCATCTCATTAGCATATTCCTTTGTCTCAAACTCTGCATCTCGTTAACATATATTAGCCACACACCTATATGTCTATTATGCATATATCACAGGAGGGGACGACGGGGTGGGGTTCCCAGCATTCCCACCAGGTGTGGTGGCTGAAGAGGTAGAGCGGCGGCTTCCTGTGCGGGAGGTCGGGAGTCCGATTCCCAGTCGAGTGAAAGCAATGACTTACAAAATTGATACGTGTCACTACCTAGCCTGGCACTCGGCATTACTAGGATAGGAGAAGGACTCGTTGGATCAGTATCAGGATAATGTGACTGAGTGGGAAATTGGATCATGGTGCTGGCAGCCTGATTTCCCAGTGGGGCAGCACTATGAAGTCAGCATGAGTGTGAACTGTCACAAGTCGGTATCTGTCCTAATATGACCTTAGATGTTGCCAGGACATAAAACTCTAACAACCAAACCAATCAATCCAGCATTCCCAGCATTCCCAGCATTCCCGTTAATAACATCAGCTCCGACTGTGGTGAGGAGGACGCCTGTCCTGTCTTCCTGCAGTTACCAGTAATTCTCCAATTCGTCAAAGGCACACCATGTAATAAGGGCCTAATTAATTAATTGAGTAATTAATTAAGTAGTGTGCATCCACATGTTGAGTTTCCCCCATTTGGTTCAAGGAATGTGCACCATTTTGCTATTTGGTTTAGCGCTGTTGAATGCGACACATAGTTTGCTTTCATTGAATCCCATCAAAGGTTGGTCGGTTGTTAGAGTTTTACATCCTGACAACAACATCTAAGGTCATATCAGGATGGGTACTGACTTGTGACAGTGCACACTCATGGTGACTTTACAGTGCTGCCCCACTGGGAAATCAGGCCACAGACACCATGACCCGATATCCCACTCAGTCACTTTATCCTGACATTGAACAAACCTGTCCTTGCCCTATCCTATTAATGCCAAGCACTGGCTAGAAAGCGATCAGTATCAATTTTATAAGTCATTGGTTTGACTCGACCGGGAACCAAACTTCTAATCTCCCACACGCATGGCCCGCGCTCTACCGATTCGGCGAATCCCATCAAAATGGAGTGAGAGTTATGTGCGGTTTGTGCAGCCGCTCAGATCACGGGTTCAATCCACAGGGGGACAACACCAATTTACACCATGTTTGTCGACCCTCCCCCCCCACCCGCTGGACGAGAAGAGAACCCCCCAACTCAGACTAAAGTAAGATAGATTATAACCGTCAACCTAATATATTTATCTCAGGAAATGATAGAAACTCAAAACCATCGGACAATGCAACTTTAATTAAAGCTGCACAATCCATTGAAAGCATCACATTTCCGAAGCCAAAGCCCTGATCTAGATTTGAGCATACATATCCTACTTGGATAGCGGTGTGCTCGTTAAACATTGATTGCAGTTTGGTACTTCTGCGCTATGCTGCATGCACTCAAGTGTGGTTAAATTTGCATGGTCCGATGAAATATTTATTTTTCAAAACCAAAACATGTATCATAATTTGATTATATATATCCATCTTAGATATTGGTGCATTAACAAGTGATTTGGGACAGCATATATAGAATAATCAGTGAATTTACTACCTCATCCTACTTTGAGAAACCCATCACACAAGGAAGCCATTAATCAATTAGGTCAATCTCGTGGCCTCAGTAGCCTTGACCCTCATTCCAAGTATCTAGTCAGGTTCCAGGATGTCCAGCAGTAGTATTGCTGGCACCATAGCCTGGGTTGATATAAAGTTGCATGGAATTTTGTATTCAATAATTGTTACAGATCTGAATAAGAGTGATGTAATAATTATGTATATTATTATCTGGGAACAATACATTTGACAATCATTAGGTCAGCCCACATCACATGCCAAGAAACAAATCATGGCACAATGGCACCATCAGTAGACAGAAAAGGTACCCAGGCTATATTTTATTTAGGTCATTCCACATCACGTAGTCATCGCGAGACGTCAATACGCGTTATAGCGAGAGAACTTTTGGGAAACTTGTCGAAAGTGTTTTGAGTTCTTTCAGCTCCAATTGCTTCAAAACTAGCCATTATTCCTCAAAATTACTCCGGATTAATGATTAGTAAGTTATAATGATCACTTTGATATATTTATCTCAAAAATAAAATAAAAATTCAGACACCATCGGACCATGCAACTTTAAAGAAAGACCAAACAAAGCCTATTCTAGCATATCAGTGTGCACATCAAAGTCATCTCTGCATCTCTTCACTTCAAATATCTTCAAGGTTAGCCTTTTAAAATAAACAAAAGGTCAGCTCTCCACACTGCAGATCGTATACAATGGGGGTATCACTTCTTATAGCACAGGCGACACTTCGTTGGTGTCTTGATGATAACAAGACATCAGCTCCCCACACTGCAACTCATACATAATAGGGGTGTCACTTCTTACAGTGCCGAAAACCCTTCATTGGTTCCTGGGCGATAACAAGACATCAGCTCCCCACACTGCAGCTCGTACATAATAGGGGTGTCACTTCTTTCAGCACAGAAGGCCCTTTGTTGGGTTTGGGACAGCAACAGGATTCTGAACACGACCTTAAATGATGGCCGTCCGGAATGGTCGCAGACGCAAATTCGCGATGGATCGTCGCCTGCCCAGGAGACGAGTCGTCAAAGACTCGTTGGAATCTTAAACAGGTGAAGTGTGCGGCGGTTATTTTACCCACACAACTCTCAGCCGGCTCTTTGTTTATACCCCTGTCACACTACGACGTAACAAGCCAACGTGAGGCTAACGTGGTCATTTTTCGTCATGACGTTGGGTTACGTTATGATGACGTCAGAATGACGTTAGAATGACGTCGAGCTACGTCACATTACGTCGTGTTACGTCGAGCTACGTCAAGGTTTTGGACATGTTCAAAACTTTCGACGTAGCTTGAACGTAAGGGTTTACGTTCGCCGTACGTTCTGTTCACGTTCAGTGAACGTCAATGACGTTAAACGGACGTTATTAAAACGTTAGTCACTACGTTCAACTACGTTGCACTACGTTGCACTACGTTGCACTACGTTGCACTACGTTGACCCACATTAAACCCGGTGGAAACGTCCACGCGGCATAATGGGAACGTCAGGATAACGTCAGGATAACGTCAGGATAACGTCAGGATAACGTCAGGAGAACGTCAGGAGAACGTCAGGAGAACGTACGTTCAACGTTTCGCCATCAGGTAACGCAGTTCTGGCGATGGAATAACGTTCATAACGTTTCGTGAACGTAATGAAGTTGACCTCTCTCATTGAATGACGGTATCACTACGCTTTACCGACATTACGATCTCGTCCACTACGCTGCATCCACGTTCAACTTGTGCACAAATTTGCATACTACGCCGAGAAGTTCAATGTTCGTCACGTTCTCCCTACGTTGACGTCATTACGTCGTAGTGTGACAGGGCCTTTACATCTAGTAACATCTAAAGTTATGTAAGGATATGCATCAACTTGTGGCAACTGTATAGTGCTGCCCAACTGAGAGACAAAGCCTCCAAAGCACAGTGGTTTTCATCATCGGCTATTGGACGTCAAACATATAGTCATTCTGACATATTTCTTTGGAGGAAACCCGCTGCCACCACATGGGCTACTCTTTCCAATAAACAGCAAGCGGTCTTTTATATGTTCTTTCCCACAGACAGTGCATACCACAGCCTTTGCTGAACCAGTTGTGGACCACCGGTTGGAACGGAAAATAACCCAAACTGCAAATGGGTCCACTGAGCAGGATTGATAGGATGATTGACACCTTCACGAAACTGCCGTAAAAGTTATAAATGTTGCCAATGATTCATTTGTGAGGCCAATGTCAGTAACTCCTGTTAATGTTATAACTGATGTCAAGTGTTCATAACTTATGTCAATCTCAGTAACAGATGTCGATGTCATAACCGTTGTCAATTGTTAATAAGTGATGCCAATGTCAGTCACTGCCATTAATGTTATAACTGTTGTCAAGTGTTAATAAATGATGCCAGGGTCAATAACTACTGTCAAGTGTTGAAAACTGACCCATGTCAGTAACTGCTGTCAATGTTATAATTGTTGTCAAGTGTTAATAACTGATGTTACTGTCAGTAACTGCCATCAATGTTATAACTGCTGTCAAGCGTTAATATGTGATGTCAATGTCAGTAACAGCTGTCAATGTTATAACTATTGTCAAGTGTTAATAACTGATGTCACTGTCAGTAACTGCCATCAATGTTATAACTGCTGTCAAGTGTTAATAAGTGATGCCAATGTCAGTAACTGCCATTAATGTTATAACTGTTGTCAAGTGTTAATAACTGATGCCAGGGTCAATAACTACTGTCAAGTGTTGATAACTGACCCCAATGTCAGTAACTGCTGTCAATGTTATAATTGTTGTCAAATGTTAATGACTGATGTCAGTGTCAGTAACTGCCATCAATGTTATAACCGCGGACAAGCGTTAATATGTGATGTCAATGTCAGTAACAGCTGTCAATGTTATAACTATTATCAAATGTTTTCATCGGACTATGCAACTTTAATATTTCTCAAAGAAGGCAATTGTATTAAACTTGGATTGTGAGAAACATGTGACATTGCATGTTCAGAGAAAGCCGAGCCCGCGCAGTGTGGTTGGACGCTGGATTCTGTGTGCAGTGTGCCCACACCCACAGCCACACCCATACCCACACCCACACCCACACCCACACCCACACCTCTCACTTCCAAGCCAGTTGTCTCAACATGCAACAAAGTGTGCCGTCCTGTTAAATAATAACCCTTCAAAGTCAACCATCATTTCTGTTTGTTTGTTCCTTGTTGTTTTATGTCCTAGCAACCTTCCGCACGCGAGGCCTGCGCTCTACCGATTAGGCCACCGCACCCGGTATGAACGACGATAATTATTCAAATGGTACATCAACTCCGCCCATAAATGTTATTTCATTCAACGTCGTTTCATTATAACATCATCGCCGGGGGATGGGTGGGGGGAGGGGGGGACTTGCCAATGGACCAGCGGACTATTTCAACATTGAAGGCCTATTTTTAATAGGCTTCACTTAATGGTGTTTAATGTCCTGGATTTCAGGAACCTAACCGGGCATTGACGGGGGGGGGGGGGGGGGGGGGTCAACGCTGTTCTCTCACACAACACTAGTTAGATGGATAATAGATGTTGGATGGTTGGTTGTTGGAGTTTTACGTCCTGGCAACATCTAAGGTCATACCAGGACGTGTACGGACTAGTGACACATTCCGCACTCATTTAAACAAAAAAATGTATGGGGTGTTTATGCTGTCCACATCATGTAAGTTTGGATGATCGGGCTTGTTTTTAATGTTGGGCAGTTATAGTTTTGTGTTTCTTAAAGTTTTATCTTGCGTTAGTGATCTATTTTAGTGTTTTGGGGGTTTTCTTGGGAAGAGTTTTCCACTTTTTTTCGTACTTAATTCTAGACTCAATCAATCAATCAATAGTTCCGTCCTCTAGTCGAGGGTTGGATGCAATGGTTCTCCACTTGTCCCGATGGTGTGCTGTTCTGATAGACTGTGAATAATTCAAGCCTGTCCACTGTGAAATATTTGTAAACCATGATGTTCTTGGTCTCCCTCTCCCTCTGCTGCCATTCACCTTCCCTTCCAACAATGTACGGTATATTGAACTCTGACGAATGATGTGGCCAAAATAAATAAGTTTCTTTGTCTGTATAGTGGCAAACAAGCTTTTCTTATTTTTAATTTTTCTGAGAACTTCTTTGTTGGTGATCTTCTTTGTCCATGATATTTTCATCATCCTTCGATAAGTCCACATCTCAAATGCTGCTAAACGTTTGTACATTTTCTTAGAGATTGTCCATGTCTCAGCCCCATACATTAGAGTAGACCACACATAACACTGAAGAATACGCTTCCTTGTTTGTATTAATAGCTTAATATCTAATTCTAGACTAGCCTACTCTATTTACATGTTATATGCTTGTACGTAATAGGTGGTTGGGTTATGTTTGTTTGGATTTTTTCAGTCACTGGTGTATACATTTGCTGTACCGTTTTTTCATTCAGCAATCCCGCTTCGGTTCTTACTCGTCTAATTGTTACCTTGCTGTATTCTTTTTTGCTTTGGAGAGTTTTCTTTTTTTGCAAAAGCTTTCTCTTTTGTGATTCCTTCTCCAGTTGGATTCGGATGCTCCTTGGTCTCTTTGGGGTATTTTCGTTGTTCTGAGGGAGTGGGCCTTTGGGTTCCTTGTCTTGGTTTTTGCCTCCTGTCTGTTTTGGGTCAGTTGTAGTTTTTTCCACCGCTTTTCCCTTTTCTTGTTTTTTGTTAGGCTTTTGTCACCACCGTCCAGCCCAAATCGCACTCTGCTTCACTTAGCATGTCTGAGACCGTGTTTTCTATGATTTCACCCTCTTTTTCTGGAATTCCATGTACGATGACAGTTAGCTTTTTATCCTCATTTTGTTATGCTTGAGGTTGGCATTTTACCATGGGTGGTTTTTTTTGGTCAGTGCGTGTTTCCTTCCTGTTGTTAGCATTGGTTTTTATGTGTGTGTCATTATTTGTTTTCTTTAATTTCTCATACTCTGCCTTATACCATGTGCACTCTATTTGCAGTGTGCTATAGGCTACCTGGAGTGCGTGTAGGTTGCTCCCGTAGATATTTTCATTTTCCGTTGTTATTGTTTTGCTTTTTCCGTCCTTATTTCTGGCGTCCTCAATTTCATTTCCGTCATTTCCGTCCACACATTTTTTGTCTGCCTTTCCTTTGCTAGTTCCTCCTGGACGTTTGGATTAGCAGCCTTATTTGATCTATTTTGGCCATTTGCTGGCCTCCATTTTCCCCTATTTCCGCGATGTTTTCCGGACTTTACTTCTTTCCCGCCATTTTTAATGGCTGGCTTTAGCTTGTGTCGTATATCCTCCTGTTTTTGGTAGATTCCTCCTCTAGGTGTTATGTTAGCATTCCTGGGTACGTATCCTGCAGTATCCTGGGATGTTTATGAGGAAGATCCACTTAATCTTGGTTATTATGCATTGTTTTAAACATTGGTACTCGCGTTAATCAGCGTCCGCGATTTCAGCGTCCATCTCCTGTCACCATCTTATTATAATGTAATGGTGATTTTATAGTGCTGCCCCACTGAGGAATCAGACTGCTGTCACCATGACCCTATTTCCCACTCAGTCACATTATCCTGACACTGAACTAACCAGTCCTTGCCTTATCCTATTAATGCCAGGCTAAAAGGCGACAAGTATCAATTTTAAAATCATTGGTTTGACTCGACTGGGACCCAAACTCCGACGCTGGACAATTTCTGGTCTCCCAGACATGTAAGGGTATCAGAAACCGATGTCCTATAAGGTGAGATTGATTCAAATGTACGTCGGGCAGCATCTGCAGGCAAAGTAAAGAAGCACCATGGACACGCATCACTTTGCTTTTAATACAGAAACTGGATCATGATAATTGTGAATAAATAAAGTGGTATTAGTTATGTTGCAGCCTGTTAGAGTGAATCGCTACTAGCTTAGCGCCCGACATTAATAAGATAGGACAATGGCTCGTTTTCTCAATATCAGCATAATGTGACTGAGTGTGGTATTGTGCCATGGTGCCGGTGGAAGGGTTTTTCCAGTGAGGCAGCACTATAAAATGGCCATGAACGGCGAAATGTCACAAGTCGGTACCCGTCTTGATATGTCCTTGAATGTTGTTAAGATGTAAACCACCACCAAAACAGACAAAATAGAGTAGGTAGCATATTTCATGTAGGATTTCACTGGATTATCAGTTCCACCTGACAGTTACTCATATCACTCAGTAATTATGTGGGCGTGGTGGCCGAGTTGGTAGAGCACAGCCCTTGCGTGCGGGAGGTCAGGAGTTCGGTTCCCAGTCGAGTCAAACCAATGACTTATAAAATTTATACTTATCGCTTCTTAACCTGCCGCCCGACATTAATAGGATAGGGCAAGGACTGGTTAGCTCAGTGTCAGGATAATGTAACTGAGTGGGATATTGGGTCATGGTGCCGATGGGCTGATTTCCCAGTGGGGTAGCACTATAACATTGCCATGAGTGCACACTGTCATAAGTCGGTACCCATACTGATAAGTCGGTACCCCTCCTGATATGACCTTAGATGTTGCCAGGACATAAAACAACCAACCAGCAGTAAATAAGTTGAGTAAAGTGATACTAAATGAAGAGTTTTTGTTTGTGATGGTTTATTTACCCTGTCCATCAGGAGTAAGCCGCATGGACAGGGTAAATAAACACTGACAGCCTGCTCGGGGCTTGTTTTCATCGCTGAACAGCAATAGTCTCAATTTGGTAGTAGCCTTGTCATCTTAGTTACCATGGTCAGTGCCCATCCTACCCCCTCCCCTTTTGTAATGGCCAGCACACTGCGGCAACTCCCTCTGAGCTACTCTGAGCTGCTCACAGACATGCAGCACACTTGACTTCTTGGGGGTTTGTAACCTTACGATGGTTATGGGCTGCAGAACTGCAGCAATATAGAGAGGCACCGATAAACTGGTCCAATCTTTGGTTTAAGATTAATCTTCTGGTGGGGCAGTTGTAGAAGCTGGGGATGTCTTTACAACAATCAAAACAACGAATCATTGGGGCGGCCCCGAATCACTCCGGTCCGGTGGTAGCAATAGCAGAGCACTCATAATAAAAAATATCATATCCAGTCAACAGCTGTAAGGGTTCAGGAGGAAGGGATGGGTAAAGGTGGGTCCAGCGGTTCCAGCAACAAGAACAAAGCGAGAGAAACGATAAGGTAAAGGGCCCCATCCAAGCAAACAACTCCCTTGATGAAGGGGAGAAGTAAGCCAGGGAGAAAAAAAAAGGTTAGAGTATAGGAAAGAGAAATGAGGAGAGTTGAGTCAAAGGACCATGTCTATTTGCTCTATGGTGACCAGCCGGCGAGCCAAAGACATGGACAGAGTAAGAGTAGAAAGCGAAATGCAGCGCACACCCGTCTATCTTATTAGTGGATTCATGGCCCCAGGCCAGCCCCTGCTCCCCCCCCCCCTCCCGCCCCCTGGTGGGAACGGGGGTGGCGGCAAGGGGATCTGGTGGGAGCAGTATCCCGGTCCCCAGGCTTCGTTCTGGGCCCGGCGTCTCAGTTATTCACCAACCACTCGCCGAGGTCGGCCGGCCTAAGTTGTTGTTGTAGGAGTTTTACGTCCTGGCAACATCTAAGGACATATCACGACAGGTACCTACAGACTTGTAACATTGCGCACTCATACTGACTTTACAGTGCTGCCCCACTGGGAGACCAGGCCACCAGTACCATGACCTGATATCCCACTCAGTCACATTATCCTGACACTGAGCCAACCAGTCCTTGCCCTGTCCTAATAATGCCGAGCGCCTTGCTAGGAAGTGACAAGTACAGTACAACTCTGTTAAACCAAGCTCGGTTAAACCAAACGATCGGTTAATCTAAACTATTTTCGGCAGCCTGGCAAAATACTACCATTTATCATAAAAAAAAGTTGGTGAAACCAAAGTCGGTTAATCCAAATTATCGGTTAATCCAAACAAAATTCACAGGCCTCAGGCCACTTCCGGTATGGTTAAAGCAAACTTTCATGTGGTTATAAGGTCATCTGAGACCCCACCAACTTTTTTATATGATAAATGGTAGAATTTTGCGAGACCGCCGAAAAAGGTTTCAATTAACCGAACGTTTGTTTTAAAGGGGCTTGGTTTAATGGGGTCATACTGTATATACATTAAAAAAACAATAATCAAAGTGTCCACATACATTGTATACCACTCATAATGCACCCACCTTTTTGCCAAAGCCAAGTCAAAGTGGACGCCAAAGCTTGGTTAACCAATGATCGGTTAATCCAAACAAATTTCTAGGGCCCCTTCAAGTTTGGTTTAACGGGGTTATACTGTATCAATTTTCAAGTCATGGGTCTGACTCGACCAGGGTTCGCATCCCACGATCTACCAAAAACGGGAGATGGACGCTCAACTCATTCGGCCATCCCGTCTGGTCGCCCGACTGGCGACCATCGATCATGTCCGATGCTAAAATCGGAGTAAGCTGCCTCAAGGAGCACACTCCTGACACTGACAGCCTGCTCGGGACTGTGCTCAGATGTCCCGAGAGGAGGCGCCACCACTCCTCACTGGGCTGAGGAACTTCTCAGAGAGTAGGGACTGGAGGGGTGTGTGGCGGAGTGTCGGGGGTGTCGGGGTGTGGAAGGTGTGCAGGATGTGGGGTGGGGAGGGGTGGGTAGGTTGGGGGTGGGGAGTGTGGGGGTGGAGGGGTAGGGATAGTATGGAGGTGTGGGGTGTGGAGGGTGGGGGTGTGGAGACACCACAGGGTCGACTGTGGGGGGGGTGGGGGGGGCTGTAAGCCTGAAAGAACTGCCCTCTACTCCCCACTGACCACTACCAACTAACCACTCATTTTCACTAACAACTAACAGGTAACCCCACCCACTGCCTAACTAATCCCATCCCCACTTCACTTCTTCCTCTGGCCTTGGCCGGAATTACTGTGCATACCAGTGAATCTGGAGGGACTGAAGTCTCGATCCTGGTCGAGTCAAACCAATGACTTATAAAATAGATACCTGTTGCTGCTTGGCGCTTGGCGTTATGAGGTCAGGACAGTGAGTGGGCGCACAGTGTCAGGATAATGTGACTGTGTGGGTCATGGTGCTGGCCATCTGATTTCCCAGTGGGGCAGCAGTATAAAGTCGCCATGAGTGCGCGCTGTCACAAGTCGGTGCACGTCCTGGTATGGCCTAGGGTCTTACTGGGGCGTAAAACTACACCAACCACCCAGCGTCCCACGGCCCTCTCAGAGGACTGTGGTTGGGCTCTTAGGCTGCCTTTTTCCTTACTTCCCCCCCCCCCCATTTCTCTGACCACTACCGATCGGAAGCCAACTCCTGACCACATGGGACTGCTTTCAGGGGTGCCCATACAGTGCTGCAGATTTGCAGCCTTCAGCACACCAATGCGACTGAAAACTCCCCCAAAACAACAAACAACAATACTCTCCACTGCCTGAGGCTGGTGGGTTGGGGGGAGGGGGAGGGTGAGGGCGGGAGGGGTGTAGGAGGGGTTTGAGCATATGAGATGTGGGGTAAGATTGACCAATAGCACTCTAGGTATGATTATGCCGTGATAACGGGGTTAGCACCATTTATATATATATATATATATATTTAAATATATATATATATATATATACACGAGTCCCCGTACGACATGTATGCGTTTACTGATGCTATCATTGTATGTAAAGAGAACATGATATATTAGGCTGCACCAAAGATCTATTATTAGTATTGTGGGGGGGTGATGAAAATGGGAAATATTGCGCCTAGAGCGGGACTCGAACCCACATCTCTTTGCATTCTGGGCCAGTGTGCTAACCATTACACCACATAGGCTCCCTGATATCACCACACTACCCACGCCTACCTGTCTGTGTGGTTACTTGCCTGAGAGGTCAGTGCAGACTACTACACTCGACCCGCTGGAATTGTAAGTCTTTTAATGCTTACAATTACATACATACAGGCAGTGCACTAACACATACATGCACAGGGTAGTTTCAACAACCATACAGTGCGTAGCTTGTACAGGGTCATGGTCACGGCAACCAGTGTCATGGGGGTGATGAAAATGGGAAATATTGCGCCTAGAGCAGGACTCGAACCCACATCTCTTATCATTCCAGGCCAGTGTGCTAAACATTACACCACCTAGGCTCCCTGAAACAAAGACAACTCGGTGACGGCTGTACCCGTCCTGATATGACCTTAGATATTGCGAGGATGTAAAACCCCAACAAACAAAACAAAGACAAGCCAGTGACGGCTGTATCCGTCCTGATATGACCTTAGATGTTGCCAGGATGCAAAACCCCAATAAGCAATCAAAACACAGCCAACCCGGTGACGACTGCACCCGTCCTGATATGATCCTAGATGTTGTCAGGATGTAAAACCCCAACAAGGATAACCCGGTGACGGCTGAGACCCGATCAGCCCAAGTGACGTGACCCAGCATGGTTCGCGTTAGCGCCGCGTGGTGCGCCCCGCGCCCTACACTCTGCTGGGAGAGTGTGACCCAATTAGTGCAGATTAGCCTGAGGTTAATGTGAGGCGCTGCTGCTATTTGCAGGGCTTGGGGCTAACTGGAGCAAATCACCCCGCAACACTGAGGCACTATAACAGTGACAGAGCAACAGCAACAGGTGTAGTGTTCTCTGTGGCGGAGTGGTTAGAGTGTCCGACTTTTTTCTAGGTCAGACTTCTAATCTGAAGGTTGGTGGTTCGATTCCCCATGCCCCCCCCCCCCACCTCTGCCAATTTGGATTTCCACCGCTGTGTATAACTTACATCGTCATCAAAGGCCAGTTGCTCTCATACCATGTCTATGTGGTGTGGGAGGTTAAAAATCACTTGGGTCGGTAAAAGTGTAGGCTCGGGCTTTCTATCGACTAACTGTCTAATGGTGAAAACAAGTCTATCCAGACTTATCCATAATAGGCAGTATACATCATCAAGAAAAAAAGAAAAAAAAAGGTTGGTTGTTGAGGTTTTACGTCCTGGCAATGTCTAAGGTCATATCAGGATGTGTCCCGACACCAGATACCGACCGACTTCCATTTCCAAAATTTCCAACTGGGAAAAAAGGAATTCGGTAGAGGTAGAAATCCATGTAGTGTTATGATACT
Source organism: Branchipolynoe longqiensis (assembly GCA_030323885.1). Classification (NCBI taxonomy): domain Eukaryota; kingdom Metazoa; phylum Annelida; class Polychaeta; order Phyllodocida; family Polynoidae; genus Branchipolynoe; species Branchipolynoe longqiensis. The sequence goes on along the minus strand of CM059199.1, from coordinate 14,684,533 downwards.
TGCGCAGCTATGAATAACGAATTTGACAACAACTACGACAACAAAGAGAGGCTACGGATTGAACCAGCGATAACCGATCTAATAACATCCCAGAGGAGTTATTATCACTGCAGGTGGCGCCACCTGGTGGTAACAGCTGGCCAAAGCGCATCCTGAAAGTGTCACTAAAAAGAAATTAAAGCTGCATAGTCCGATGAAAGCATCCACTTTTCAAAAGCTAAGCCCTTATGTACATTTGAACCTACATATGCAACTTAGATACTCGTGCAGTTATTAAACATTTGATGCTACATAGAACGGACTACTGAGGCCATTTAGCAGAACCTGTTACTACTGAAGCCTATGTGGTCAGAGTTTTGGCAAACTTGCCAACATTAACTTAGCATGTTTTTTCACTTCAAATATCTCCTAAATTAGTCACTTTCAAGCAGAGTTACTTCAAGCTAAAGTAAGATAGATTATAACGATCAATCTAATATATTTATCTCAGACAATGACAGAAAATCAAAACCATCGGACTGTGCAACTTTAATGTAAACAGGAGAAAGATGTTGAGTTGGTCAACACAAAGTCTAGATAAAAGATTCACCCGGTACTTGTAGTACACGGGTGAAGACCAGCTTTATATAAAAACGGTCGAAAAATCGGGCTAATGAATTGAGTCGTTATGAGAGCCTAATTTCACAACCTAAGAAGCAACATTTATTCTTTGTATAGGTCTTCATGTTTACCCGCTACTTTCGAGTTGGAAAATATAATAAAACATATACTTTAATGCAATTTAAAAGTGAAATCGACGGCGTTCTCTGGCCACCATCTTGTCTTTTTGCATTCTCTCCCATTTCACCAACTCTGTGTTGATATAAGTAACCATTCGACACTGGTGCCAGGCATACTACTTCCCGCTCCATACTAAAGCTATTTTCGCCCGTATTTAGACTACATTGTCGTTCACCCCTGTACTGTAAGTACGGGGTGAATCTTTTATCTACACAAAGTCATGCTTAGAAGTCTCTTCCCTGAAACTTACCTTCCAGGATTCTGAAGTTGAAGTAAGAATAATGTAAGCTAGACTAGACTTAACTGGAAGTTGAAGTATTATTAAGATAATTTCTTCAAAGGCACAGTCGCTAAATCTCCCAGAATTAGCGGGAGATCTCCCTAAAATATAGCAAAATAACCCCAATCTCCTGATTTCCTGCTTTTAATTTGTAATCTCCTGCCGAGGAAACGTCTTGGCTTGTTTTGTTTTGCTTTTTTAATTCTATGCATATTTTTCATCAAAATGAACCCGAATGCACCATTTTGTATCACATTTGTCAAATATTTTCCAGGCGAGGGGCCTTCCCCCAAGCCGCCGTGTGGGGTGGGGCCGACCCCCCATCCTGCACCCTCCCGCCTTCAGCCAGGATATTTCTCCCTATTTGCAATGCGTGTATTAAGGAGCTCTCCTTATTCACACTCACATAGAGCTACCGAATCGGTAGAGCGCGGGCCTCGCGTGCGGGAGGTCGAGTGCTCGGTTCCTGGCATAATCAAAACAATGACTTTAAAATTTATACTTGTCGCTTTCTAGCATTGCATCGGCATTAATAGGATAGGTCAAGGACTGTTTAGCTCAGTGTCAGGATAATGTGACTGAGTGGGATATCAGGTCATGGTACCGACAGCCTGCTTTCCCAGTGCGGCAGCACTATAATGGTGCCATGAGTGTGCACTGTCACAAGTCAATACTCGTCCTGATATGACCTTAGATGTTGCCAGGATGTAAAACGCCAACAACCAGCCTTACTCACACTCGTATCTACTTGACACTTCTGCAAAGCTGGATGTGCGCGCTTATTCAATCGTGAACGCTACACTTTAAACAGGAACTTGAATTTAAACCGGAAGTTGAATTTAAACCGGAAGTTGAAACACGTGTTGAACTGGATGTCCGCCAATTAGATTAGATCCATTCAGCCATTAACAACAAAAAACATTTAAAAAACCCAGCCTCATTCATTTTCTCCCCGGCCCGCCCACGTGACCGAGGCCAATTTCCGGTTAAACAGTGATCATTGCGAGCACTCTCCACCCACATGTTTACCTTGGTGTTTGTGTATGGACAAACAGCCGAATATCGGGGAGGAGAGCGCCGCCTGGCTTTGGGTAACCACGATGGTGTGTTGGTTCAATGGATGCGTTTTTATTTTTATTTCTAAAGGTCTTTGATTTTTTTGGCAAATGCTTTTACGATCGCCTGTTGACGAATAATTCCTCCCTCTCGTGTCGTAAAGTTCACATTGGCCGAGCATAAAATACACAACAATGCACTTTTTAATGCGGCCTTATTCATAGTTTAATGGGTTTATAGGCTTGATGGAGTTTGCTTCCTGTCAACATTTAAGGTCACATCAGGGTGAACCGAACTCCAATACCGATTGTTGACAGTGTGCACTCATGGCGACTTTATAGTAGTGCTGGCCCACTGGGAAATCAGCCTGCTGGCACCATGACCTGATATCCCACTCAGTCACATTATCCTGACACTGAGCCAACCAGACCTTGCCCTATCCTAATAATGCCGAGCACCAGGCTAGGAAGCGACAAGTATCAATGTTATAAGTCATGGTGTTTGACTTGACCGGGATTCGAACTCCAGACCTTCCGCACCGAGCCCCGCACTATCGCTTTGGATGCCGCGTCCGGCGGGTTTATAGGAGGTGTAGGTCTTGTGTTTGGCCGTCCTGATATGACCCTAGATGTTGCTAGGACGTAAAACAACAACAAACAAACCTTGTGTTTGGTGAGTGCCAGTCATTTATGATAGGGATTGGTTGTGCAGTGATTGCTGTTGCTGTTGTGGTTGTATTGGTTGTTGGGGTTTTACATCCTGGCTACATCTAAGGTCATATCAGGAAAGACACCGACTTGTGACAGTGCACACTCACGGCGACTTTGTAGCAGGGTTGCCAACCCTAAAGCCCCAGTCAGACCTCACCGGACTGAGGAAACGGACAGAAACCGGACACTGTCCGGTGAAATACGGCACTGTACAGTGTATATACGGTACCCATGGGCTTGTCCATTCTATCTCCGGTGGTGTCCGGCGGTGTCCGTTACAAGTTTTGTACATGCACCAAACTTGTACTGGACACCACCGGACTGAAGTGTATGGTTGGTGTCCGTTTTAAGTGCGTTTAGTCCGTTTTGCCCGGTTCATGTCCGTTACCCATCCGTTACATCTCCGGTTTGCTTCCTGCCAAGTATGTTGACGGTATTTTTTTTATATTTAAAAAAAAAAATTATTGTGGGAATTTGGTCAGTATATGTTTTCAGCGCGTCCGTGAACAATCTGGTACTTCCGTTTGGCATTCGGTTTTCATCCGGTTAGCACCCGGTGGATATTCGTTAATGTATGTTCCTTGTCCGTTTAGCGTCCATTTCATCCAGGAGATTTCAGTACATTTCGGTACATTTTGACACCAACAGACTAGACAATTCTTTGTGCGGTGGTGTCCGGTACTCAGTTCGGTAAGGTCTGACTGGGCCTTTACGGTTTCCTTTCACTGTAAGGTATACAATATTGTATGTCCCCATCATCACCATAACCCGATCTTCCCGTTTTTCATTTAGTAATATTCGATTATTGTGTCCACAATGCACCACCAAACATCTAAGATTTTAGCCTGTGCCCACACCGAATTCGATCTGTGTTGTTAAGATCTAACCGAGCCAAATCGAGTACATTTGTTAAAAATTATATTTTTTTATTGAGGCTGTATTTATTCTGTCCATAGCATGTAAGCCCGGGTACCCAGCACGTCACACTATATAATATAATTTGATCTATGAACCTGCTAGAGGTGCACATATATTTTTTTCATCATTTATTTTTAGGTTTTCACTGCCCAGCAGAAGTTTTGACCCTTCCAAAACAATATGATTCACTCTATACATATCTAGGTCGAACCCACACTCTCTCGTGCCGATGTCTACTAACCGAAACTGGCGCTGTTTAGTATGGACTTGCTCATGCGCTGATATCGATTTCCGGCCCAAGTACTGCCCGTGTGAACGCGACACTAATTCGGTTCATATTATCCGCCTTGTATAAATCGACGTAAACTTTTCCCGTGTGAACACGGCTTTAGATATAGATGTATATCAGTCTGTGGTATTTTGCACACACCGTCCCCCCCCCCCCACACACACTATATATAGTGGCTGTCACTCTCACTCCGAGTCGTCGTATGTGGACCATTTAGTCAGTACAAACGACACACAGTCGTAATGCCCCTCCCATGTGCACAACGGCAACCATTACTGCACTGTTCAGTCAGCATGCCGCATGTCGCTACAACTTACCGGCTCACTGAGAGGCCGCTCAGTTACTAAATGTCATTGGCATAGTGAAATGGTATACCCCGCAGGTAGTCCCTGACTGTGTGGTCGAGCTGTGCAGTGGGGTGAGGGAAGGGGGCGGTGCAGTGTCCACTCAGGCCTTTATTGTGTGCTAAAGGGTTATATATGGGGACTCACTGCTAAGCGTCACATAGCATGGGATCCACGATCACAGAGGAGTCTTCAGTCATGATGGCGTGTAATTGAAAAACGCAAGACAGTAATCATATATAGTGGCATTTATTCTTTCTATTTTAGCTTGTTACAGTTAGGTTTGTGATGGTATTTTGTTTAGAGTTCGAGGATTTCAGGCACTTAACCTTATCGATCTATGTTATTAGTTGGGTGAGTGGGACGGCAAATCTGCACTAAGGAAGCATGTCTGATCGGTTGAAAGTTCTGGTTGAAGTGTCTATATTCGCTAACTGCGTCATAGCCGGAATTTACAGTAGGTGGCACATCGATCGGTGGCCATTGTGTTAGTTAAAAAGAACAATGCAGATGGCGCCAGTAGTCACCTTAAAATCTACTGCAGATATACAGTCTCGCTCTCAATTACCCATGTTGCGCACATCATGGACAATGTGGGTAAACTAAAGTCGCAGAGGCCAGGGCGCTCACACTAAATGCAGTTGCCATAGTGAAATGGTGATCAAGCTGTGCAGTGGGTGTGAGGGAAGGGGGCGGTGCAGTGTCCACTAAGGCCTTTATTGTGCACTAAAGGGTTATCTATGGGGACTCCCTGCTAAGCGTCACACTGCATGGGATTCACGATCACAGAGGCGTCTTCGGTCATGATGGCATTGCCTTTGATGTTAGCATATAATATATGCAAGGGTAATTAAAGTCACTGCACAACTATGTTTATGTATTACACTAGAAAATCGGGAAAATCACTCAGTTTCAAATCACAGCATCCGGGTTCTCTTCTATTAGACCATTCCAATATGCAAACACAACTAGCCGACTCCAGATGGCCGAATGAGTAGAGCTTCTGCTTCCCATCTGCCCTGTCGTAGGGTTCGAAACCCTGAGTTCGAACCCCGGCTGAGTCAACCCAAATGATTTTAAACTTGATACTTGTCACTACCTCACCTACCACTTAGATGTTGCTAGGACGTAAAACAACAACAAACAAACAAACAAACCTCGCCTGGCGCTCGCCAATACTAGGATAGGGCAAGGAGCAGTGGAATGAGGAAGACCAATTGTCTGCGATTGGTCGTAATGCTTGTAATTATACTCTACAACAGCAAGATCTTGACAGAACATACAATTGGACTGGAAAATGGCTATTGAGATTTCATCCAGAAAAATGCAAACAGATGAGAGTGGGACTGAGGGATGTGCCTGACAGTGTATACACACTGGGAGATGGTCATGCTCCACTAACAAAATCTGACCAGGAAAAGAATATTGGAGTGATTATTGACTGCAAATTAACCACATCGCTGTAAAAGTCAACAAGGCGAACTCAATCCTGGGAGTGCTACACCGTACATTTCAATATAAGGATGAGAAGTTTGTTTGTTTGTTGTTGTTGTTTTACGTCCTAGCAACATCTAAGGTCATATGAGGACGGCAAGATGAGAGGACTCTGGTCACATGATACAAGTCTCTGGTAAGAGCACACCTGGAGTTTGCAAATCAAGTTTGGGCTCCTCACCTGGTTAAGCACATTTTAGTTCTGGAAAATGTACAATGTCGCGCGACAAGGATGATCCCAGGATTGGGAGTGATGTCATATGAAGATCGCCTGAGGCGACTTAAGCTACCAACATTGTCATATCGTCGTCTCAGGGGAGGTATGATAGAGACTTATAAGATTATTACTGAAGTCTATGACAGTGATGTCACAACAGGTTTGTTCAACCTCAGAACAAACAGTAACATCAGAAGCCAGCGGTATAAGATCTTCAAGGAGAGGACCAGACTTGAGGTCTGGAAGCACTCATTTTTCTTTCGAGTGACAGATCCATGGAACAGTCTTCCAGTCCAAGTGCTTGAAGCACCAACGGTAGAAGCATTTGAGAGAAGGCTGGACAGACACTGGACTGTTGGAGAGGACACCCACAATTATATGACTTCAGGGCACCGTCGACCCACATGTGTGTGCAAAAAAAGTGATTGTTTGCAATAACGAGCTGGCATGAGAGGCCCATTAGGGCCTAGATCAGCCAGAAGAGGATCTGTAAGTTAATCTCTAAGTTTGCATTGCGTATGATCGCCACGGGGAGGGGGGGGGGTGACCTCTGTCTCACGCGACTCTGACTTTCACGTCTCCACGACACTCATCTCCGATACCATGTGCCAAGGTTGCGTGGACTGTCCCTCTCTGCTGTGTATTGAGGATTTTCTTGTGACGTAGGCATCACACTACTCCTGCCTCGTGGTTGGATAGAAGCAGTTCCTTCTACTATCAAGTGTGTGTGTTAAGGTCACCGCCACATCGGCAGAGTTATTGCGAATGTAAATAAAACAAAAAGCACAAATCTATTCACGGCTACGATCTAATTATATTATTTAGAACCATGAATGTTATTTAGGAGCATAACTTACTCAATAAGTGGTTCTAAATAACATAATTAGATCGTCGTAGTGACTATTCACACACACTTGATACAAAAGGGAACTGCTTCTATGTGAATGTTTGTTTGTTGTTGTTTTATGTCCTAGCAACATCTAAGGTCGTGTCAGGACGGGTACCGACTTGTGACAGTATGCACTCATGGCGATGTAATAGTGCTGCCCCACTAGGAAATAAGGCCACCAGCACTATGACCCGATTTCCCACTCAGTCACATTATCATCACACCGAGCTAACCAGTCGTTGCCCTATCCTATTAATTACGAGCGCCAGGCTAGGAAGCGACAAGAATCAATTGTATAAGTCATTGACCTCCCGATCTCCCGCATGCGATGCCCGCGCTCTACCGATTCGACCACCGTGTCAGTGCGCGAATCGAAATTTGCCCTGATTAATCAAGGATTGTTACCAAAATAAGTTGTGTAGTATAGTAGTAACTGTGCTGAGTGTTTGGTCCTACCTGGGCGCTGGGGGGGGGGGGGGGGGCCCCCCCCCACGCGGGCCTGCCACTCGCTGGCCTACAAAGCTGACCTCTGCGCATGCGCATGTTTGACCTGTGATAGCGCGGTCGGCACTCACATGCCGGAGTGCGATCCTATTGGGGCGTGCATTCCACTGGGCCTCATAACTGATATCCGGTGTGGGCGGAGAGGGGGGGGGGTGTTAATAATGTGGGTAAACTACGGTAGGTAGAGATACAGCTGTGAAGATGGAGATGTGGCGGCCATGTTGAAACCTACATTATATATATACATATATATATAAACTTATCCTAGCTGAGGTGGAGAAGAAAATAGAAAGAGCTAAGATGGATTGAGAGAGTTTATTTTTCTCTTTGACAGGAAAATATAGCCATATCGAATAAATAAAAAAACTTTTCGCAGCAAGTGATTTTTCCAAAGACTTGAGGAATAGGTACAAAGAACTGGGCACACCATAGGCGAGTATGACGCAGCAAATCGATCTGAGTCCATTAATGGACGATAACATCATGTCAACGGATCATATTAATAATAGGAAAAGACCTCATACCGATAATTTATACACGTATATACATATACTAACTATATATTAAGCTGTATTAGCCATTATACGAGTATAATAAGGCAGGAAGCTTCCATCTCTTCCTCAGCACAACCTCCTCCCTCAGTCATCGACTAGTGGAGACTTGATCTATTCATCTACTGATCAGATCCATTGGGGGGGGGGGCGGGTGCCACCCATCTGTCCATGTACCACCAACTTTTTAAAATGTTAGGCAAAGGGCATTAGTTCCTCTGGCCAGAGATTATAACTCTTACCCACTATCATGTCTGATGTCGTCTTTATTATGTAGGACAACTATTATACATCACATATATATATATATGTGATGCATCATGCATTATTCGAGTATAAATGCAAGGGAAAGTATGCTAGGGTTATATCAGGATGTGTACTGACCTCCAACAATGTAAACTCATGGTGAGTTTATAGTGCTGCCCCACTGGAAAACCAGGCCGCCAGCACCATGACCTGATATCCCACTCAGTCACATTATCCTGACACTGAGCCAACCAGTCCTTGTCCTTTCCTATTAATGCCGAGCGCCTGGCTAGGAAGTGACAAGTATCAATTTTTAAGTCATTCGCTTGACTCGACCAAGGTTCAAAGCCATGGGGTCGAATCCCACGATTTAGCAAAACGTGAGACGGACGCTCAACTCATTCAGCCATGCCATCTAGTCGATGTTTAAGACTAGGAGCCCCTTATTTCCCCGATGTATTCTAAAACCTCTCTAACCCACCACGTTCACATATCAACCACTCCCATAGATCGATCGCTTTATTTGGGTCCCAAACAATCACCGATACAATACCATTGTAACGATTTTTTAAAAACTCCCTAAACCGCCCACCTCCCTAAATGGACCATTTAAAGTCGGTCCCATGGTTGATCGATTTCGAGAAGTTTTTACGGTATTTGTGACACTCACCCACATTTCCGGGTCTACAAAATAATCCCACTTGAGGCGTTATCTACGAACGCACCACAATCTGTCCAAATGCCTCACACTCCTCCGTCTGTGCAGAACGCGGGGAATGTGGATGACACGAGTGGAATTTGATGAGAATGCCAGTCGACAACAGTGTGTGTAGTCAAAGCGAGGCTCTCCCATAGCCCGGGGTGCCTAGCCCCCCCCCTCCCCCCCCCACCCACACACAGACACTCACCACCTCTCAGCCCCCCCCCCCCATACTGTTACACCACGTGGACTACATCATGTGACCGGAAGTACCTGAGTTACTCCGGTGTAACTTTCTCAAAGCTCCTTAACTCATATTCCCTTTCACAGCTCGGGGTATCAGGAACAAATTCTACCCAGTTTTGTTGTAACATATTGTAGTAGATTGACCTAACATCTCAGGCAAGGAACCACGTACGCAGTTAGACGTGGGTAGGTTATTTTTGTTGTTGTTTTTATTTGTTAATATTTCTGGTGGTAAATGACCATTTTATTCAGCAAAATAAATGTATTTTTTTCAGCGCCGAGCCACTCGTCTCCCGGCCATGTTATGCTACATTCATTCACCGATATAATCTGTTTGTTTGTTGTTTTACGTCCTAGCAACATCTAAAGTCATATCAGGACGGGTACCGACTTGTGACAGTGTGCACTCATGGCAACTTTATAGTGCTCCCCCACTGGGAAACCAGGCCGCCAGCACCATGACCTGATATCCCACTCAGTCACATTATCCTGACACTGAACCAACCACTCCTTGCCCTATCCTAATAATGCTGAGCTCCTGGCTAGGAAGCGACAAGTATCAATTTTTAAGTCATTGGTTTGACTCGAACAGGGTTCGAACCCACAATCCCATGGACTACCAACACGGGAGACGGATAGTCTAACATCAACAAGAGTTTGATACAAAGACAAGAAGAAAAAAGGAGAATAGTATGTTACCCAACAGCATTGCCTTCAGGGAGCCTAGGTGGTGGAATGGTTAGCACACTAGCCTGGAATGCAAGAGATGTGGGTTCGATTCCCGCCCGAGACTCAATATTTCCTCTTTTCATCACCCCCCTCCCGCACCCCCACGACGAGAATATGATACAACAACGGACAGAAGCTCATCTAAACCAAAGTTGTCCCGATTTTGGAGCGACAGTCAAATGAAAGAACGCCAATGAAAAAGTGTCCATACCTAGGATGTGTCCGCTGAGAACAGGGGTCGCCGAAGGCCGGTGTCGATGCGCAGGTCCAGCGGCCAAACCGGGTGGCCGAATGAGTTGAGCGACCGTCTCCCGTTTTGGTAGATCGTGGGATTCGGACTCTTGGGTTCGAACACTGGTCCACTCCTTTTTTGTTTGTTTGTTTAACGACCCCCCAGCACAAAAACAAACCCTGGTCGAGTCAACCCAAGGACTTAAAAAAGTATACTCATCGCTACCGAGCCAGGCGCTTGGCATTATTAGGATAGGGCAAGGACTGGTTAGCTCAGTGTCAGGATAATGTGACTGAGTGGGATATCAGGTCATGGTGCTGGTGGCCTGGTCTCCCATTGGGGCAGCACTATAGACCAAGAGTGCACGCTGTCACAAGTTGGTACCCGTCTTGATCTGACCTTAGATGTGGCTAGGACGTAAAACAACAACCAAACAAACATCTCATCCATCTGCCTTCCCGGCTATCCTCGCTTTCATCTATGTTCTCAGTAACCAGTGGCGTACATAGAATCTCAGAAGGTCAGGTGCTCAGTTGGAAAAAGGGCCCCCCCACCCCCCAACCTGACATACAAAAAAATGGAATCCTTTTGACTAACCGGGCGCTTTTGATACGAAGAAGAATGGCGGGAACTCACCCTCCTCACACACACACATACACACATCTGGGAAAACCATGACAGTAAATAAGTGAACCATTCCTTCACATGACGCCCTTATTCCCCCCACACCCACACCCACACCCACACCCACACCCTCACCCACACCCACACCCACACCCACACCCACTACCCACTACCCACACCCACACCATCACCATCACCCTCACCCTCTACCACTCACCCTCACTTTCACCCTCACACCCTCACCCACACCCACACCCACACCCACACCCACACCCACAACCCAACACCCACACCCACACCCTCACTCCACACCCACACCCACACCCTCACCCACACCCACACCCTCACCCTCACCCACACCCACACCACACACACACCCACACCCACACCCACAACCCACACCCTCACCCCCCCACACCCCACACCCACACCCTCACCCTCACCCACACCCACCCACACCCATCAAACCCTACCCACCCACACCCACACCCGTCACCCCCACACCACACCCCCACCCACACCCTCTCCCCCACCCACACCCGCACCCACCCCCCAACCCCACCCACACCCACCACACTCCCACACCTCACCCTCACACCACACCCCCCCACACCCACAACCACACCCACATCACCTCCCTCCCCACCCACCTCACCTCACCCCACACCCCTCACCCTCAACCACCACACCACACCCAACCCACACCCACACCCACACCCTCACCCACAACCCTCACCCTCAACCACAACCACACCCACACCCCACCACACCCACACCACACCCACACACAACACCCTCACCCACACCCACACCCACACCCACACCCACACCCACACCCGCACCCACAACCCTCACCCACCCTCAACCCACACCCACCCCCAACCACCAACCCCCACCCACACCCACACCCACAACCCCACCCCACCCACCCCCACCCCACCACACCCCACCCCCCACACCCCCCCCCCACCACCCCACCCACACCCACACCCACACCCCACCCACACCCACACCACACCCACACCACACCCCACCCAACCCACACCCACACCCACACCCAACCCACACCCACAACCCACACCCCACCCACACCCCACCCACACCCACACCCCACCCACACCCACAGCCCACATCCCACACCCTCACCCACACCCACACCCACACCCTCACCCACACCCACCACCCACACCCACAACGCCCTCACAAATCCCACACCCACACCGCACCCACACCCACACCCTCTTCCCACTAGACACACACACCCACCTACACCCACACCCACACACCATACACACCACCCTCAACACCCCACACCCAACACCCTCACCCACACACCACACCCACACCACAACCCACACACCCACTCACCCACACCCACACCCACACCCACACCCACACCCACACCCACACCCTCATCCCCACCCACACCCTCACCCACAACCCATACCCTCACCCACAACTACAACCACCACACATATCCCTCACCAGATATCAATACCCCTCCACACATAGACTCACCCTCAACCCACACCCACACCCACACCCACACCCACAACCCTCACCCTCACCCACACCCACACCCACACCCTCAACCCACACCCACCACCCCCTCACCCTCACCCACACCCACTCCCACACCATCACCCTCACCCACCTACAACCCCCCACACTCTCCTCACCCACACCCATACCCCTCCACACACAACCTCACCCACACCCACACCCACACCCACACCCTCACCCTCACCCACACCCTCACCCTCACCCACACCTATACCACCACACACATCCTCACCCACACCCATACCCCTCCACACACAACCTCACCCACACCCACACCCACACCCTCACCCTCACCCACACCTACTCCACCACACACATCCTCACCCACACCCATACCCCTCCACACACAACCTCACCCACACCAACACCCACAGCTACACACACATCTTCACCCACACCCACCCACCCACACACACACCTCACCCACATCCTCACCCCCACCCCCACACACAACCTCACCCACACCCTTACCCACACCCACAACCTCACCCACACCCACAACCTCACCCACACCCCCCATCCTCACCCACACCTACACCCCCACACATAACCTCACCAACACCTACACTCAGACCCATACCCATATCCTCACCCACACCTACAACCCCCACCCACAACCTCACCACATCCTCACCCCCACCCACCCCCAACAGAACCTCACCCACAGCCACACCCACACCTACACCCCCACCCACAACCTCACCCACATCCTCACCCCCACCCACACCCCACACCCGAATGAGTTAGAGCGTCCGTCTCCCATGTTGGTAGATCGTGGGGTCGTGGGTGCGAACCCTGACTTAAAAATTGATACTTGTTGCTTCCTACCCTGGCGCTCGGCATTATTAGGATAGGGCAAGGACTGGTTTGCTCCGTGTCAGTATAATGTGACTGAGTGGGATATCAGGTCATGGTGCTGGTGGCATGGTCTTCCAGTGAGCCAGCACTATAAAGACACCATGAGCGCGCTCTGTCACAAGTCGGTAACCATCCTGATATTACCTTAGATGTTGCTAGGACGTAAAACTACAACAAACAAACAAACAAAACACACACACAACCTCACCCACATCTTCACCCACACCGACACCCCCACACACAACCTCACCCACCCCCACAGCCACACCCACACCTACACCCCCATACACAACCTCACCCACATCCTCACCCACACCCCCACACACAAACTCACCCACACCTACACCCACAGCCACACCCCCATCCTCCCCCACACCTACACCCACACACAACCTCACCCACATCCACACCCACACCCCCACACACAAACTCACGCACCCCACAGCCACACCCCGATCCTCCCCACACCTACACCCCCACACACAACCTCACCCACATCCTCACCCACACCCCACACACAAACTCACCCACACCTACACCCACAGCCACACCCCCATCCTCCCCCACACCTACACCCACACACAACCTCACCCACATCCTCACCCACACTCCCACACACAAACTCACGCACCCCACAGCACACCCGATCCTCCCCCACACTACACCCACACACAACCTCACCAGATCCTCCACCACACCCCCACACACAAGCTCACCCACCCCACAGCCACACCCCGATCCTCCCCACACCTACACCCACACACAACTCACCCACTCCTCACCCACACCCCACACACAAACTCACCCACACCTACAACACCACAGCCACACCCATCCTCCCCCACACTACACCCACACGCAACACCACCCACATCCTCACCCCACCCCCACACACAACCTCCACCCACCCCACAGCCACACCCCGACCTCCCCACACCTACACCCACACACAACCTCACCCACATCCTCACCCCACCCACACACAAACTGCCCCACACCTACACCCACAGCCACACCCCCATCCTCTCCCCACACCTACACCCACACACAACCTCACCCACATCCTCACCCACACTCCCACACACAAACTCACGCACCCCACAGCCACACCCCGATCCTCCCCCACACCTACACCCACACACAACCTCACCCACATCCTCACCCACACCCCACACACAAGCTCACCCACCCCACAGCCACACCCACATCTACACCCTCACTCACTCCCACCCACACCCACAAACACACTCACACCCACCCACACCCGCACACACCCACACCCATACACACATCTCACCCACACCCACCCACACACTCACACCCTCACCCACACCCTCTCCCGCACCTTCACCTACTCACGGACCTTCACCCACACCCATACCCTCACCCCCACATACTCTCACACCCACACCTACACACACCCACACACACCCTCACCCCCACACACACCTTCACCCACACATACACGCCCTCACCCATATACACACTCTCACCCACACACACACAGACACACACACCCGCACCCACCCACACACCCACACACCCACACCCTCACACACACACCCTCACACACACCCTCACACACACCCTCACACACACCATCACCTACACACCCACACCCTCACTCACACAGCCACACACCCACACCCTCACACACCTACACACCCCCCCCCCACACCCCATGCTCGTCCTCCTATGACCGTCTCCCACGCTTTGATAACGGCAGAGCCTGTAAGCTTCCTCTCAAGTGCTTCTTGCTTGAATATCTCTCTTTCTCTGTCTCTGTCTCTATATGTCTCTCTGTCTCTGAAGATCCACATTCTTAATCCTCTATTGCCCTTCAGAGGAAAGAATCATTTGCCATCCCCAACCCGCCCCGCCCCGCCCCGCCCTGCCCCACCTCGCCCCGCCCCACCCCGCCCCGCCCATAACGCCCCGAAAGTGGATCACTCCATGGACCGGTTGGTGCGAATGCGAATGCTGCTCCATTTGCCATATAGCAAACAGGAACTTTGACTTTCCTTCACAAATTTACCTTAAAAGATTCTGAAAATGGCATGGGTATCTGTGCCACATGCTGCATTGACACTTATATACATACACACATTACTTTATCGAATGCTTGTATTTGGGTATGCAGGTATTGCAGGTATTGCAATACCTCAGGGAGTTTGACGCCCCTGCCCTGCAGAGTTGTAAACCACTGCCTTGTGGTACAAGTTCTTGACAGAACCGAAGGCTAAGGGAGCAAACCCTAAACAGAAAACCATGTCACTGTGGCAGCATTAAGGGCAGTTGATGTATGGAACTCCCAACATCTCGCGACCAGCCACTGCAGGGACAAATAGTTTTTCGCCTGTCTTGACATGTTCTTGCCGGTGTGAAACCTCTATTTGCTCCCCGAGAGAGTGCCGCTGGTAACTTGCAAAAGCCAGCAGCACTTCAACACTTTTGCAGGCAGCTTTCATGAAATGTACAACCGCACAAATGGAGGGAGGCAGTCAAGTAATGAAAGCAGTCTTTGTCGCATCGCGACCGACACCATGATAATGATGATGAGTACTGTCAGCATTCTGTTATGTACGATTTGCACATTTTAGAAGCAGTAGAGAGGCACATAGACTGATACAAGGATAGTCCTGTATTGTTCTTCTTTTAATGTCCTGCCTGCCTGATTGAATAAAAGCGATTTAAGCCACTTCTGTTTCGTCGTGAATTTCCAATCATCTGCCAATTCTACCCACCCACACCGGACAATCGGTCAATCCTACTTCCTATGACATCCAACATACTCTCGACCAATCATTTCCGGCTACACCAAAGCGGAAGCTATGATCACGGTAAAGCTGTAAATTTAAAGAAAACTGTATATATGTGGACTGAATAGGTGAAAAATACTATGTTGAAAGCATACTACAGTAAGACCTCCCTAAATCGACCGACCATGGGACCTTCTTTAAATGGTCCATTTAGGGAGGTGGTCTGCTTAGGGAGTTTTGTTATTGCTACAATGGTATGGGCAATCGTTTGGGGCCCAAATAAAGTGATCGATATAGGGGAGTGGTCGATCTGTGGATGTGGTCAGTTAGAGAGGTTTGATTATACATATATATATGTGCTTCCACTACAATATACATATGAGTCAGGATCATGAAAAGAGGCCAATTGGGGGAAGTTGTCGGCGTTGATCATTGGATGTCGGCGTCGAACAGTATAATTACAGTTTAGCATTGACAGAGGTATTGGAAAGTCCTTAAATTTATCCTGAATGTAAAGGTAGAGAAAACACAACAACCGTATTTGTTTTTAGGATAATTTAATATAAAACAAAGAAATGCACTACATTTTAAGAATTGCGATGCCAACATCTGTTAAAGTTGTCGGCGTCGAGCATTGGATGTTGGCGTCGATCGGCATAATTATAGTTTAGCATTGACAGAAGTGTTGCAAATTCCTTAAATTTATCCTGAATGTAAAGGTAGAGAAAATACAACAACCTTATTTGTTTCTAGGATAATTTAATATAAAATGAAGAAATGCACTAACCTTTAAGAATTGCGACGCCGACATCTTAAATAAACCACCAATTGGGCCATTTTCGTGAGGCTGACTCATATACATTATATATATATATATGGATGACAGTTATACATCTGAATCTTTCCAAAGACCCTATAATACTAAGACGGCTCACTCAGCCTGTACTGTGTAATCAAAATGATCAAACCCACCACTGTTCTCTTGGTTAAACAGGTGCTATATTATATGTATAAATGTATATATGAATGTGAAAGATGTGTGATGATGGTGATGATGATGATGATGCTGATGATGATGTGTATTTGTTCATAGCAATTTCATATTGATGTGTATTCATACTTACCTATCTCATGTATAATATAATTGTATGTGTTTACATGTGAAACACCAACCAACAGCCAGGCTGATCAAACCCACCACAAGGTGGCACTGCGAAATTTACATTACCATGTGAGAGATAGGGAGTGACCCGTCTTAGTATTATAGGGTCTCTGATCTTTCCAAAAAAGTGTAGTATGCAATAACATATTCAGATAGACTACATCACGGTTCCAGCGGCGCGGTGCATTGTGGGATGTGTCAGAGCAAACCCCCCGCCCCCAGAAGTGCATGACATGCTAATACACTGGGTGCAGCTATGAAATCTGCTAGTTTCAGTTCATCTCAGCTCTTGTTTGAAACATAGAATAGCAACTAAAAAAATATATATAATAAATTAAGATATTAATCTTTTATCCAGCATTGCATTTACATCAATATAATCAGCACATCTTATGCCATGTGCATTTAGATTTAGACAAATCTGGGCACTCAGACTAGTGTTAGAGCCATAGCCAGAGTCAGTTTTACTTATTGTATTCATGTTTTTATTTATATCCGCACCACTTGGCACAACCACAAATATCCGCTTGGACCACATATAGAAAACATGTTTAACAAAAAGATTATATTAAAATAATAAGGTTAGGGTTTTGGATTTCTATTAATTTTGGATAAAACTGACGTTTTTCACTGCGCGTATTGGCAAACTCAATGGCCGTACGCATTTGCTTTGCTCCCAACGCCGTTTTCAGCACATGCGCAGTCGGAACCGTGATGTAGTCAATTGCTGTGCGACAAACCAATCCATTACAGTGTTTGTACTAGGTGTGCATTATGGGGCGAGGTGTACCCTCATAGTCATTCAAATTACTGATTAACAAAGATGTCTATAATTTGATGATGTGCCTATCTACATCAGAAAATGCGCTATTACAAAATAATTCACTTCTCTTTGACAGATCAAGGCGAACATCAAGAATTTTAACTGAAAATTAATGGTGTTCTCTTTGGCGGAGTGGTTAGAGCGTCTGACTTTTTTCTAGGTCAGACTTCTAATCTGAAGGTTGGTAGTTCGATTCCCCATGCCCCCACCTTTGCCAATTTGGATTTCCACCGCTGTCTATTACTTACAGCGTCAACAAAGGCTAGTTGCTCTCATACCAAGTCTATGTGGTGTGGGAGGTTAAAAATACCTTGGGTCGGTAAAAGTGTAGGCTTGGGCTTTCTATCGACAAACTGTCTAATGGCAAAAACAAGTCTATTCAGACTTAACCATGATAGGCAGTATAAATCTTCAAGAAAAGAAAAAAGAAGAAAAGATATTGAATAAAATGAATGTCAGGGCCTTGTAAGACAAGTGTAGTAACGATATGGTTGGTTGGTTGTTGGAGTTTTACGTCCTGGTAACACCTAACACCTAAGGTCATATCAGGACGGGTAGAAACAAGAGGATGTTGTTCCGTGTGTCTTGAGTAACCAAAGTAGATTCTCATGGAGAAAGCAGGCGTCCAGGACATAACATGCAAGAAGCAAAACATGTATTATTGGTTGGTTAATGTTGTCCTGGCAACATCTAAGGTCATATCAGGACGGGTACCAACTTGTGACTTACAATGACTTACAGATTTGATACTTGTCGCTTGCCGTATTGGCCACTCGTGGCTTACACATGCTTTTCTGCTCAAGGGGGAACCTCCCCCTGAATGTATTGGGTGTCAGTCCCCGCTGACACTCAAACACATTTTACTAAGTTGCGTTGATTTTTTGGCCCTGCGCCAACAGTTCTACACTGCAGACAGTATGCATGACCTTTTTACTAAGGTAAAACAGGAAAACATTTTAGCCTTTTTGAGGGCAGCTGGACTGTACCACCTCATATAGTTTACTAAATAGATTCTATCAATTATTAATAAAACTTTTCTTTTTCTATGGGAATTTGTTTCCCTTGACCACAAATATATGATTGTGAGCTTTCTAATTTAATGAGTGTCTATTGGCACATAATTGATTGTCTGCTTTTACATGTAAAAGCGATGGTTTGAACAAAAAACAAACATTTCTCGCCATGAATATGGCCTATGCTGCCGACACGGCGTAAAACAACCACCAATCAATCAATCATTCAACTTGTCGCTTCCTAGCCTGGCTCTCGGCCTGAATAGGATAGAAGAAGGACTGATTAGGACAGTATCAGGATATCGGGTAATGGTGCCGGCAGCCTGATCTCCGAGTGGGAAGCACTATAAAGTCGCCATTGTTATGTGTACATCAGGTTCACTCGTCTATTACAGCCATGAGCGAGCACTGTCACAAGTCGGTATCCATCCTGATGCGACCACAGACATTGCCAGGACCTAAAACCCCAACAAACAAACGAAACAAGCAAATCCTTCCAATGGTATCAGTTATAATACAATTACATGAATTCAAATGCACTGTAAAGTCGCCAGTTGTGTGCACTGTCATGAGTCGGTACTCGTCCTGATTTGTCCTTAAATGTTGCTAGGACGTGCACAGTTCCTTCCACAACTATCCGACCCCCACCAGGGGGCGCCAGGCGGATGCGCCGCTAGGCACGAGCCACTCAGGCGCAGGGAGGCAGGGGGGCAGGGAGCCGGCAGGGAGGGGGGCTGGCGTCACAGGAATGTGAGGGGCCGTGCATGTCCGGTCTCAGTCTCAGTGGCTCCCGGAACCAGCAGGCAAAGTCCTGGTGGGGAAACGCATAGACCCACTGGGCAGGGCAGGGCAGGGCAGGGCAGGGCAGGGCAGGGCAGGGCAGCGCAGGACAGGGCAGGGCAGGGCAGGCAAGTGCCGGGCAGTGCATAGAAGAACAGGGCAAGGCAGGGGAGTGTATAATCAGGCAGTGCAGATCAGGGAAGGGCAAGACAGTACATTGCATGGCAGAACAGAGCAGGGCAGGGCAGGGCATATCAGGGCAGGGCAGGGAAGATCTTAGCAGAGCAAAGCAAGCTGTGAGTGTGAACTGGGCTGCGAGAAGTTCAACAGCGGGAGTTGTGTCTGGGTATGGATTTTAAGATTAGCTCACGCTGTGAATGGCGAATGTGCAGAACAACTGATAATCTCAACAGGAGAGAGGCGGAGCAACTGACACCGATAATGGGAGCAACTGACGTATATGGAGAGCAACTGACGCAGTCAATGGAAGACAGGCAGAGCAACTGACACTGTCAATGGAAGACAGGCAGAGCAACTGACACTGTCAATGGAAGATAGGCAGAGCAACTGACACTGTCAATGGAAGATAGGCAGAGCAACTGACACTGTCAATGGAAGATAGGCAGAGCAGAGTATATGACGATTAGCTCACTCTCTTTCTGAGAGATATAATTTTCATTTTGCGTACATGTTCGGTAGGATACCGCCATATATGGTGCGACAGGTGTGTTGTTTTATTAGTTCAGTACAACTCGCCTCCTACGCTGCAGTTTATATAGGCAAACGAGGACTTATTGGTGACCTCGTAATACTGACATGTGTTTATTTAAGAGCATTAAACCTAAGCGCATCAAAGACTAAGTGATGAGAGTAAGACGGCCATGGAAGGTCATGAGTGGCACGTAGCTCAGGCGGTAGAGTGTCCACCTGTGAAGCTGTCAGTCATCGGATCGATCCTGGTCAGTGGACACATTTTCAGTGTGGGCTATTTGCCGTTCCAACCAGTTTTAGTTTTTTGTTGTTTTTTTTACTTTCTTGAAGATTTTCATTAGACAGTTGGTCGATAGAAAGCCCGAGCCTACACTTTTAAAAACCCAAGGGATTTTTAACCTCCCACACCATATAGACATGGTATGAGAGCAACTGGCTTTTGATGACGCTGTGGTGGAAATTCAAATTGGCAGAGGTGGGGGCACGGGGAATCGAACGACCAACCTTCAGATTAGGAGTCTGACCTAGAAAGAAAGTCAGACACTCTAACCACTCTGCCACAGAGAACACATCTGGTCATCAAAGGCTGTTGCATGTGATGTCCTGCCTGTGGGAAAGTGCATATAAAAGAGCCCTTGGTGCTTATCGGAAAGAGTAGCCTCTGTGGCGGCAGCAGGTTTCCTCCAAAGAAATATGTCAGAATGACCATATGTTTGACGTCCAATAGCTGATGATCAATGTGCTCTAAAGGTGTCGTTAAATAAAACAAGCTTTGGCACAGAAGTGAGTGTGCTCATCACCAAACGGTTATGCGCATATATATACGGTAATTAAACCAACGCAAGACAAGTACAGTATAAAGTGGCATTTATTCTTACTATTTCGTTGTTACATTTAAGCCATGAGATGTTTGATTTATTAAGATTTCGAGGATTTCAGGCACGTAGCCCTATGAATGTCAGTTATAGTTGGGATGGGTGGGACGGCAAATCCAAAGGAGAGAACACGTCCTGCCGATCGAAAGGCTCTGGTCGAAGTGTCTATAGAGAAAATGCGTCACATCTCGTTATGCAAATTTACAGAAGATGGCGCCACAGTCGGAGCATTTATCATTAAGCAGGACACTATAGATGGCGCCACCAGTCGCCTTGATGTTTAATATGTACTTTTTCTTGCGGGTTAAATTACCAATGTTGAAATCAACATCCACAATGTTGTGAGGGTGAGGAAAATGGGATATATTGCACCTCGAGCAGGAATCGAACCCACATCGCTTGCATTCCGGGCCAGTGTGCTAACCATTACACCATATAAGTTCCCTGCTGTCATCATATTATCCACGCATACCTGTCTATTTGGCTCCTTGCATGAGGAGAGGTCAGTGCAGACTACTGCGCTCGTCCCCCTGGAATTGTAAGTATTTAAATGGTTTATGTCCTTAAGTCAGGTTAGCACTTACAATTATATCCACACAGGCAGTACACTTACGTATACATACACATCATCATCATCATCATGCTGTCGGTCGTGATGTGACAAAGACTGCTTTCATTACTTGACTGCCGCTCTCCATTTAGCTCTCTGCTGTGAGAGTTGCGTCCATGAGTCGGTCTTAATGTCTCTCAGCTTCAGGTTTCTCTTGATGGTATCCTTGAACCGGAGACGGGGCGCCCTCTCTTTCTGTAGCCAGAAGACAGTTGAGAATAGAGGATCTGCTTTGGTAGCCTGTCTGATGACATCCTCATGAGGTGTCCAGTCCACCGGAGATTCTTTTTGATCAGAAGATCTTCCATAGAGGGCAGCCCCATCCGTTCGAGTATTTCCTTATTCGTTTCCTTATACATACACAGGATAGGTTTAGCAACCACACAGTGCATAACTTTACAGGATCCTGGTCATGGAACCAGAGTCATGGGGGGGGTGATACAAATAGGATATATTGAGCAGGAATTGAACCCACATTTCTTACATTGCAGACTAGTGTGCTAACCACTACACCACCTAGGTCCCCTGTTATCACCACGTTATTCACGTCTACCTGTCTATGTGGCTCCGTGTCTGAGAGATCAGTGTAGAGTGCGACAGTATCTTATGTGAATATTGGTCTTAGAATGTTCTAGAAGGTGTCACAAGTGTGAAGCATAGGAGGCAAAGCCAAACCAATGACTTATACAATTTATTCTTGTCGCTTCTTAGCTTGGCGCCTGGCATTATTAGAATAGGACAAGGACTGGTTAGCACAGTGCCAGGATAATGTGACTGAGTGGAATATCGGTGCCTGGGTGCCAATGGCCTGGTTTCCCAGTGAGACACCACTATAACGTCACCATGAGTGCACACTGTCACAAGTCAGTACCCGTCCTGATATTGCCATACCATACAGATGTTGCTAGGATGCAAAACAACAAGTAAGCAAACAAACAAAACATTGTGAGTGACAGTTAATTAGGCTGAGAAAGGGACAACTTGCAGGTAGGACAAGCCCCCCCCCCCACCCCACCTACCCCACCCTCGCCGGTGATTAACACACGCAGACATGACAATAACAGCCCCCCCCACCCTCGCCGGTGATTAGCACATGCAGACACCGACGACAACAGCCCCCCACCCTCATCGGTGATTAACACATGCAGACAAGACAACAACAGCTCCCCACCCTCGCCGGTGATTAACACACGCAGATATGACAATAACAGCCCCCCCCCACCCTCGCCGGTGATTAGCACATGCAGACACCGACGACAACAGCCCCCCACCCTCATCGGTGATTAACACACGCAGACATGACAATAACAGCCCCCCCACCCTCGCCGGTGATTAACACACTGCAGACACCAACAACAACAGGCCCCCACCCTCGCCGGTGATTAACACACGCAGACATGACAACAACAACCCCCCCACCACCCTCACCAGTGATTAACACATGCAGACAAGACAACAAGAGCCCCCCACCCTTGCCGGTGATTAACACATGCAGACAAGACAACAGCAGCCCCCCACCCTCGCCGGTGATTAACACAAGCAGACACCGACAACAACAGCCCCTCCACCCTTGCCGGTGATTAACACACGCAGACAAGACACAACAGCCCCCCCACCCTCGCCGGTATTAACACCACGCAGACAAGCAACACCAGCCCCCCCACCCTCGCCGGTGATTAACACACGCAGACATGACAACAACAGCCCCCCACCACCCTCGCCGGTGATTAACAGACGCAGACATGACAATAACACACACCCCCACCATCGTGAACCCAGACGCTCCTCCGCAGTTTGACTAATTATATCACCTCCCTTATTTATAGGCATTTAAAAACACAGCGGAAGCTATTTTGTATATCTACAACAGCCTGAGAGTTGACTAGAAGTCTCTCGATGAACAGCCCTTGGGTTGGTGGTGCCCCGGCCAAGCTGAATTTCAGCTCCTAGTAAAACCTCTCTATGCCGGCCCCTCCCTAGATCGACCACTCCCCTATATCGATCGCTTTATTTGGGTCCCAACAATACCATTGTAAGGATATTCTAACTCTCTAAACCGACCATCTCCCTAAATGGACCACTTAAAGTCGGTCCCACGGTCGGTCTATTTACCAGTTTACCTTTTAAAGTTGCATAGTCCGATGGTTTTGAGTTTCTGTCATTTTCTTAGATAAATATATTAGGTTCGTCATTATAATCTACCTTACTTTAGTTTGAAATCACTTTTGTTTTGAAAAGCAAACTTTTGAGATATTTGAAGTGCAAACATGCCCAATTAATTAGGGCAAACAGGCCAAAACTCTGACACCATAGGCTTATGCAGTAACAGGTTCTACTAAATTGCCTTATGTGTAGTGACAAATGTTTAATAAGTGCACCCGTATCTAAGTTAGATATGTAGAATCAAATCTAGATAATTGCTTTGGTTTTGAAAATTTGATGATTTCCTCGTGTAAAGTTGCCGGCTGGTGGTGTGGGTGGTGTGGACAAGCCAAATGAAAGCACTACAGGTAATGAAGGAAAACAGGTGAAGAGTGAAAAGTAAGAGAGTGAGACTCTTCCATTTATTGATTTATATAGGTTTTCTAGAATCCAAGATGGCAGTGGTCACATGCTTCAATCCATCAATCAGAGTACAATGCAGTGGTTACATGACTCAATCCTCCAATCAGAGTACAATGCAGTGGTTACCAAACTCAATCCTCCAATCAGAGTACAATGCAGTGGTCAATGATCCATAAACAACACCATGGGGGGGGAGGGGGCATGTGAGGTGACTCTTCCAAAGAGTGTTCCTAGCAAATCCCGGAAGTGACACTCCCTCCAAAGAGAATTCAATCATACAATTTCTATACCTAATGAATAATAGTTTACCAATTTCACACATCCCCCATATGCCTTTGGGTTTTTATATTTTAACTTTTATCATTATATAGACAGTTTGCAATTTATTATAGTAATTTCACCTCGGTCTTCATGTATTATATCGGACAATTTTACACTCGGACTATGCAGCTTTAACAATCTACAATAAAACTCGACACGATGGTTGAGGAATGCTGACATATTAGCAGATTAACGCACTGTATTCAGGGTACAACAGAAAATAAAGTGAATTCAGAATTTAAGAAGAATTTAATAAGAATAAACTAAAACATTAAATTACATTTGGCGCCCCCTGCCGTGTGTCGCCCGGACGACGACGGCAATCCTCGAAAACGCACTACATCCGATGTGAAACGCTTTGTGGTTCAAGAAAAATACCTTCCATTAAGAACTAATGAATCTTTTCTCTGAAAGCACTCACAGGCCACGCGGGTTGCTGACGATCTGTGCGTCACCAGTTACTTAGAGGTGATGGATGGTGTACCAACATTTACCTTAATCAGACACTTTGCTAAAACTCCTACCGGACGCGCTACCTGAATTGGAAGAATGCACACTTCCTTTGCGGAAGGTCGGGAGTTCAATTCCCAGTCAAGTCAAACCAATGAGTTACTACAATTATACTTGTCGTTTCCTAGCCTGGCACTTGGCATTATTAGGATAGGGCAAGGACTGGTTGGATAAGTGTCAGGATAAAGTGACTGAGTGGGATATCACGTCATGATAGTGGAAGCCTGGTCTCCCAGTGAGGTATCATTATAAAGTCACCATACGTGCGCAATGCCACAAGCCGGTATCAATTGATATGGCCTTAGATGTTGCAAGTATGTAAGACTCCAACAACCAACCATGTATTTATACTTAGCCCAACAAGTGACTTCTGAAATAGATAGAACAGAGCATAAAATACCTGGAAGTTCTGGTCACCAACTTTACGTTAATTTAATATACAAACCCATTTTAGTATAACATTTAACCGTCCTGATATGACCTTAGATGTTGCCAGGGCGTAAAGCTCCAACAATCAACCAACTATAAAAAATGGGCAGGTTTCCACATTTGGTATTGGTGATTGGATCCACTGATTTGCATATTTACAATATTATTATTACATTACATAAGGAACACAAGACAGGAAGTTGGATCGAGCCAATAACTCTGGCTGGCCCCCCTAAAGAGACCTACCGCATAGTTTATTTGAGCAAAAATAGGAGGTGGAGTGGGCAGAAGGAGGGGGAGCAGGAGGCCACCTGGAGGGAAGGCGGGGGAGTAGGGCTGCTTGGAGCAGCTAACCTGCCCTCCAGGCCGCACACCAACCACCAGCTCCACCTACCCAACACCCTAAACTTATACAAGTTGTACAGGAGTTGGGGAGAAGACAAGTAGAGAAGGATAATAGGATAATTACATTGCATGAATAATATATGCATAAGAGTTTATACATAACATAATATATATATATATGTGTATTGGAGATATGTTATATCTTTTTGAAAAAAGAAGAGAGAAAACAATGGAAGAAAGAAGTGTTTAAAGACAATTCTAGAATCATCTTGTACATTTATTGATGCATGCTCACCAAGTGCATAATACATATGTTGAACTGGAATTGCATGCAGTTACTATTACGACAAATAGTCAATTTATATTATGCTTCTATTATCGAACAGGTTTTTCATGTGGTTATTATTGTCATTTATGTACCAACAAATTGCAATGAACGGCCGGAAGACCAGTGCTCTGGCGCTGACAAAAGACATTATTCGCTGAATAAAATACATTTAGTAAAAAAATAACATTTAACTTACCCCAGCAAACTCTTCAATACCACATCAACTTCTTCAAATGGTCTTTGATTGAAATGTCCGCTGTTTAATCAACACATTTAAATTGTATTTAAGTGGACATGAAGTTCATGCATTCCACTTGAAATTGAGGAGTGGCCCGTAGCTCAGGTGGTAGCATGTGCACCTGTGAAGGTGTCCGTCATCCTATCGATCCTGCTCAGTGGACCCATTTGCAGTTAGGGATATTTTCCGCTCCCATCAGTGGTCCACAACTGGTTCTTCAAAGGCTGTGGTATGTGCTGTCCTGTCTTTGAGAAAGTGCTTATAAAAGACCCTTTGCTGCTTATCGGAAAGAGTAGCTAGCCTCTATGGTGACAGCTGGTTTCCTCCAAATAAATATGTCAGAATGACCATACGTTTGATGTCCAATAGCCAATGATAAAAATCAATGTGCTCTAGAGGCGTCATTAAATAAAACAAACTTTCCTTTTTTTCCACCTCAAATTGATTCTCCCCTACAACGAGTTTTGGTTTTCCGATGCAATATTTGGGTAAGCAGCTGACGTGGCTTACGTCAATTACTGTCGCCACACTATCTCATCACACAGCAGCTAGCACCAGACGGGATGCCCAAATGAGTTGAGCTTCCATCTCCTTTTTTAGTAGATCATGAACCTTGGTCGAGTCAAACCAATGACTTAAAAATGTATACTTGTCACCACCTAGCCTGGTGCTCGGCATTATTAGAATAGGGCAAAGACTGGTTGGCTCAGTGTACGGATAATGTGACTGAGTGAAATATCAGGTCATGGTGCTGGCGACCTGGTCTCCCAGTGGGCCAGCACTATAAAGTCACCATAAGGGTGCACTGTCGCAAGTCAGTACCCAGCCTGATATAAGCTTAGATGTTGCCAGGGTGTAAAACTCCAACAACCAACCAACCACTACGCGAGTCGTCCTCTATTCAACGAAGGCTCCTTTGGACCTGGAGGTTGTTTGGTTGTTGGAGTGTTACGTCCTCGCAACATCTACGGTCATATCAGGACGGGCACCAACTTGTGACAGTGCGCACTCTCTTGAGTGTAAATTATCTTGATTTGAACAATGGCCAGAAGACCAGTGACAAAAGAACCTATTGAGCAGAATAATATTTTCGCCAAATATAAAGAGCTAAAATATTACATAGGGCTGTTGTTGGAGTTTTACGTCCCCTCATATCAGGTCATATCAGGACGGGTACCAACTTGTGACAGTGCACATTCATGGCACCTTTTTAGTGATGCCCCACTGGGAGACCAGGCTGCGAGCACCATGACCTGATATCCCACTTGGTCACATTATCCTGACACTATGCCAACCAGTCCTTGCCCTGTCCTAATAATGCCGAGTGCCAGCCTAGGAAGCGACAAGTATCATTGGTTTGACTCGACCAAGGTTTGTGATCTACCAAAACAGGAGACAGACCC
The DNA here is from genome assembly GCA_030323885.1 of Branchipolynoe longqiensis. Lineage (NCBI taxonomy): Eukaryota > Metazoa > Annelida > Polychaeta > Phyllodocida > Polynoidae > Branchipolynoe > Branchipolynoe longqiensis. The sequence goes on along the minus strand of CM059199.1, from coordinate 14,656,431 downwards.
TCAACTCATTCGGCCATCACGTCTGGTCTGGACCTGTAGGTGGGTAGTAGCTGCAATCAAAGTCCCGAAACACATTTCACTGGTCGCCAAAATCACCAGTGACGTCACCACAGCGCGTTCTCTGTGGCGGAGTGGTTAGAGTGTCTGACTTTTTTCTAGATCAGACTCCTAATCTGAGGGTCGGCGGTTCGATTCCCCGTGCCCCCAGCTCTGCCAATTTGGATTTCCACCGCTTTGTATAACATACAGCGTCATCAAAGGCCAGTTGCTCTCATACCATGTCTATGTGGTGTGGGAGGTTAAAAATCACTTGGATTGGTAAAAGTGTAGGCTCGGGCTTTCTATCGACCATCAGTGGAGTGGGGAAGACCAGTCATCTGTGACTGGGATTTCCCCTGCTTGGGACAACTAATGTACCAAAAAAAAAAAAAAAAAGAGACAAATAAGTGTTCACACTTCCTGTCTACCATTCGCTATATCGTGATTATGACGTCATTCGTGCCAATAGTGCAGCCCTTTAACGGTGGAGGGTGCTGTTTGTGTTGTTGGTTGTCATGGTAAGCGGGCGATGTGAAATATGTACGGCCGCGTTAAGCAGAGCACTGGCGAAGGCTTTCATGGCGTGTGGTTACGTGTTGGTGTCTGCACAAGGCGTGAACGCAGCGGCATTTAGTTCAATTGACCGCAGCTTGGTGGCAGCACTAGACGCCTGGCAAGCGACAAATCGAGGCCGGTGTAACGATTTCAACTTCCCCCCTTCCCAAGTTCCCCCCCGGGAATCTGAAAACGTTTTTAACTTCCCTCCAGGGAAATTAAAAACGTTTTCAGATTCCTGGGGGGGAACTTAAAAACAGTTTTCAGATTCCTCCCCCTATTTTCAAATTCCCCCCTCCGGGAATTTAAAATTGTTTAAAAAACTTTTAAAAACGTTTTAAATTTCAGACCTATAATATTTTTTTCTTAACCATCTTGGAGACTTTTTGTGTCATTTGTGGTTAAATATGTTTTATTGTACTAGTAATAATTTCCATTATGCTATTCTCTGTATATTATAATATTTGTCATGAAAAATAACAAAAAATAACAAAAATAAAGAGAATTCCCCAAAAATGGGGGGGGAGGGAAAGTTAAAACGAGGGAGGGAATTTGAAAACGTTTTCAAATTCCCCTGGGAGGAATTTGAAAACGTTTTCAAGTTCCCGGGGGGGAACTTGAATATGGGGGGAATTTGAAATCTTTACACCGGTGTTGCGGTTTCCGAGGCACACCAGTTTGCCAGGGACACATCCATTCAAATGCATTGTTAACGGCCATGAGCAAATCTTCATACAGAAGAAGTGAAATATCTCTCAAATTACACCATCTAGAAACAAATCGCTTGGTACACATATACAAAACATATTTACCATAAAGACTATATTAAATTTATAAGGTTAGGGTTCTTGATTTCTATTATTTTTTAATAAAACTAACGTTTTGCACTGCGCGTACCATCAAACTCAAGGCTTTGTCAATGGTCGTGAGCAATGTTCATACAGAAAATACAGAAGAAGTCAAATATCTCTCAAATTACACTATCTAGAAACAAATCGTTTGGTACACAAATAGAAAACATCTTTACCAAAAACATTATATTAAATTTATAAGGTTAGTGACGATGCTGTTCGATTTTGACGCATGTGCAGAAGCGACGTGTCCCTGGCAAACTGGTGTCCCTGGGAAACCGCAACACGGACCAAAGGCAACTGTCCGATCAACGCGCGTTTGTACGTGTGTGTGTGCGTCCGTGTTTGCGTGTGTGCATGTATGTCTGCCCGTGTGCGTGTTTGTGTGTGTGTGCGTATGTTTGAGGGTGTATGTGCGTGCATGTGTATGTTTACGCATGTGAGTGTGTGGTTGTGTGTGATTGTGTGTGTGTGCGTGTATGTGTACATGTGCGCGTGCATGTGTGCGTGTGGGCGTATGCGCGAGGGTGGATGTGTGCATATGTGTGCATATGTGTGTGTATGTGTGCGTATGTGTGTGTGCGTGTGTGTGTGTGAGCATGGATGTGTGTGTATGTGTGCATGTGTAAGTGTGTGTGCGTGTATGTGTGTGTGCGCATGGATGTATGCATATGTGTGCGTGTGTATGTGTGTGTATGTGTGTGTGCGTGCGTGCGTATTAGTGTGAGAGGATATGGTGTATCATACGCGTCAAGATTCTAGAAGGATTCCATGCGGTAACCAAATGGATGGTTTTATTTCGGGTGTTAGGTCCTATTAAGATTATAGGCCGTTATCATTTCTGACAGCGCACACTAATGGCGACTTAATAGTACCAGTTTGAGTACAGCCATACTTGGGTTCCACCCGCCGAACACCTTGACTAAATATCCCACTCAGTCATCTTATCCTGACACTGAACGAACTGGTTCTTACGCTATCGTGGTAATGGCCAGACCAGGACATCGTAATAGCAAGTGTTTGTTTGGGGTTTTACCTCTTGACAATGTCTAAGGTCATATCTGGACGAGTACCGACTGGTGACTGCACATTCATGGAGACTTTATAGTTCTGTCCCACTGGAAGACCAGACTGCTGGCACCATAACCCGATTTCCCACTCAGTCATATTATCCTGACACTGAGATAACCAGTCATTGCCCTATCCTGGTAATGCCGAGCGCCAGGCTAGATAGTGACAAGTATACATTTGATAAGTTATTGGTCTGACTAGACCAGGATTCGAACTCCCAACCTTCCGCATGGGCATCCTGCGCTCTACCAATTCAGCCACTAAGTCTGATACCTGAAATCACACACCTAACCACTCAATAACTACATGATCTAATCGATACACATATACACAGATGTTAACCCGCCCGTAGCCACATCCCACAACCCAACACAGCACCCCCAACTTGACACTAAACTTGCATACATACCCATAACAGATTGTGTTGTGTGTACACCGCAAGTATACCCGAATCTAGCTCAATGCTATCTCACATGTATATTTTCAAACTATGTGATGTGCAAGTCTTGAAATAAATAATATGTCACTTCATCTCACTCGGACTAGCTGGAGATGGCAATATCAGATTACTTATACTTATATTTAGTTAAAAGTTGCACAGTCCGATGCTTTTGAGTTTTTCTCATTTTCTGAGATAAATATATAAGGTTAAGATAAGATTCCATAGACACGGTATGCGACATGCGAATGCGAATGTGATATGCGGCATAGCTACGCATGCCGACCCCCAATAGCCGATGTCTACTTTTTGTGCTGGGGTGTCGTTAAATAAACAAAACCACAACAAAAATACCCATGCCATTTTGGGGTTTTTTTGCTCCAAATTTGTGAAGAAAAGTCAAAGTTACTGTTGTTTTCTATGGCAAACACAGTCGTATTCGTATTCGCATTCGCATTTGCACCAATCGGTCCATGGGTCGATCCATTTGCCGCATTCGCATTCGCATTCGCATTCGTATTTGCATTCGGACACATGGAAGCACCCCTATGCATTTACATGCTTTTCGAAAAATGTGTGCCGCATTCGCATACCGCATACCGCATACCGTGTCTATGAAATCTTAGCTTTAATCATTATAATCTATCTTACTTTAGTTTGAAGTAACTTTCATTTTAAATTACTAATCTTTGAGCTATTTGAAGTGCAAACACGCTAAATTAATTTTGTCAAACATGTCAAAACTCTGATACCATGGGCTTCTGCAGTTCTGGTATTAAATTGCTTCGGTGTTCCCTTCTATGTGATGACAAATGATTAATAAGTGCACCCGTAGGCATAATTATCTAAGTTAGATATGTGTAGAATCAAATCTAGATAATTGTTTTGGTTTTAAAAATATGATGTTTTCATCGAACTGTGCAGCTTTAAGCGCCCAACAATAAAAGATATACAGTAAAACCTCTCTAAATCGACAGACCATGGGGCCGACTTTAAATGGTCCATTTAGGGAAGTGGTCGGTTTAGGGAGTTTTTCATTTTGTTACAACGGTATTGTATGGGCGATCATTTGGGACCCAAATAAAGCGATCGATATACGGGAGTGGTCGAGGTTTTACTGTATATATACTGAGTGGTTCCCAGACCGGTGTGTGACCGCCTGTGCTTTATGTTGTTGCAGGGAAGCTGTACCGCATCACTCTGTGCTGCTGGACGTGGAATGGCTGTTCCCGTTGTGTGAATAAACGCGGCAGCTACGACTCGGTGAACGTCAACAACAGGAACAACACCCAGATTGAGAAACTCTCGCCACTGCGTCCCTCGGGGGCCCTAGACGTCAGGGTCACCCAGGCCGGAAGTACCGGCGGATCGACGGCCGGGGCGACTGAGAACAGCAGCTTCGTATAGTTGCAGCCAATCAGCGGCCTCGATACATACAAGCACCATTTGCATGAAAATGATGTTTATTTCAGTTCACTCAAGGCTTGCGCGTCGACGGTTTGGGTTCGCCTTAGTTACGTTGGGTTAGCCAATCAGCTGGCAGAACGTGCCGCGTGTAGCCAGCCCGGTGTTGCGGTTTCCCAGGGACACCAGTTTGCGAGGGACACATCGCTTCTGCACATGCGTCAAAATCGAACAGCATCGTCACTAACCTTATAAATTTAATATAATGTTTTTGGTAAAGATGTTTTCTATATGTGTACCAAACAATTTGTTTCTAGATGGTGTAATTTGAGAGATATTTTACTTCTTCTGTATTTTCTGTATGAACATTATTCGTGACCATTGACAATGCCTTGAGTTTGACGGTACGCACAGTGCAAAACGTTAGTTTTATTCAAAATTAATAGAATTCAAGAACCCTTACCTTATAAATTTAATATAGTCTTTATGGTAAATATGTTTTCTATATGTGTACCAAGCGATTTGTTTCTAGATGGTGTAATTTGGGAGATATTTCACTTCTTCTGTATGAAGATTTGCTCACAGCCGTTAACAATGCATTTGAATGGAAGTGTCCCTGGCAAACTGGTGTCCCTCGGAATCCGCATCACCGGGGTGAATGGCTTCTTTTAGCAGTATATTACAGGAAGGAAGTCTTTGATTCCTGGACCTCTGCGCGGAGTCATAGTACAATTAGCGCGTCGGGCTGCGGTCGAGGCCCAATTTTGTGTTTAATTGGTGATCGTCCCCGCCCGTGCCTGAAAAATCGCCCGCCCCTGTTGTTTTCTATATACATATTGTTTTAACTGTTAAAAACGTGTCGGGCTACCAGCAATTCATCTTTCGTAAGCAAATAATTGAAACATCTAGAATATGATATAATACATTTCTAAATGAGAATAGAGTGTTCATTGTTGGACTGAAAACATTGTGAAGCATACATGAATGCCGTGTACTCCTTGGATCAGTCTAGAGTGATCCAATACTTTTTTTTAAATACTGAAGAAACAATTTAATCAATACAAACCGCCCACCCGACCGTGATTTGTGTGATTAAAAGGACGATCACCAATTTTTTGTATTTGGCCTTATTCATAATTGATAAATATTGAGGTGAGAACCTCACGACAACCGACAGGGCGCTTTGTCAGAAAATCAACTCCACCTGCGGGAGGTTTGGTTGTAGTCGCATGAATTGATAGTGGTAGTGTTTTAGTGCTGATTGCATTTCAAATCCTAATGAAACACAGAGTTTGCCTGATTGAATTTGCCTGAGGGGTATCAAGGGTTTTATATATCTAAGGATGGCAAAGCGAGGCTGTTTGAGGCCCTCTCAGCATGTAATCCGAAAATCAGGCCGCCATATTGGAAGCATGATAAGGAACGATAATAGGGGCAACATCAAATCCTTGCTAGTACTCTTTCTGGTTGAACTGCCCATACGATAAGACATCACTATTAACAGTATCATTATTACGTAATGTTTCCTATTATCGTTACCGTTACCTTTTCCGGCTCCCTGTTACCATTTACAACATTTGGGATTTGTTATTAATCAAGGAGAATTGGACGTTTGTGGAATCGACCCACTCACCAGTTAATAAGAAGTAGGCGAGTAAACATGCTTTCAAAATGGCCAATTATCGCTCTTTCGTGACGTCACTTTGGTATGTATCCCTCTACTGTCTGAGGAGACATCACGAGACTAGAGAAGTTGAGTAAAAATAAACACCTGCTACTCCCTTAATGGACAACTACAATGGTTACAACTAGTCTAGACAAATATACCATGCCTAGGATGTATACGTATATATATATATATATATATATATATATATATACGTCTGTCCCTTCAGGCAACAATGACAAATTAGTGATCGTCCCCGGCCGTGGCTGAAAAATTGCCCGTCTCTGAATTAAAATTGTTTTATTATTATTGTTTTGTAACTGTTCAAAATGATTCGGGTTAGCAACATTTCAATTTTTGTTTAAATGTTGAAGTCATTGGTTTGAACCCAGGAGTTCGAAGCCCACAACTTACCAGACCGGTAGTCGGATGCTCAACTCATTCGGTCATCGCCTCTGGTTACTTATTACGTCTACGTCAAAAATTATAAATTAAAATAAAAACCGCCCGTCCGACCCGAATTTTTATTTCAAAAGGACGACCACCAAATTACTTGTATTTAGCCTAATTGTAATAGTGTAGTTTGTGCCGTCTTTACAGTACATAATGCGTATACTCGATGACGTAAAATGCAACATAACAAAAAGAAAATACCAAAAAAATGAAGTCCTAGCATTTCGATCTGGAAGCAAATTAAAGCCGCATAATCTGTCAAATGTGGCAAACTTTCTAAAGAAAAAAATTGATCTCAATTTGATAGCACAGGTGCAACTTGTACTGGTGAAATCATGAAGCATGTGTTGCAGTTTCTTGTGCTTTGCTAAAATATAATGGCCGTCCAAAACATTTTGTCCCGCATTTCAGGGTGCATGTCAAATCTATTTTGTATTTTTTGTTCACGTGAAATATCTAAAAAATCAATCCTTTAAGATAAATTACTTGAAACTAAAATGGAGTAGATGACAGAGAATAACGTGATATATTTAAATATATAAAAAAGAATGGTAGAATCTCAATTATATGAGACAACTTTAAATGCGCATTTTCTCTACTTTCTCACTTTTCTTATCAGTGTCCAATTTAATCTCCAAGTGGCATTGACAAAGTCTAGAGAAACAGACGTCGGCATCTACATCTGAAGTCAGATGAGCAATATTCATAGAAATCTGACCGATGGTTATTGGCTTATTCTAACCACTGCACCAGTAATTTATTGTGTTAGTGTTTGAGGAGCGGGACGTAGCTCAGGCAGTAGCGTGTCCACCTGTGATGCTGTCGGTCATCCTATCAATCCTGCTCAGTGGACACATTTGCAGATTGGGCTATTTTCCGTTCCAGCCAGTGCTCCACAACTGGTTCATCAAAGGCTGTGGTATGTGATGTGAAAGTGCATATAAAAGACCCCTAGCTGCTTATCGGAAAGAGTAGCCTATGTGGCGGCAGCGGGTTGCCTCCAAAGAAATATGTCAGAATGCCCATATGTTTGACTACCAATAGCCAATGATAAAAATGTATGTGCTCTAGAGGTGTTGTTAAATAAAAATGCTCTTTTTTTGTGTCTGTGTTTTGTGTAGGTAGGTCATCTTGTGACACACCATTTAACTAACAAACAGGTTTCACTAAATGTCGTCTGCGAGCAGTGTGTCGCTGGCAGACGACATTTATCGGCCCAAGTTACAGATTAGTTTGACAATACTGAGGAAGCACTGAGAACATACACAGCCTTACACAGTTACAGACGCGACAAGTCTATGTTATCCTTGACTCATTTTATAAGACTTATAATTATATAATGTGCATCATAAGTATGGTACATATAGATACATTTCTGTGTAGCCTTCTCGGTATGAAGTGATATCATTCTGCACTGATAATCTGATGCTTATAAAGACACTAAGGATTTGACGAGTGGCTGGATTTATGTATGTAATATATACATAATATATATATGATATATTACTATCACATTATAAGCATATTTGATGTCCGATATTAGTTTAATGTATTAGATATCTAGTATGTACATATACATATATATCGAATATTTATTTATTTAATATAGTAATGGGTATGTTAGTGTATGAGACGATTGGTTGGTTGTTGGAATTTTACGTCTTGGCAACATCGAATGTAATATCAACATGGGTATCGCATTGTGACAGTGCGCCCTCATGGTGACTTTATAGTGCTGTTCACTTGGAAATCAGGCCGGCAGCACCATGAACCGATATCCCACTCAGTCACATTTATCCTGATACTGAGCTAACCGGTCCTTGCCCTATCCTATTAATGCTGAGCGCCAGGCTAGGTAGCACACAAGTATCAATTTTATAGGTCATTGGTTTGAATGTGTATGTCTTTTACAACAAATGAAAACAGTCTCACACGGTGGTGCATGTGTATGAATGTGAGAACTTCAGACCGTCTGTAGTTCCAGGGCCTTTGCTGATATCTTAATGTTCGGTAGATGACATCAAAGACAATGTACAACAAGATGCGCCACTCAGCCCTTTCATATAGGAATTTCTTAAATAATCACGCAGTTGCGCCATTTCACGGCAAACGAGATACATTGCCTTTGATCCGGTATAATAGTAGTTTTCTTACTCAGACATAATCACACATTTTATTCATGTATGGCACAGATTAAAGTGCTTAAAGTATGTTTGAACTTTACAATACTATTATTTTGTTTTCATTATTAACATTAGGAGATAATACACTATAATTGTTGTACATTGTCTTTGACAGGGCAGCAATCAGGGTAGGCTAGGGAATCCGTCCCTTCTTTCAATGGTACAGCAGTGAGGCTGGGTTAGGGGACCTGTCCCCTTATTTCAATGGTACAGCAGTCAGGCTGGGTTAGGGGACCTGTCTAATTCTCTTGTTTGCTGTATTTCATAGGAAAGCGCTGAATGGCGCATGTTATCGTACATTGTCTTTGGTGACATTGATATCGTGCACTACTCCTGTATATAGCACGCTACGCCGCGTGCCTGTCACAGGCTAATTCTGTCACGGGCAGATTGAGACATTCCCTACTTGTCTGTATAACACGATTCGTAGAGACACTTTGCTGCATTTCACAGAGAACATCAACAGATGTGTCTCTGTTTAATTTGCTACCCATATCCCATAAAGCCTTGCAGTACATTGTATTATTTAGCTAGTTATTGTTCAAAAGGAAGGCATCACTGTTTCTATTGAAACTTCATTGCAATGTCTTGAAAACAAATAGTGGCTCGAAATGACAAAAACAAAGCTGAACTCGCTGAGATAGTGGCAGAAGTCATCGTTTTCCATAAATGAAAAGCATGGCAGCAAATACAGCGAAACATCGGTTTTCAAACATAATTTGTTCATAAATGTTGTTTGTAAACCGATTTGTTCATAAACCGAAACAAATTTTTACATATGAAGCGATGGAAAATGGATTAATCCATTCCTGACGTGCAAATGAAAGCTTTTTTTTAACCTTGAATATGGATAGAATCGTGCACAAAATCAATAAACAGTAATTATAAATAAAATAGACAATTTAATTTCATCTTACATGGACAGCGGAGACTTGATAGCGTAAGTGGAAGGTGGAGAGGAAGGAAGAGGGGAGGGATGTTACTGTTTGCAAGCAGAGTCCCCCTCCATAAGAACATCGGGTAACTGAAATTCTGGATGTTTTCTCTAACATCTTGGTTTATTTCTCTTTTATGTTTCTTTGCAGGACTCGACTCAGTTGTTCATAAACCGAGAATGCGTTCGGGAAACGATGCACTTTTTGTTCGAAGAATATGTCATGAACCGATTTGTTCAAAAAGTGAACTATCTGAACCCTGAGGTTTCATTGGTTGGTTGTTGGAGTTTTACATCCTGGCAACATCTAAGGTCATATCAGGAGCGAGCTGTCACTGTGTATGATTCGATAGTTGTTTTTTTTAGTCATAATTCTATTTATACTATTAACGAGACTCTTCCTAGAAGGGCTAATCAACGTAACCTACTTCATGCCATATTGGAATCTGCGACAAAAGCAGTGACGTTTCAAGAGAAAGGTCTGTTGAGAAGATAATAATAATATCTTCTTCGGGTGAAGACATTAACGTCTTCTTACATCACAGTTGGTCTGGTCTGTCAGGAATCTCTCCATCATACCTACATGTTATGTAATGCCTCATGTAGACAGAATACACAGTGAAGCAAGATTTCTAATGTTGCCTGTGAAGTTGGTGTCAACGAGTCATTCCCAATTTAATATAAATCTGGTGTGAGGGGTTACATGGTGTGAGGGATTAGATGGTGTGAGGGGTTAGCTGGTGTGAGACATTGGACGGTGTGAGGGGTTAGCTGGTGTGAGGTGTTAGGTGGTTAAAGGGTTAGATGGTGTGAAGAATTAGATGGTGTGAGGGGTTAGAGGGGTTAGATGGTGTGAGGATTTAGATGGTATGAAGGGTTAGCTGGTGTGCGATGTTAGCTGGTGTGAGGGGTTAGCTGGTGTGAGGGGTAGATGGTGTGATGTTAGATGGTGTGATGTGTTAGATGGTGTGAATGGTTAGATGGTTTGCGATGTTAGATGGTGTGAGATGTTGGCTGGTGTGAGCTGTTAGATGGTGTGAGACATTAGACGGTGTGAGGGGTTAGCTGGTGTGATGTGTTAGATGATGTGCCATGCTAGCTGGTGTGAGGTGTTAGATGGTTGCCATGTTAGATGGTGTGAATGGTTAGATGTTGTGTGATTTAGATGGTGTGAGACATTATCTGTATTTGCTAGATTGTGGCTGATAATTCCTCATTTTGTAGTCGATCTCTGGCTTGAACTATCTTACTGAGGGAGAGCTGTCGGTGTTGTTAATCACTTCACTAATGCACAAGAGTCATGTTTGGACGCTGCTGACGTTCTCAAACCAGGGGGAATGGCAACTGAATAGTTGGTTGGTTGTTGGAGTGTTAGGTCCTGGCAACATCTAAGGTCATATCAGGACGGCTGAACAGTTAAAGAAATGCAGCTTAAAGTGTTGCTACGTGGAACAAGGGAAACTATTATTCAACTCAGAGAATTGTTTGTGTGCGCCAGGCATTATTTGTAAGAAGCAGCAGGCAGACGACATATAACTTAAGAGTTGCTTATGCAGAGTCGGCATATTATTGGTTTGTTGTTGGTTGGTTGTTGGACCTTTACATCCTAGCAACATCTAAGGTCATATCAGTATGGGTACCGACTTGTGACAGTGCACACTCATGGCAACTTTATAGTGCTGTCCCACTGGGAAATCAGGTCACCAGCACCGTGATCCGATATCCCACTCAGTCACATTATCCTGATAGTGTGCTAACCAGTCCTTGCCCTATCCTATTAATGTCAAGCGCCAGGCTAGGAAGCGACAAGTAGCAATGTTAAAGTCATTGGTTTGACTCGACTGGGAACCAAACTCCCGACCTTCCGCATGCGAATCCCCCGCTCTACCGATTAGGCCACCGCATTTCTAAAGACTGTAGTAGGCAGACGACACTCATCGGTTCCTGTGATATTTGAGCTGGTATGTAACTCAAGAGTTGTTTGTGAAGAGCCGGCATATTAATGAAGGGCATAGCAAGCAGACGACATGTATCGTGCTGTCTGGTACCTTAGCTTGTACCAACTAAACAAGCGTTTGTTGTTTAGCGTCCTAGCAACATCTAACGTCGTATCAGGACTGCTCATTTTCCTAAAACGAGTTCCAGATCTGCCTTGTTTACAGCCTCTGATAAAGTCAGACAAGAATGATTAATCGCTCTCCTGACCTTTCGAAGTTGAACTGTGAAATACATTCATCGAGCAGGTTGCAGATTGGAAGCAGAAGTCAATGTGGCTAGTGCATAATGTTCGCAGTCATCCAAAGTTGTCAGCATGTTCACGGCAATACGAAACATGTCATCTCCACATAATGTTGTGTGTTCAACTGACAGTGACTGTCATCTCCACATAATGGTGTGTATTCAACTAATGGTGACTGTCATCTCCACATAATGGTGGATGTTCAACTAACGGTGACTGTCATCTCAACATAATGCTGCATGTTCAACTAAAGGTGACTGTCATCTCCACAAAATGTTGTGTGTTCAACTAACAGTGACAGTCATCTCCACATAATGTTGCATGTTCAACTGACGGTGGCTGTCATCTCCGCATAATGTTGCGTGTTCAACTAACGGTGACTGTCATCTCCACATAATGATGTATATTCAACTAGCGGTGACTGTCATCTCAATATAATGCTGCATGTTCAACTAAAGGCGACTGTCATCTCCACATAATGGTGTTTATTCAACTAATGGTGACTGTCATCTCCACATAATGGTGTGTGTTCAACAAACGGTGACTGTCATCTCAACATAATGATGCATGTTCAACTAAAGGTGACTGTCATCTCCACAAAATGTTGTGTGTTCAACTAATGGTGACAGTCATCTCGACATAAAATTGCATGTTCAACTGACGGTGACTGTCATCTCCACATAATGTTGCGTGTTCAACTAACGGTGACTGTCATTTCACATAATGATGTGTGTTCAACTAATAGTGACTGTCATCTCCACATAATGCTGCATGTTCAACTAAAGGTGACTGTCGTCTCCACAAAAATGATGTGTGTTCAACTAACGGTGATGGTCATCTCCACATAATGCTGGGTGTTCACCTAATGGTGACTGTCATCTCAACATAATGCTGCATGTTCAACTAAAGGTGACTGTCATCTCCACAAAATGTTGCATGTTCAACTAATGGTGACAGTCATGTCCACTTAATGTTGTGTGTTCAACTGACGGTGACTGTCATCTCAACATAATGGTGTGTATTCAACTAACGGTGACTGTCATCTCCACATAATGGTGTGTGTTCAACTAACGGTGACTGTCATCTCCACATAATGGTGTATTCAACCAACGGTGACTATCATCTCCACATAATGGTGTGTGTTCAACTAACGGTGACTGTCATATCCACATAATGGTGTGTATTCAACCAACGGTGACTGTCATCTCCACATAATGGTGTATGTTCAACTAACGGTGACTGTCATCTCTACATAATGGTGTGTATTCAACAAACGTGGCTGTCATCTCCACATAATGGTGTGTGTTCAACTAACGGTGACTGTCATCTCCACATAATGGTGTGTATTCAACCAACGGTGACTGTCATCTCCACATAATGGTGTGTGTTCAGCTAACAGTGACTGTCATCTCAACAGAATGCTGCATGTTCAACTAAAGGTGACTGTCATCTCCACAAAATGTTGTGTGTTCAACTAACAATAACTGTCATGTCCACATAATGCTGTGTTCAGCCAACACTAACAGTGACTGTCATATCCAACTAATGCTATGTGTTCAAAGAACAGAGACTATTACCTGACCATAATGCTAGGTATTCAACTAATGGTGACTGTCATCTCCACATAATGTTGTGTGTTCAACTGATGGTGACTGTCATCTCCACATAATGTTGTGTATTCAACTAACGGTGACTGTCATCTCAACATAGTGTTGTGTGTGCAACTAATAGTGACTGTCATCTCCAACTAATGCTACATGTTCAACTAACAGATATGATTATCTGAAACCTAATGCTGCATGTTCAACTAACAGATACAATTATCTGCACCTAATTCTATATGTTCAACTAACAGATACAATTATCTGCACCTAATGCTACATGTTCAACTAACAGATATGATTATCTGCACCTAATGCTGGATGTTCAACTAACAGGTACAATTATCTGCATCTAATGCTACATGTTCAACTAACAGATACGATTATCGGCACCTAATTCGACATGTTCAACTAACAGACACGATTATCTGCACCTAATGCTACATGTCCAATTAACAGACACGATTATCTGCACCTAATGCTACATGTTCAACTAACAGATACAATTATATGCACCTAATTCTATATGTTCAACTAACAGACACGATTATCTGCACCTAATGCTACATGTTCAACTAACAGACACGATTATCTGCACCTAATGCCACATGTTCAACTAACAGATACAATTATCTGCACCTAATTCTATATGTTCAATTAACAGATACGATTATATGCACCTAATGCTACATGTTCAACTAACAGATACGATTATATGCACCTAATTCTACATGGTCAACTAACAGATACGATTATCTGCACCTAATGCTACATGTTCAACTAAGAGACACGATTATCTGCACCTAATTCTATATGTTCAACTAACAGATATGATTATCTGCACCTAATGCTACATGTTCAATTAACAGATACAATTATCTGACGTAATTCTACATGTTCAACTAAGAGATACGATTATCTGCATCTAATGCTACATGTTCAACTAACAGATACGATTATCTACACCTAATGCTGCATGTTCAACTAACAGATACAATTATCTGCACCTAATTCTACATGTTCAACTAACAGATACGATTATCTGCATCTAATGCTAGATGTTCAACTAACAGATACGATTATCTGCACCTAATTCTACATGTTCAACTAACAGATACGATTATCTGCACCTAATGCTACATGTTCAACGAAAAGACACGATTATCTGCACCTAATGTTACATGTTCAACTAACAGACACGATTATCTGCACCGAATGCTACATGTTCAACTAACAGATACAATTATCTGCACCTAATTCTATATGTTCAACTAACAGATACGATTATCTGCAGCTAATGCTACATGTTCAACTAACAGATATTATTATCTGCACCTAATGCTACATGTTCAACTAACAAACACGATTATCTGCACCTAATGCTACATGTTCAACTAACATACACAATTATGTCCAGCTAATCCTGCATGTTCAACTAACAGAGACAATTATTTCCAACTAATGCTACATGTTGAACTAACAGATACAATTATCTGCATCTAATGCTACATGTTCAACTAACAGACACAATTATGTCCAGTTAATGCTGCATGTTCAACTAACAGAGACAATTATCTCCAATTAATGCTACATGTTCAACTAACAGATACAATTATCTGCACATAATGCTACATGTTCAAGTAACAGATACGATTATCTGCACATAATGCTACATGTTCAACTGACAAATACGATTATCTGCACCTAATGCTACATGTTCAACTAACACATCCGATTACCTGCACCTAATGGTACATGTTCAATTAACAGATATGATTATCTGCACCTAACGCTATATGTTCAACTAACAGAAATGATTATCTGCACCTAATTCTATATGTTAAACTAACAGATACGATTATCTGTACCTAATGTTACATGTTCAACTAACAGACACGATTATCTGCACCTAATGTTACATGTTCAATTAACATATATGATTATCTGCACCTAATGCTACATGTTCAACTAACAGATATGATTATCTGCACCTAATGTTACATGCTCAACTAACAGACATGATTATCTGCACCTAATGCTACATGTTCAACTAACAGACACGAGTATCTGCACCTAATGTTACATGTTCAACTAATAGATATGATTATCTGCACCTAATGTTACATGTTCAACTAACAGATACGATTATCTGCACCTAATGCTACATGTTCAACTAACAGACACGATTATCTGCACCTAATGTTACATGTTCAACTAACATATATGATTATATGCACCTAATGCTACACGTTCAGCTAACAGATACGATTATCTGCACCTAATGTTACATGTTCAACTAAAAGATATGATTATCTGCACCTAATTCTATATGTTCATCTAACAGATACGATTATCTGCAACTAATGTTACATGTTCAACTAACAGATATGATTATCTGCATCTAATTCTATATGTTCAACTAACAGATACGATTATCAGCAAATAATGCTACATGTTCAACTAACAGATATGATTATCTGCACCTAATTCTATATGTTCAACTAACAGATATGAGTAGCTGCACCTAATGCTACATGTTCAACTAACAAACATGATTATCTGCACCTAATGCTACATGTTCCACTACCAGATATTATTATCTGCACCTAATGTTACATGTTCAATTAACAGATACGATTATCTGCAACTAATGCTACATGTTCAACTAACCGACACGATTATCTGCGCCTAATGTTAAATGTTAAACTAACAGAGACTGTCCTGTCTGTGCCATGCTATGTATTCTCTGCGTAAACTGTGGTTTCTTATACATGTATAATACACTCATATATCAAAGTTCAAGGTACGGGTAGCGTGTGGAACGTTCATGTGTGTAACGTAGACAGTCCCTTTCTCCCACCTCTTCCAACCACCCCAGAGCCACTTTGTCTGCCTGCGTCTCCAACAATTACCTGGGCCTCGTTCTGGGAACGCCTCAGAGTCAACTCCCAGACATCTCCGCAACGTCTTTTTTTGCCAAATTGCGTTCAACATGTGCCTCGGAGACTACTCCTAGATGTCACGCTTTTTTAGTAGGAGGCAAAAATGAAAAATTCCGCCTCCAAAATAGCCATGTTTGCCGGGTTTTATTTCTTTTTCTTCAAAATAACTTCTTTTTCCTACTTTTTGTTGTTTTGATTTGCCGCTATTACTGTAAAGGTATGCATGTTTTTTTTTGGTGTTTTCTAAAGTGGAACGTTATGTGCTCAAACTATCCGGTTGTGCATGCACACCGAGCAGCAGGAAGTGTATGGTATGGAGGACGCTGCTAAAACGGCGTTCAGAGTAGCGCGAAATTTGGAATTTCTCCGAGACGCCTCGAAGATGTAGAGTTGAACACGGCCCAGGGCCGCATTCAGGCTGGGTCTCGGCGGTGCCTCGGCAATGGGCATGACGTCACGCCAGTCTCAACGGCAAAAGCAGTTGGTTGTCTCGAAAATCGCCGCCCCCATAGGTGGGGGCCATTTGCAATGGGAAAGCTGTGCTGTGAGAGGCTGAAACCACTGGAGACGGCGGCCATTTTCGAGGCGCTTTTTGTCTCCTATCTGAAAAGGGAGGCGTCGCTGAGATGTCGCCGCGACTCACCCTGAACGCAAATAAGCCAAAAAGCATCACCGCGACGTCACTGAGACATCGCCGAGACGTACCCTGAACGCGGTCCTGGTATCATCCAATGGTGGCTGCAGGGTTATAAGGTGCGCATGCATCACATCAATGTAAACACGAGCACGCAGGTCTGACAAGGTGACGCTGAACAGACGCCATTTTATTGGATATCGCCAAAGCCGCCACCTATCATCTAATTTGTAAATCGACTTGATCCCCTTTTATTACAAATTCACTTTAGGTTTTGGCCCTCAGTCACATACTTAGGTCGACGAGCCGCTAGTAACACAGGGCAAGATGGCTGCCGTCTGTGACGTCATGATCACATGGTATATGGTTGACAAGTGTGACATGTGTGAAGTGTTGCCTGCTAGGTAACATGTGGCATTACGACATGCATGGGTTGAGTGGCATGGATGACATATGTGACGTGTGATATATGGGTCACATGTGAGATGTCTGTGACATGTGCGGCATGTTGGACATGTGATATATGGGTTACATGTGAAATGTGTGTGGCATGGGAATCATGTATGACATGTGCGGCATGTTGGACATGTGACATACCTTCCATGTGCGACGTGGCATGAGTGACATGGGCAACATGTATGGCATGTGTGAGCTAGGCCATGTGTGTGACATGTATCAAACGGTCCGCAGGTACGACATGCATTTCATGTGTGACATGTAGGGCATGAATAACATATGTGACATGTGTGGAGACAGGGGTGATAAGTGAGAAATGGGCAACATGCATGACATGCCTGATATATTGGAGAGGTGTGCCATGGGTGACATGTATAAGATGCGCGATATGTGATGCATGTATGACATGCGTGCTGTGTGATGCATGTGTGACATGTATGACATACGTCATGTGTGAGGCATCTGCACACACTACCATTAATTTATCATGGTTTCACTTCAAGTATTACCAAAGGTAACTACTTAAAATAAATGTTACTTCAAGCGAAAGTAGATTAAAAATATCAATCGAATATATATAGAAAATAACGGGTTTGCATCCGAATAAACATTGTTCCATAAATGCATAGGTTAACAGTTTTCTAGCATGATATTTAGATGAGGACTTTCATTCATGGGTGGTTATTTTCTTGTGGATGCTGCCATATCATGGTGAAACATAATGTGATAACCGGCTGGTTGGCCTCCCCTCACTCAACCCGCCGCCATCTTGGTATAATCGAAACTGTGTCAGCGGCTGGAAGTTGTAGGCGTCTCTAGAAATATTTACGCAATGTGACAGTTACTTGTGACCAGTGTCGGCTGAAGGAACCAGAATCTCAGGTGGTCGCCCGAGGCGCCACATACTAGGGGGCGCCATTTATACTTCATAGAAATTCTAAATTTGATCAAATTGTACTTGTAAGGGCATGGAAGTTTAGCCTGCCCAGGGCACCGGTGTGGCGTGCTCAGCCGTGTCCCGTTCTCAGCCGTGTCCATCGCTTCTGCACATGCGTGGATTTATTATTGTTTTTGTATCTCTATTTCCTACTGTAGGAATTCACCACACTTTTATTTATCTTTTCTTGGCTGGGGGGAGGGGTTTAGTGAACACGGTTGTAGTGAACATCCAAATAAGTCTTAGTGAAGTGTCTTAGCTGACAGCTTGAATGTGGATGGATTTTGATGCATGCGCAGATGATGCTGTTAGATTCTGACCCATGCGCAGAAGCGATGGATACGGCTGAGCACAGGACAAGGCTGAGCATGCCACACCGGCCATCCTAGGGCTGATGCTGCTTTTGATTGATATGCGTCTGGGGTAAATGTCAAAACTACAAATTCCATATTGTAAAGTGAATTGCCCCCCTCCCTGTGTTCGCGGTGAATCAGTACATACTGGCTGGTTCTAAGGCGTTCTGTTCGCTCCATTGTTTACTAAATGTGTAACCTGACCTCAGGATGACCTCAATGAGGTCAACAATTCATGCGAGTCCGTGTGGAAAGTGCCTTGACGGATCCGTGGGTGACTGATGTGACTGTTGTTTATTCGCGAGGTGTTCTTCAATAGTCGAAATTTACGGAAGCTACTGATATATTTGTAATAAAAATAACCCACGTTTTACTGTCACTGATGATGTTGACTCAGTTTGTTCAAGCGTTTGAGCAGCTGCTTCTGTGTAAATGTTGTTTTGTCCCCACACCATCACCTCTGCCAATTTGGATTTCCACCGCTGTGTATAACTTACAGCGTCATCAATGGCCAGTTGCTCTCAAACCATGTCTATGTGGTGTGGGAGTTTTAAAATCCTTTGGGTCGGTAAAAGTGTAGGCTCAGGCTTTCTATCGACTGACTGTCTAATGGCGAAAACAAGCCTATTCAGACTTATCCATGATAGGCAAGAAAAAAAAGTAATCTTTATTCTTCAGAATACTACATTTGTCAGTGATGATGTACTCTCCTCCTGACTGTAGATGTTCGCATCTTCACAAATCATTTTAAAGTGACATAATCCGATGTCTCTAAAGCTGCATAGTCTGATGAAGCATCACATTTTCAAAACTAAAGCAATTATCTAGATTTGATTCTACATTTCCAACTTAGATACTGATGCACTTATTAAGCATTTGTTGCCACATAGAAGGGAAACCTGAGTCAATGTAATAGAAGATCTTACAGCAGAATCCTATGGGGGCTGCTAAGTACAAGTCCCCACCAAACATGGTGCGTTCCGCTTCACTGAACACATCATCGTCCACCCAGCGCCCCATGTCGACAGACGGGGTCAATGCAAGGTCATCTCGGCAGGCTTACCACTGTATATGAATAAATTATAATGCCATAATAATATATGTACAAATGTACATCGTAGAAAGAGCATGCAGACGATGCCTCACTTCTTCACACTGAATAAGAAGCCCTGGTTCAAATAAATGCATTTAGTCTCACCAGCTGTGGGTTCTGAGTGGATCACGTGATCACAGTGGTGTTCTCGTGACCTTGTGTCTGCAGGCACCAGGCTGGTGTCACGGAGGGAATGGCCGACAATTCCTTTGTAAATGGAAACTGCCATCTCTGTTGAATGCCTGAGTTTGTCACGGGTCTGACACGATTTGTGACAATGGGTTTTCTAATAAACAAATATGATGATTGCTTGTTTGTGGCCTTCTCATTGATTTATCAAATTAATCCTATTTTTATTTTCCCATTAAATATAGTCCAATTCATGCCACTCGAATTATTCTTATTTATCCAATTACGGTTATTTCGATTTAACCCGTTAAACCTATTAAACAATCCAATTAAACATATTCTGGTTTATCCCATAAAGCCTAAAGCAATTTATCTGATAAACATATTCTGAGTTATATCCCATTAAATCAATCCCAGTTCATCTCGTTAAGTTTATTTCGATATATCCCGTTAAACCTATCCTTATTCATCCCATTCCTATTCCACATTCCACTGCTGTGCCTTGTTAAGTTTGTTGGTAAATGCCCTGGGGACCTTGTGGGTTAACAGGTTGGGGAAACACCTGAATTGAGAGTCTGTTGGTATAATCGGTTCTGTTGATGTAATCTAGTATGTTAATTGGTAGGCTTTACTATAGGAAAATGTGTTATCACCTATATCCGGTGAACCTGTTTGAAGGGGTAATAAATATTGATATCACTAGAAAGAGACAAACCTGCTTCACCAACTAAAGGCCCTGTCACACTATGATGTTTCTCACGAACGCCCTTCGAAGCATGGCGACGTGTTGCCTTTTGGGCGAAACGTCGGTACACATCCGGTATGTTACTGGTGCATTGCCGGTGCATTACCGGCGCATTACCGGCACAATGGTACAGGTAGACTGATAGCAACGTGTGATCCAACACGTCAGCTCCTGTCGGCGCCCGCCGCCTCGCGCCGATCGTTTTGTGCTTGCACAAAACTTTTGACGGGCCACAACGCACATCAGCATGTTGGCAGGCACATTACGGACGCGTTAGCAACACATCAACACCCGTTGGCGGCGCGCCGGCGGCATGCTGGCAGAACGCTGATCAACGTCGCTTAACGTTGGCCTTTTTTTCGCCAAAATGCGACCGTTCCGTCACGGCGTCGGCAATGTCCCATCGACAGGTAGTGGGCGCGCCATTGGCGTTGCTCCAGCGTTTCTCGGGGCGTTGGATGTGTTGCCGGCATGCCTGGACGCATTGGCGGCGGGTTTGGACGCGCTACCAGCGCGTCCTGACGTGTTGGTGGCGGGTATGTACTCGTTGACATGCTACTAACATGACACCAACGCGCCATCCCCACGCCGTCAACACCCTGACAGACGCGCTCGACATCCGCAACCGACAACACGCCGATAACACGCTATAACACCTGGAACCCGCTGGCAGACGTTGATATGTTGTTTCCGCCGCACGTCGAAACCTGTTGGCCACGCGTCAAAAACACGCCACTAACACGCGTGCAACCTGTCAAACTTCTCCCAAATCGCCGAAGAGTTGGACGTGTGTTGGCGGGTTGCAAATATTATGCGCGTTGCCAGCACGCCGTGGAGAAACGTCACTTAGTCTGACAGGGCCTATAGTGCCTATCAGCTACATTGGTGTTTTATTTAAGAGTAACTAGAAGATTGAAATTAAATTAAATGTGTGCTGTGTGTCAGTCACTGAACCCTTGGTCAGCCTGGGACCGGACCTGAGTGCCTCCTCCTCTCACCGTCCCCACCCCTGCCACCGCCTCGTCCCTCAGGGGCTACCCATGGTTACTAATTAAGGCAGGGTGTGGGTGACCTAAGTTAGGCACTGATGAGGGGTTGAAGAACTCACATGTAGGAAGTGATATTTTATTTAATTACAATATTTTTAGGACAATTTGCTATTGAATGATGGAGGCAGGGTGCACATCAATGTATAACACATGCATGCATGCATGCATACATACATACATACATTCATACACACACACATAAAGGGACATACATACATACATACATTACATACATGCACACATATATATTTTGTATATGTATGTAATTTTCGCACATAGCTTGTGTAAACATCTTAGCCGCAAGCCTGCAGCTACACACACCCACCCTGGTGTGTGTGTGGAGGTCAATGCCTGGGAACACTTTGTGAAGGCCATCCCTGGCAACACAATCATTAGAAGTAGTGTGTGTGTATGGGGGGGGGTATCAGAAGGAGCCTGACTGGGACGGGTTAAAAACCAAACTTTCATGTGGTTTTTAATTTTATTTTATTAGAAATATTTTTTAGGACATAATGCATACATACTACATATGTATGTACGTACATAACATAACATACATACTACATACATAGAATAGCAGACATCCATATGTATGCATATGTGTAATCTATGTAATTTTTTCACTCTAGCAGGTGATACATCTAAGCGTGCATGCCCTCAACATCCAACACCCCACCCTGGCAGGAGGCTGTGTGTGTGTGGAAGTCCAAGAACTAAGGGTAGAGCACCCATCTGAGACTTTGAATTGACTTTGTGTCAGGGAAACACCTGTGAAGAAAGTGGTGTGTGTGTGTGTGGGGGGGGGGGGGGGGGGGGGGGGGGGGGGGGGGGGGGGGGGGGGGGGGGGGGGGGGGGGGGGGGGGGGGGGGGGGGGGGGGGGGGGGGGGGGGGGGGGGGGGGGGGGGGGGGGGGGGGGGGGGGGTGGGGGGGGGGGGGGGGGGGGGGGGGGGGGGGGGGGGGGGGTGGGGGGGGGTAGAGAGGAAGGGTTAACAGAAGTGGACACAAGAAATCTAATTGTTTCATTGGTGAATCTATAATGCTTGTGCTGATTGAGATCATGGTCCAGGTGGTATGCCATATCAGCTCCATGTACCACTATATAATATAAACCTGAGGTGCAAGTTCTCGCACTCTACTTTCACTCTTTATACTCTTCCTTTATCTCCTTGCCTGTATTGAATTTCATAAAGCCCGCCTACACACAACTAACAGCTGCCAGATGACGTCCTTTTACAACCAGATGCCTTAGGCAATCGTTTTGAGAAGGCAAACGTTTGGGAAGGAGGCCATGAATCGCGGAACACATCACCAATCAGAAGTGTCCGTCACCTGGGCCCGCATTCAACAACTCCTCTGAGGCGTCTCAGGGAAATTTCCTGAACCCTGTAACTGTCTAAGATTGTAGCGTTATAACACTTCAAATATCTCAAAAGTTAGCCATTTAAAATATACTTCAATCTATAAGTAAGGTAGATAATCACAATCAATTTAATATAATTTATCTCAGAAAAATGACAGAAACCTCAAAACTAATCAACTATGTCAACTTTCAATTTTTCTCCAGAGATGCATCAAATGGTCGCATTTTAGCAACATGGGTGCCAATATTTGAAATAAACAGCCAGTCTGCAACAACGAAAAGTAGAAGACCTAGCATGTTTAAGATCTACTAAAAGTAATGTAACCTAGAAAAGTGCAACAGGTTAATTACAAAATGATGACGTCTGAGTCAAATCACACGGTGATTGGGCATTCCGTGTGGGCAGGTCCCACTTTATATGAAAATTTTGGCATAGGATGAACCAAAAGAAGAGTCTATATTATTCTGTTCCTCTACAGTCTCCCTCTTTATGCAGCTTTTGTATGAGAAATGAAATGTCTCCCAGCCTTCAACTATTTTAACCAGTAGGGTGAAGATGCCAAGACCATTGTTGATTGTCCACGACCCAAGATTAAATTGACCAATTTGCGGTTAAAGTAACTCATTTAAATTACATTAAAGCCACATCGTCCGATAAAAGCATCAAAATTGTCAAAACCAAAACAATTAATCTAATTGATTCCTACATATTATTAAGACAACCCGCCCACCCCAACAACATAATTTCATAAACACACATAAACTACTACATTAGAGTTACACTAGAATTTTCCTAACAAAACCAACATTTATATATATCACCGCTTGCCTAACTGCAACTGAACATTAAAAACTTACTACAAAGTTTACCCACATGAATACAGAAGATAACTTCTGCTTACATTCTAAATACTATGTGAATACTCCACATTGATCTGGACCTAATTGATTGATCTGGTTATATGACACTACTGTACCATATTGTTATGGAACTTTTGGGTTTCAGAATTTCATTGTGTTACATGTTTTTTTTTTTACATGCTTAAAACCTTGGGCGACAGGGAACGTGCGCCAGCGTTTTGCGCCGAGCATCAACGTCAAGGATAGTGTACCGACGTGTACCGCCTACGTGATAGCCCGGACGTGTGAACGACGTGTACCGACTCGCGCATACGCCCCGCCGAAGCGTGGCCTCGATTTTTTCTACCCCATTTTCGCTCAAAAACACCACACGTCGCCGGGTCCCGGCGAGAACAGCGTCGTATGTAGACTAGTGCCTTAAGAGCTATGAGCATAAAAGTGAGGAATAGGACCAAAGCAAAGTGAACCTATCTAAGAAACACTAAATAACTAAGAAGAATAACAAAAAGAAAATTAAGAAAGGTTGGAAAGTGAGAATACAAATAAAAGAAATATGTACTAAGTAATAGATCTGGGATGAACAGAAATAAACCAAAAACATCAAAAAGGAATAGGGAACAACCAAATCCTAAACAAACTATGCACAAAAATAAATAATAATTAAAAAAAAAAAATCAAATAATTGAAACACCCTGATTATAAACACCATAAACAAGTTTACCAAAGAAATTATTGATAACGAAATTCGATTCCGTATGAATCATGACCGCAACTGCAACAGCACGAAAACAAGTGCATGCACTTAAACCGTTTTGAGCAAATAAACAATCACACACACAAAACAAAAAGAATCATTGGTTATTGCCATTTCAAAGTAGTGAAGAGCAATAGGCGATCCTCCTAGTAGGCCTATTTTTCCAAGGAGTCACCACCTGGGAAAGCAACTTGCCTGCCTCGCAAGTGTACACAAACATCCTGCTACAGTGTTGATGACCTACTATATCATCAGTGGATAATTAATAGTTGAACCTAACAATCCTTGGGTGGGTGGACTGCCTGGGAATTCAGGTGTCACGGAATATCCTGAAAACATAACCTACTACATCGTACTGAATATGTTAAGAGTTGAGACCTTTCAGTATTTTAAAATAATCACACCTAATTCCACCCTGTGTGACCGAATAGCATCAAACGAGGCTGAGACGCGTCGGGGCCTTGAAACAGTGAAAATCGCCACAAGACACCTATTGTGTGCCAAGGTGTAGGAGTAATGAACATAGAAGTAAAGGAGTAAACTTTTGAGGATATTCATTTTTGAACTACCATATTTCATTTTAAGCATACCTGTTTTCTATCTATTGGCCAATTTTCATGAAGATTGGTGAAGATCAGGATGCAATGAAAAGTCGACATTTGTAGGTTAAAGAATGTGAAAATTCACCATGCAAGGGTCACCCAATCGTCGAGAAAATGGCCAATAGATGAAAACACAGGTATGGCCAGAACATGAATAGAGGTATTGTACCCAAAAATGAAATACTAACTCTCCAATTTTAGTCATTTTCGAGAGGTATTGGTCAACAACAAAAATATATTCGCAGCAGGAAGCCCTATTCATAACACAACCGCAGACGTGCCATCGCGCAGATTGCGTACCTCAGGCCACAGTGTCAGTTTCAAAACATGGCCGCGGCGTGAATAAGCATCAATGTGTGGACTGTAGACATCCTGATATAAGCCCTTCTATCAAGGCGACGTCACCAATGGATAAGTGACATTCCTAGAGAAATATTTTTGTTTCAGATTTGGTGAATAATATTGTTTGTTCACGGATAAGAATTTTAAAAACAAAATTCAAAAAAAACCACCCTCGAATCGAAATTGACATAGTGCCTGCTTGTAATTATAAATGCATAAAAAGACATCCAGGCACTGTGGAGAAGAAAAGATATGTAAATAGTGGATGACGTTCATGACAAAGGGTGCGGCGGTTCAGGACCCTGGACGGTGGATAAAGCACAATCAGTAATCCATAAGTCGAAGTGTTCAGACCATCGTACTTTCACACATGCTCAGCGGTGAAAACAAATGTTATCGTTAACACTACTTATCTGTTTTGTCAACAGGGGTAAATACATTCTTCGTTTTTAAAACAAAAAAATAGTAAACCCATGTGACCGAATCATAAATTATGGCCACAATATATACATATTCCTACCGCAATGGTTGTTTGCTATATCAACAAATAATTAAAATAAATAAATTAAATAAATAAATACAAGATTATGGCACCCTTGCAAAAAATGTGTTTACAATAACCCTGTTTTTTTAATAATGGACCAGAATTATACGAAATCCTCCACTATACCCCAGTGCCAATTAACTCCGTATTCCTAGGCAACCATGGTCTAATTGGTAAGCGCGGCCTCGCGTGCGGAATGTCAGTTCCTGGTCGAGTCAAAGCCAATGACTTCCCAATTGATACTTATATTGCACTAGCCTGCTGCTCCGCATTAATTAGGATAGTACAAGGACTGTTAGCTCAGTGTCCGATAAACTGACTGAAGTGGGCTATGGGTTATGGTGCCCAGTTGCTCATTTCCCAGTGGGCAGCACTAAAAAGTTGCCATGAGTGTGCCTGCACAAGTCGGTACCTGTCCTGATATGACTTTAGATGTTGCTAGGGCGTAAAGCAACACCAACAACAACAACAACCATTCGGGTCCCAATTCTACCATCCGGGTCTCTAGGCTACCATCCGGGTCCTAGACTACGACCGGATCTCTGAGTGGAGAGAGCTTTAGTACACCAGCGACTATTAAAATGCAGGGTCTTCCACTCAGCGCCAGGTTGATAAATGCATTACGTTAACAAGTTCCTCCAAAAGACAATTTTGATTATCTGCATTTACACGAACAAAAACCAAGGTTTAGATCTGGAATAAAAAGTTTACTTTGATGGTCTACGTTTCTTGTTTGAGTGCTGGTTTTCATTATCTATTTGGTTATTTTGTTGGAAGTTTATGTGCTGGCAACATCTAAGGTTATATCAAGGATGGGTTGCCGACTTGTGACAGTAACACACTCATGGAGACTTTATAACCTGCCACATTGGGAGACCAGGACAATCAGCAACATTACCAGAAATCCCAATTAGTCACATTATCCTGACACAGAGCCAACCAGTCCCTTACCCTATCCTATTAATGCGGAGTGCCTGTTTAGGAAGCGACAAGTCATCAATCTATAAGTCCCACGGGTCGAAATCTTGTGGTTGTTAGGCAGACTATAGTGAAATCAATACAGGCAAAGAGAAAGGAAGAGTATAAAGAGTGAAAGAAGAGAGAGAGCCAAGCCCTCAGGTTTATTAATTATATCAGGGAGCATAGGTGGTGTAATGGTTAGCACACTGGCTGGGAATGCAAAGAGATGTGGGTTCGAGTCCCGCTCTAGGCGCAATATTTCCCATTTTCATCATCCCCAAGACATTACCATGAATGTGCACTGTCACAAGTCGGTACCCATCCTGATATGACCTTAGATTTTCCCAGGATGTAAGACTCCACACCATCACACCATCGGGACAAGTGGAGAACCATTGCATCCAACCCTCGACTAGAGGACGGAACTATTGATTGATTGTAAGACTCCAACAACCAACATCTCAACCATCATCACATCACTGACGCAGATTATTGCTGCCACCACGAGTACCAAACAAGTAAATTATACACACTTGCAGTCGCACGACTCGACTTTACCCGAATCGACTTAACCCAACTCGACTTTACCCGACTCGACTTTACCCGACTCGACTTTACCCGACTCTACTTTACCCGACTCTACTTTACCCGACTCGACTTTACCTGACTCTACTTTACCCGACTCTACTTTACCCGACTCAACTTTACCTGACTCTACTTTACCCGACTCTACTTTGCCGGACCCTACTTTGCCCGACTCTACTTTGTCCAACTCTACTTTGCCTGCACCTACTTTGCCTGACTCTACTTTGCTTAACTCTACTTTGTCCAACTCGACTTTACCCGACTCGACTTTACCCGACTCGACTTTGCCCGACTTGACTCTACTTTGCCCTATTCTACTTTCCCCGATTCTACTTTCCCCGACTAAACTTTCTCCGACTCAACTTTGCCTGACTGTACTTTGCCTGACTGTACTTTGCCCGACTCTCTTTTGCCCGACTCTGGTCGAGTAAAGTCAGGTCGGGTAAAGTCAGGTCGGTTAAAGCCAGGTCGGGTAAAGTCTGGTAGAGTAAAGTCAGGTCGGATAAAGTCAGGTCGGGTAAAATCAGGTGGGGTAAAGCCAGGTCGGGTAAAGTCAGTTCGGGAAAAGTCAGGTCGGGTAAAGCCAGGACGGGTATAGTTGAGTCGGGTAATGTTGAGTCAGGTAAAGTCGAGTCAGGTGGTGTAAAGTGAGGTCAGGTAAAGTCAGGTCAGGTCAGGTAATGTAGAGTTGTGCAAAGTAGAATCGGGTGCAGTCAACTGGATTGAAGTCGAGTCGGGTGAAGTCGAGTCGGGTGAAGTCGAGTCGGGTGAAGTCGAGTCTGGTGAAGTCAAGTCGGGTGAAGTCGACTCGGGTGAAGTCGAGTCAGGTGAAGTCAAGTCACGTCAAGTCGAGTAGGGTAAAGTCGAGTCAAGTCGTTTGAAGTCCGGCCATGTAACATGAGGTCGAATAAAGTCAGGTCGGGTAAAGTCAGATCGGGTAAAGTCAGGTAGGGTAAAGTCAGGTCATCTAAAGTCAGGTCAGGTAAAGTCCGGTCGAGTAAAGTCAGGTCAGGTAAAGTCAGGTCGGGTAAAGTCAGGTTGGGTAAAGTCAGGTTGGATAAAGTCAGGTCGGGTAAAGTCAGGTCGTGTATAGTCCAGTCGGGTAGTGTAAAGTCGAGTCAGGTGGTGTAAAGTGAGGTCAGGTAAAGTGAGGTCAGGTAAAGTGAGGTAGGTAAATTGAGATCGCGTAAAGTCAGGTCAGGTAAAGTAGAGTCAGTTAAAGTAGAGTTGGGTAAAGTAGAGTCGGGTGAAGTCAAGTCGAGTGAAGTCAAGTCGAGTGAAGTCGAGTCAGGTGAAGTCAAGTCGGGTGAAGTTGAGTTGGGTGAAGTCGAGTCGGGTGAAGTCGAGTCGCATAAAGTCGAGTAGGGTAAACTAGAGTCAGGTCGTGTAAAGTCAGATCATGTAAGGTCAGGTCGGGTAAAGTCAGGTCGAGTAAAGTCAGGTTGGGTATGGTCATGTCATGTAAAGTTAGTTTGGGTAAAATCAGGTAGGGTAAAGTGTCGGGTAAAGTCAGGTCGGGTAAAGTCAGGTCGAGTAAAGTCAGGTCAGGTAAAGTCAGGTTGGGTATAGTGAGGTCGGGTATCTCAGGTCGGGTAAAGTGAGGTCGGGTAAAGTGAGGTCGGGTAAAGTGAGGTCGAGTAAAGTCAGGTCGGGTAAAGTCAGGTTGGGTAAAGTCAGGTCGGGTAAAGTCAGGTACGGTAAAGTAGAGTCAGGTAAAGTAGAGTCGGGTAAAGTAGAGTCGGGTGAAGTAGAGTTGGGTGAAGTCGGTTTGGATAAAGTTGGGTCCGGTAAAGTCTGGTCCAGTAAAGTCTGGTAGGGTAAAGTCGACTAGGGTGAAGTCGAGTCTGGCAAAGTTGACTAGGGTGAAGTCGAGTCTGGTAAAGTCGACTAGGGTGAAGTCGAGTCTGGTAAAGTTCAGTCAGGTAAAGTCAGGTCAGGTAACATCCGGTCGGCTAAACTCGGGTCAGGCAAAGTCGGGTCGGGTAAAGTCAGGTCGGGTAAAGTCAGGTCGGGTAAAGTCAGGTCGGGTAAGTCAGGACGGGTAAAGTGGGGTCGGGTAAAGTGAGGTCAGGTGAAGTGATGTCGGGTAAAGTGAGGTCGGGTAAAGTGAAGTCGGGTAAAGTGAAGTCGAGTAAAGGAATTAACATATTTCTAATAATAATATTTAGGTGGGCATTGGGCTCGATATTTGTATTTCGATATTGTCCAATCGCTGGACCGTGCCTGCGAGCCCAGGACTGCCCTATAGTGGTGCCAAATGTCGGGTTCGGCCGCCGGACCGCCATATTTGTTCATTGTTGGCCCAGATTTCAAACTTTAACCAGTAAACATATAATTGCTAGCCAAGACAGCAATAAATATTGTCCATCCCTTCGCAAGTATGCTTTCCTCCTTTGTTTAGATGTAGACATATCTATATCTATATATATATTTATGTTTGTGTATGTATAAATATGTATATCTATATATATATATTTATGTTTGTATATATATGTATATATATGTATATATATGTAGTTATATGTATATGCATATATATCTATGTACTTATATTTATATGTGCATATGTATATAGGTCTATATATGGGTTGTTTCATGGTAAATGAGGCGAATGTACTTTTCAGTATGTAAGGGTCAAAGGAAATTATGGAAAGAGTAGAGGATGTATGTTCTTTATAGAATTGGTATTCTTACAAATTACAAATTAAGGCCTAATGTTACATAGTAAAAAAAGCCAACATTTTCTTTTTTTAAATATTGTGTTTTAAAAGCATGAATTTGTGACATCGAGAATCCCTCCACTACCTCCCATATATTTGAATAGAAATAAAAGGTAATAACCAAAATTCAAATAAATCAAATGTAAATGCAATAATATTTTAGCTAATGTTTCTGTTGGTTTCTGTATCAGCAAGAAAAGTGATATACATGGTGCTTATGCCTAAGATGTATGATCACAGTGATCGACATATTATGTAAATATATATTTGTACACAAAAATATATGTTACTGTCTCTGACTGAGGAGACTCCCAGCAACTGTGTACCTGTATTTTGAATGTGTTCCATCTGAATAAAAGAGGTGGACGGGGGGTGTGGCAGGCAGATGACCTGGAGACAGCACAGCAGGAGGAGCCAGCCACCCCTCCCTACTAGACTTTACCACACTTAATTTCTGTTGGGTTACTATTTCTTGGAACTGATATAGTAAGCAGATATAGGAAGCAGAAATAGTAAGCAGATATAGTAGGCAGATATAGTAAGTGGAAGATCGCTTGAGTAATATCATATGTTAGTGCTTTGCGGCCTCTACACACAGAAGTTAGAGATATATTTCCTATAAAGATTCTAGCATGTAAAATACCGCTAGTTAACACACAGATACTTCTAACTTTCTGACCACCAGTTTATTGATAGTTCTTGTTTTTCCTCCTTAATGCCTTATTTGGATCCTCATTGCGAATGTTGTGTTTGTGAGTTATTGGCCAGACATTATCAACAAGCTGCTGTATGTTGTTGGTCGACTTCTCGCTTATATATTTCCGGCATAATCCGCCCAGTCAGCATCAGAGGCTGACACCATACACTTCCACGCGCTATATGCACGACACTTCAATAATGCCAACATGGGTAATTGCACAGTGCGTTGCGCCCAGTGCCCAATCACCAATCATTATTATCCTCGCTGCTTAGTCAGGTTTGGGCGATAATTGGGGAGGGTACATCGCCTGCTCGGAACATTATCATTAGCGGCCGATTCTCACATAACCCACCAACACACAATACACAACACACAATACACAATACACAACACACAACACACAATGCACAGCACACAGTACATCCAGTTTCAACTTCTATTCAAAATAACTCGGGTTTGAAATGTCGCCATAAGCCGTGTTTACACGGGCGAGTTAAAACGCCTCAAATAAAGCGCCTTGCCTAGTTCGCCTTACATTCGCCGTGTAAACGCGACGCTGAAGCGGATTAGGGCTGATTCGATTCATATTATTCACTTTATGTAAACTGCCTCGCGAGGTAGTTTATATGAAGCGATCTAACTTGAGTCGGCCTATCTTGCATGTGTAAGACGCAAGCGCATTAGATGAGCCGGATTAAGGACGTCACAGTCAAGACCTGAGTTTGTTGACTTTCCGGTAAATTTGCTCTGTGGACCTGCTAGAGGTGCACAGATATTTTTTTCATGACTTATTTTAAGGTTTTCACTGCCCAGCAGAACTTTTGACTGTTCCAAACCAATACGATTCAGTCCATACATATCTAGGTCGAACCCACACTCTCTCATGGCGACGTTGACTAACCGAAACTGGCGCTGGTTAGTCTGGACTTGCTCATGCGCAGATATCGATTTCTGCCTTAAACCGCTCCATGTGTAAATGCGCCACTACTTTGCTTCATATAAATCGCTTTGTCTAATTCGCTTTACAACTGCCCGTGTAAACACGGCTATAGATGTCCTACAACGGAGTGGGTATCTGATTCGCACACTCCCAGGGGCTGTATGCATGAAGCAGTGTTAGCGTTGTGTGGTGTTAACCATCTAATACTGGGTAGCTATCACCGGCATCGCGAAGTATTTCATGGCGTATGCATGGGAGCCTAAACGGTTTGTGTTCGCTAAACGTGAAGTTATTTATAGATTTGGAAAATCCCTCTGAGCCTGTTGCCGGCGAGCACCGCTATTTCCCAATGTCGCAGCCGATTCGTCGCCGGAAGCAATTTGTTTTGCTTCCATTCATCGATTCGACAATATTAATATCGCCACCGATTTAGCGGCGGCGTTAATATCGCTTCGATTTTAGGGTTAATTTGATGAAATTCCACTTTTTGCATATGTAATTCTGTTAAATATGATAGCATTGAATAGATTTGGCTCTAATATAACGCTGCCGATGCGGCGGCGGCGGTGACAGCGGGCGGCAGTGGCGGTGATTTGTTTAGTTTACATTCGTCAATTCGACAATATTAATATCGCCGCCGATGTAGCTACGGCGTTAATATTGGTTCGATTTTAGGGTTAATTTGATGAAATTTCACTTATTGCATATGTAATTCTGTTAAATATGATAGAATTGAATAGATCTGGCCCTAATTGGTACCTAAAACCCCCCGTAAACCTGCTATGGGCTGGTGTTAGAATCTCCGACCTTAAACTCACAGTGTTTGCCTAACACTGCTCCATGCATAACGACTTTTCGCCACTAAACCAGAAATCCTGTCCTAAACCAGTTTTGGCTCGCTAACACCGCTCCATGCATATGGCCCCAGAACCAGCCACTGTGGGTGATGCACACACTCATTCTCGGCAATGTCATGAGGCAGCAGTGACCATAATTAAGAAGTAGTTTGCTAGATCACAAACACCAGATCATTTCCCGGATCACATTTATATCAAATCTGCAGATGTTTTCTGGCAGTTTAACAATACCACCATGATATGAGGTGCAATTACTAGATCGCAGCACTCATGTAGTATGTTGCATTCTGGGTAAAAAACAATTCCAAGATGTGTTGACAAACCGACGGGCAGCTGGGGACCAAGCATTCTGTGGTCAGCCAATTAGGGATAAGTAGAAAACCTAGTAATGAGCAGTGGCTCTCTGGAAGGTGCATGAAGGAGTTATTAGAAGGATCACGTCAGCACTGATGTCGTCATGGGCACCACAGGCGATCCGTCAACGTCAACCAATCAGAAGAGCTCTTACTAATTATATTAGGACAAGTAATAAATAACAAGTTGGTGATCGTCGTTTTGAACAAAAAATCACGGTCGGGCCGGCGGTTTTTATTTTATTTTATGTTCAGTATTTCACTGGTCTCCCCGCCTTCCACTCTTGACCCTGCTCCCTCCCCTTCCCAGTTCCCTCCCTATCACCCCTCAACATAGATAAAGGATTCACCCGGTATTCGCAGTACATGGGTGAAGATCAGCCTTATATAAAAACGGTCGAAAAATCGGGTTAATGAAATGAGTCTTTATGAGAGCCTAATTTCACAATCTAAGAAGCAACATTTATTCTTTGTATATGTCTTCATATTTCCCTCCTACCCTAGAGTTGAAAAATATAATAAAACATCTGGTTTAATAAGATTTAAAAGTGAAATCGATGGCGTTCTATGGCTGCCATCTTGTCTTTTTGCATTCTCTCCCATTTTACCGAATCTGTGCTGATATAAGTAACCACTTGACACTGGAGCCAGGCATTCTACTTCCTGCTCCATATTAAAGCTATTTTCGCCCGTATTTACACTACGTTGTCATTCACCCGTGTACTACAAATACCGGGTGAATCTTTTATCTACCCTCAACACTGCTCAAGTCCTTCTCCATTCCTTTTCCCCCACTGCTCTGTCCATTCCACCGACTGCACTGCCTTTTCTATTTCTCACCCCACCCGCCCTCTCCATTTAACAGGTATTTTTTAATATTAAAGAAAGTCAAGGGCGGGTGATTTTTCAGGCACGGGCGGGGACGATCACCAATTCTTTTTGCTGTTGGCCTCAGTGCGCATAATAACATGCACAGCAAGGATATGTGGGGTAATTGGCCACGCGAAAACATCTAGGAATAGGATAACTCCAAGCGTATGTCCAGTTTGTTTGGGGCAGTGTTATGAGAGTGTAGAAGCCAAGTGGATGGCCCCCACCTAATCACACTCCTGGGAGTAGGGAGCGATGGCCCAGTTTAGGGTTTGCGGGTAGTAAACCGTGGACTTATTTATAGATTTGGGGTATCCCCCTTAACTGGTACCAGCGTGTACCGGCCGGCTTGCCATCTCCACACACCGGGCACCAGCAAGCCTTGTTATCAGTTATTGTGCGCCGTGTCTGTGTGTAAATATATTCATTATATTATTATATTGCATGGATGTATCCATGTTTATGCCAAATTGTTCTGTATTTCTATTAATTTTCAATCAAATTGAAATTTAGGAATTTGGTCAAATTAAGCCAAAATTGAAGCGATATTAACACCACCGCCGCATCGGCGGCAATATATTGTCGAAGATAAACAAAGATAGCACAAATCTATTCACTGCTACGGTCTAATTCTGTCATTTAGAATCATGAATATTCACCCGGGGATTCAAATAATGTTATTTATGAGAATAGTTTACTAGCAAGCCTTGTTATTGTGGATTTGCATGTGACATATGCATCACACTACTCGTGCGTCGTGGTTGGATGGGTGTATGTAAATAAAACAAATAGAACAAATCTATTCACTGCTACGATCTAATTCTGTTATTTAGAGTCATGAAAATTCACTCAGGGGTTCAAATAATGTTATTTATGAGAATAGCTTACTCAAAAAGGTGAAATTTGGTCAAATTAAGCCCAAAATCGAAGCGCATCGGCGCAATATTGTCGAAGCTAAACAAAAATCTTGCCCTTAAACCAGGTATGAAAGCAGGGTTACTTAGCCTAGGCTATGGTCGGCGGTTAGCGCTGGCACCGCTTCTTGCATGCGGATTCTCCACCGTTAGCTGTGTGGTGCCCGCCAAAACTCGGTTAGGGCACGAGGACCGCCCCATGCATACGGGCCCAGCATGCTTAGCACTGCCCTCTGCCCCCCCCCCACACCCTGTGCCCAGTGGGTGTGTGTGTGTGGGGGGGGGGGGGTGCATGGAGTGGGTATCCGGGTCACACATTCTCAGTCTCAGAAGATATCCGGGGGCATGTACAGCACCGCGCCCTGCGCGGGGCTTCACACTCCACTCGCTTGGAAGTTTGTACATAGGTACATATGTATACATATACATATGTATACCTACACCTACCTATATACCTATATATACCTCCATGTGTATATGCATATATATACATATATATGTATATATATATGTGTATATATATATATATATATATATATATATATGTATTCCATTCCCTCATCTTCCATTCCCCCCTCTCCCATTCCCCCTCTTTTATTCCCCTCTCTCTCAATCCCTCTCTTGCATTCCCTCCTCTTCCATTCCCTCCTCTTCCACTCCCTCCTCTTCCATTCCCTCTTCCATTCCCCCCTCTTCCATTCCACCCTCTTTCATTCCCCCTCTTTCATTCCCTCCTCTTCTATTCCCCCTCTTCCATTCCCTCCCCTTCCATTCCCCATCTTCCATTCCCCTCTTTCCCTTCTTCCATTCCCCTCTTCCATTCCCTTCTTCCATTCCCCTCTTCCATTCCCTCCTCTTCCATTCCCCCTCTTCCATTCCCCTCTCTTCCATTCCCTCCCCTTCCATTCCCCCTCTTCCATTCCACCCTCTTCCATTCCCCCTCTTCCATTCCCTCCTCTTCCATTCCCCCTCTTCCATTCCCTCCTCTTCCATTCCCCCTCTTCCATTCCCCTCTTTCCCTTCTTCCATTCCCCTCTTCCATTCCCTTCTTCCATTCCCCTCTTCCATTCCCTCCTCTTCCATTCCCCCTCTTCCATTCCCCTCTCTTCCATTCCCTCCTCTTCCATTCCCTCCTCTTCCATTCCCCCTCTTCCATTCCTCCTCTTCCATTCCCTCATCTTCCATTCCCCCCTCTCCCATTCCCCCTCTTGTATTCCCCTCTCTCTCAATCCCTCTCTTGCATTCCCTCCTCTTCCATTCCCTCCTCTTCCACTCCCTCCTCTTCCATTCCCTCCTCTTCCATTCCCCCCTCTTCCACTCCCCCTCTTCCACTCCCTCCTCTTCCACTCCCTCCTCTTCCATTCCCTCCTCTTCCACTCCCTCCTCTTCCATTCCCTCCTCTTCCATTCCCCCCTCTTCACTCCCCCTCTTCCATTCCCTCCTCTTCCACCCTTCTTCCATTCCCCCTCTTCCATTCCCTCCTCTTCCATTCCCTCCTCTTCCATTCCCCCTCTTCCATTCCCTCCTCTTCCATTCCCCTCCTTTCATTCCCTCTTCCATTCCCCCCTCTTCCATTCCTCCTCTTCCATTCCCCTCTTCCATTCCCCCTCTTCCATTCCTCCCCTTCCATTCTCCCTCTTCCATTCCCTCCTCTTCCATTCCCTGCTCTTCCATTCCCCCTCTTCCATTCTTCCCCTTCCATTCTCCCTCTTCCATTCCCTCCTCTTCCATTCACCCATCTTCCATTCCCCCTCTTCCATTCCCCTCTTGCGTGGGGAATGGAAGATGGGGAAACGGAAGACGGGGAACGGAAGACGCATCGCGCGCAGTAAGAACATTGGCATTGATTTGATAATATTATCTTCAAAATATGCCAAATACGAGCTGTGTCCAAGTATATAATAATCCCGTCCACCCACAAATCTATTAATGGGTGAGTGCACGCACATTACGGTTAGCAGCTAATGGTTGGTTGGAGGTTTATATCCCGGGATGGGTACCAACTTGTGACAGTGCACACTCATGGTGACTTTATAGTGATGTCCCACTGGGAAATCAGGTCGTCGCCACCATGACCCGATATCCCACTCAGTCACATCACCCTGACCCTCATCTAACCGGTCCTTACCATATCCTATTACTGCGAAGCGCCCAGGCTAGGAAGCGACAAGTGTCAATTTGATATGTCATTGGTTTGACTCGACCGGGAACCGAACTCCCGATCTCCCGCACGGGAGGTCCGCGCTCTGCCGACTCGGCCACTGCGCCCGGTAGGCAGCAGCTAATGAAAAGTTACTTTAAAGCCATCCCCTGCCTTCCGTTGATAGGAAATAACTACTTAGTTGAATACGCGTCTGTTGTCTGAAGACAACGGGGATTTGAACAGTGCGTGCGTAGAATAGTTGTTACCTGTAATTGAGAATACTTCTCGTAATAATAAAGAGTAAAAATAGGAGAGATATGGCACGGGCG
Organism: Branchipolynoe longqiensis; assembly: GCA_030323885.1. Taxonomy (NCBI): domain Eukaryota; kingdom Metazoa; phylum Annelida; class Polychaeta; order Phyllodocida; family Polynoidae; genus Branchipolynoe; species Branchipolynoe longqiensis. The sequence continues at coordinate 14,618,824 of CM059199.1, read as the reverse complement.
GAAATGAGGAGACATCTGGGAAATCTGGGAATCTGAAATCTCTGGAATATCTGAGCTATCTCGGTTATCTAGAATATCTGTGATATCTCTGATAGCTGGGATATCTCGTTTACCTGCAATATCTGGGATATCTGGAACATCTGGACTATCTGGTATATCTAGAATATATGAGACATCTGGGATATCTGGGACATATGGGATATCTGAGCTATATGAGCTATTTGGGATATCTAGAATATCTGGAATATCTGGGATATAAATTCTTTTAGCTGTAAGAACTGTAAAAAGAATGAACAGAGCGTAGTACTAGTGTCGTGGAAGCCCATCTTTATTTTTCTTGGGTTCTGGCCGAGCAAAAAAGCCCTACCATACAATACATAAAGCTGAAAACTGTGAGGCGAATGCCGATCTGTGGGCGGATCGGCACCGGAAGTGACAGCGGCGCCGATAGACCCGCAGCAAATGGTATATAGTTCAAAAAACTTCCAAGCGAGTGGCGTGTCAAGCACCGCACAGGGGGTGGAGCGGTGCATGGTGGGCCCCCCTACCCCCCACCCCAAGGGGGGGGGGGGATAGGAGGAGCACTACAGAGCTTATTACAGGCGATAAGGGGCTTATCACTATCCAGATAGCAGTGTAGAAGAAGCAAATAATAATAAAAGGCTTCCCCACCGATTTATCGACTGGAGACCGAGTGGGAGCTGCGCCGCCCGAAAACGCCTTCCCCCACAATTCTTCCTCCTGATTGGAGGATAGCCTGCGGCTCACCGGAGCAGCAGCTGGGGGAGTAAGGTGGGACAGCGCCCACCCCTCCCCGGGGCAGATGGCAACGGCTCACAGAGCAGCAGCCGAGGTAGCGCAGGCGACACAGCACTCACCCCCCGCCGGTGGCCATAGGTGAGGCCCTGCAGCCTAAATAATATGTGCATAACTAGTTATACTGTACATAATCCTTATACTACACATCAATTTGTCTAGCTGTAAGAACTGTAAAAGGAATTAACAGAGCATAGTACTATTGTGGTGGAAGACCATCTTTATTTTTCTCGGGCTCTGGCCGAGCAAAAAAGCCAACCGCACCTGCCTGCAGCCCCCCCCCCCCGACCAACGCACTAGTCCCGCCTAAAGATCAAGATCTCCTGCTGCCAACGCGGTTGCAACCCTTATATCGTTCACAATCCGGACCTGCAAGGGGGTTCTCAAGTAATCGAAAATGGTTTCAGAAGGCCAAACCCCCCTCGCCCAGAGTTCCTCTATCGATGCGCCGCACATAGAAAGATACGTGTATCCTCCGCACCGAAGAGAGTGAGAGGAAAAGTCATGATCCCCCAGGCCAGCTCTACTAGCAAACAACTTCAGTCTCTCCTGGTAAATTTTATACGAAAGGGGTGTAGAATGCCCCCCCCCCCCCGGCACAGGTAGACGGAAAGCGAAGTCCGCAGGGTCCGCCGGCATTTGGACAAAGTGGAGCTCGGTCCTATGGACCGCACAAAGGCTGGTTCGTGGGGATCTAGTAACAGGCATCTCGAGGACCTTTTCCCGGAATTGAATAGTCTTTGATTTCTTTACAGTAATGATCATTCCCCCAGGTATGAAACTTAAATTGTTCCCGATGTAAGGTCGAATCTGACTCGGTGGCCTGGGCCTTTCTCAAAAGTGCCCTAAATGAACATAGGACATACGTGCGACAACTCACATGTCCCTTATTATTAGTCAGGCTGGCGACAATCCTTATCAGTATAGCTGGAAGGAGTGGGGCTCCTTACAGCACATCGCACCGTCGTATCCACTTCCCTTACCCTCGCAACACTATCTGGCCTGTCTAATCGGCTCAATGCGTCACAATGCAAAATCCACGGCTGGAATCTGTGGTTGTGTAGGCAGGCTATGGTGAAATCAATACAGGCAAAAAGAGAAAGGGAGAGTATAAAGAGTGAAAGTAGAGAGAGAGCCAAGCCCCCAGGTTTATTATTTATATGGTACATGGATCCAGTATGGTATATCACCTGACCACATTCTCCCAATGAGAATCAAGCATCTACAGCTCTACCAATGAGAATCAAGCATCTCCAGCTCTACCAATGAACATCAAGCATTCCTGTGTCCCCATGGTTACAGTGATCTGCCCACCACCACCATGCGGTTGGCTCCCCTGGCCACCACCTGCCCTGAGCTGAGTGTGTGGTGATCCATGACTATAGAGGGGGGAGGGGGTAGTGGGTAGAGCACCAAGTGCCCCTTACACACTATCTGACTAACACACAGGCCGTAATCGATTAACACGACCCGGGTGACTCCGGTCACCCGAGTCGTCAGAATTTCAAATAGAACACCGCGAGTGGAGTCGACAAATACACATGCTGTGTGCAAAAGAACTCGACCCCAGTAACCCACCTCTTGGCTTGGGTTTGCAAGGAGCGATGACATCACATTTGCGCTGGTACCGTCCTGCAGGATAACAGCCACCGGTACCAGTCATACATATTTTTTTATGGTAATGACATAGATTAATGAAATGGAAATATAACTAAGAAAATCACAGACGAAGTGACAGACATACGGTCACATATTAGTACAAATGCGCGATGCAGGTGGCGCCCCATTCGCGCACTCCTGCTCAAGGTGGGTGCGCGACTTCGAATACATTTAATATCAAATGTTCACTAATAAACAATATATATATAATATAACCTTGGATTCTGCTACGTTACGTTATATTATTATAATCCATTATAATACACATAACTAAATTATACCATCATAAAAATATTTCAATCACATTTTGCTGTAATTATATCAGCTATTAAAAAACAAATAAAAGGGCCACCATTGTTGTCACCCCGAGCATGGAGAAGCGTATTTGATTATTCAACCCAAGTCTGCAGGATGTACGCATGTGCCAAAAAGTGGCTCGGGTAACCAGAGTAGTTTAATCGATTACGCCCACAATGACTATTTACCAATGAATCAAGCACCACCAGCAACTACATAAACATGTATGCACCTGGCCCTATATACCTTTTTCACCAATAGACCATTTGCATTCCCCCACCAGTGCATCAATATCGGAATATTTTACAACAAGTTACATTTATTTTATCAATTTTATTGATATGGTATTTATTCTGCCCATAGCATGTAAGCTACCACGAGGGTGCTTGTTTTCAACGCTGGACAGCTGTGAGGAATGTTATGGTGTATGCCCGGGTTCCGGTCCCGGGTTGGTATCCGGGACATCCACCAGCATATATTTAAGTAGTTAGTGTTCATACTTGTAATTTGGCAACAGTAGTCGGTACATGCAAGACAGTGGGGGAATCAACAATATCAATGTGGCAATCAGCATTATCATCAACACAGTCAATACAAATTTGTGTCCGCACAATGTTATCACAATCAAATGAGCTGTCCAAATGTCCTTCACCCATGTTTGCTGTCACGCTGACGTCACCTGCCACCCGTCACTCCTTGCACTTGGACTTCTTGTTTCCCGCGCCTCCGGTCTCCCTCCCACACCGACAGCGCCATCTTGTTTCCGATGTTCACCGCCGATTAATCGTCTCTCGCATGCTCTCCTCAAGCGGTTCCTTTTCTCTAATAAGCACGCTACCTCTTCTTCCAACTCCAGCTCTTCTATTTCTTTCTTTGATACTCTCCTTCCGGGTTGGTATCCGGGACATCCACCAGCATATATTTCATTCTCAGCGTTCTCTGTGGCGGAGTGGTTAGAGTGTCTGACTTTTTTCTAGGTCAGACTCCTAATCTGAGGGTCGGCGGTTCGATTCCCCATGCCCCCAGCTCTGCCAATTTGGATTTCCACCGCTGTGTATAACTTACAGCGTCATCAAAGGCCGGTTGCTCTCATACCATGTCTATGTGGTGTGGGAGGTTAAAAATCCCTTGGGTCGGTAAAAGTGTAGGCTCTGGCTTTCTATCGACTAGCAGTGGAGTGGAGTGGGGAAGACCAGTCGTCTGTGACTGGGATTTCCCCTGCTTGGGACAACTAATGTACCAAAAAAACAAAAAGAGAGACAAATAAGTGTTCACACTTCCTGTCTACCATTCGCTATATCGCTTTGTTCCTCTAATGTTAATGGCGCCATGTCCACACTCGAATCAGACATGTCGCTGTCTTCAGCCTTTTTTCCTTGTTTAGCCTTTGCACTCCTTGTCCTCCTTTTCTTAGGACTCTCGTCCGCCATATTCTCACAGATACAGGCATCCTCCTTTCTATGTAGTCCACCACGGGAACTGCAATAGTCTATAGGCATAAGTATCAGATGCTCACGAGAGGAGGCTCGGGATGTCCGTTAAGCTGAAATATGTGAGGCGAATGGCGATCTGGTGGGCAGATCGACACAGGAAGTGACGGTGGCGCCGATAGGCCCGCAGGAAAAGTTCTATAGTTCGAATAAAAATATAGATAGCAGTGTAGAAGAAGCAAATAATAATAAAAGGCATCCCCACCGATTTATATTCATATAATCCTTATATTACACATCTGATATATCTGGGATATTTAGAATATATGGGATATCTAGAATATCTGGGATATCTGGGATACCTACTATATCTGTGATATCTGGAATATCTTAGCTATCTGGGATATTTAGTTATGTAGAATATCTGTTATACATGGGTTATCTAGAATATCTGGGATATCTGACATATTTGACATATCTGGAATATCTAGGATATCTGGCATATCTGAGATTTATGTGATATGTGGAGTGTCTGGGCTATCTCGGCTATCTGCTATTTATCAGCAAGCTGGGATATCTGGGGTACCTGTGATATGTGGGGTGTCTGCGTTATCTGGGTTATCTGGGATACCTGCTATATCTGGGCTATCTGAGATACCCGTGATGTCTGTTTTATGTGGCCTACCGGGGATATCTGCGTTATCTGCGTTATCTGGGATACCTTTTATATCTGGGCTATCTGAGATACCCGTGATGTCTGCTTTATGTGGCCTACCTGGGATATCTGCATTATCTGGGTTACCTGGGATACCTGCTATATCTGGGCTATCTGAGATACCTCTGATGGTTGCTTTATGTGGCCTACCGGGGATATCTGCGTTATCTGGGATATATGGGATACTTGCTGTATCTGGGGTATCTGATATACCTTTGATGGTTGCTTTATGTGGCCTACCGGGGATATCTGCGTTATCTGGGTTATCTGGGATACCTGCTATATCTGGGCTATCTCAGATACCCGTGATGGTTGCTTTATGTGGCCTACCTGCCCCGTGCTGGTCGCTGATTATCTGATTATGGCGACACTGTGTGCTTATCGACACGGCATTTTTGTTGTTGTTGTTGTTTTAAGTCCTAGCAACATCTAAGGTCATATCAGGACGGGGCATGGTGTGGAGAGATAATGAGAGATAAGCAGGGGTCACCAGCAGCCATCGGGGCGGTATGGAACCTGTAAGGCGGCCAGACGCCGTCTGTTACAAGGGTGGGCGGGGAGAGGGGCGGGGGGGGGAGGCTCTAAGCCCCAACCCACGTGACTCCACCCCTCACTCACCGAGTGTCATAAATATATATGTGTATATACAAATATATATAGCAGCAAGTGATTAGGACAGTGAGCAGGCGAGCGGTGGCGCCACCATCGGAGCTGAGGCATGAGCAGTAGATGAGTAGGTGAGGTTCCAGCACCCGATCACTGGTGTGTGGGTGCTAGGATAGTATAGTATTCCGTGATATTATACTCATATAATTCTTATACAGCATATATATATGAGCCTGTCTCAAAAGGTGATAACTCTTTTTTTTTCGTCCATTGTAACGATTGACACAAAACAGCACAGAAACGGTTACACTGAAAACACAAGGACATTTGCTTCAAATCAATTTGTATTCTATTGGGATTATGAAACACCATGTAAAAAAACAAATCAGTTTATCCTGAGCAAATGTATAAGTATGTTGATCATTACAATGGACAAAGTTGTGTCCCATAATGCTTAGCACCTTTTGAGACAGTCTCGTATATATGTCATGGGGTGGTGAATGTGGGAAATATTGCGCCTAAAGTGGGATTCAAACCCACACTTGTCATTCCGGAGCTCGCGTTACAACCATCACACCACCTAGGCTCCCTGATGCAATCACCTTATTCATGTCTACATGTACACGTGGTTCCTTGCCTGAGAGTCAGTGCAGACTACTATATATATATACATATTATAATGTATATTCTCTTGTCGTTGGTGGTTGATTTGGTCAATGAAGGAAGACATTGCGCCTACAGTGGGATTAGAACCCACAATTCTGTCACACGCAAACATCGCATAATTGTACCACATCCTGGTCACGGCACCAATGTCACGAGAGAGTTCTGTTGCAAATGAAGGGAATCATCGCACCTCAGCGCTTGAACCCAATCTTCTGCTATTTTAAACAATTTCTTTATATTTTATTGTTTTTAGTGATAGTTTGTTTATTCTGTTCATAACGGGTAAGTGCATGCACTTGTTTTCACCGCTGTGCATAATCCATACGAATTGATTTCCTTTATCAATAATTTCTGTAAACTTGTCTGGTGTAAAATCAGGGAGTTCCCAATCTTTTGGTTTTCGATTATATCGTTGTGCACAGTTAACATCTGTGGTACTTTCTACCCATGCAATTAGTGTGTTAATCTAGATATACTATGTTGTTTTTTCGTTTTGGGGGTCTTCAGTCACACCTTTGAAGGTTAGACTGTTCGGTCGGTAAAAGTGTAGGCTCCGGCTTTCTATCGACCAACTGTCTAATGGTGAAAACAAGACTATTCAGACTTATCCATAATAGGCAATATAAATCTTCAATACAACAATCTTTTAAACCTACCCGTGGGCACCTGTTTGTGACATTTCACAGAAGGAGGTTAATACACATCTTGTCATCATCATCATCATCATCATCATGCTGTCAGTCGCGATGTGACAAAGACCGCTTTCATTATCTAACCGCCTCTTTGTGTGGTTGTACATTTCATAAAAGCTGCTTGCAAAGTGTTGAAGCGCTGCTGGCTTTTGCAAGTTACTAGCGGCACTCTCTCAGGGAGCAAATAGAGGTCTCACACCGGCAAGAACATGTAAAGACAGGCGCAAACTATTTGTCCCTGCAGTGGCTGGTCGGGAGATTTTGGGAGTTCCATTCATCACCACCCTTAATGCTGCCACGATAACATGGTTTTCTGTTAGGGTTTGCTCCCTTAGCTTTGATTCTATCACGAACCAGAACTTGTACCACAAGGCAGTGGTTTACAACTTTGCAAGGCAGGGGCGTCAAACTCCCTGAGGTATTTTAGCACCTAAGGTATCCGAGGTATTACACTTGTATCCAACAGCAAGCAGCACAGTGTTGTTGGAACTGGCCAGTGGTGGCGCTAGTGTCGGCCTGTCGGCTCAGTGCTAAGATAACGTGACTGAGTGGGATATCCGGTCAGAGTGCCAGAAGCATGAAATTCAACTGAGGTCATATTAGATATAGCCATGAGGCCCACTGTCACAATCGTAGCATGTGGACACATGCACCATTCACCCTTCTATTGATTATTATGCTGTTATTGTGTGTACTGGTATTTTCTCCAAATAGTGCGTGCTTCACCTCTATTTGGCAGTCTAATATGAGTGCTTGATTGATTGATTGATTGGTGGTGTCGTTTGGCCGCGTCGGCAGCATCGGTCATATTCACGGAGCTAATATGAGTATATTTACCATGTGTTTCCAATATTAAATTTGATAAGTTAGAAATTGGTGATTATATGAGTCATTGTATCGTCTAGTATATATATATCTAGATTAATTCTCCATAAATCTGAGAAATACGAATTCCCCAACGTGGCACAGACAAAATATATATATATTTATTTATATATGTGCTCTATAATCTACTAGGAGAATATAAACAAGGACACGGCCACTTATCAGTTCTCTTCTATATATCATTACCTGCTTCTGCCACTATGGCGCCACCTGTGAGTATATATATATATATATAAATATATAAAGATTTCATGTGCAAAAACCGGCAAGTCCGTTTTAGTTGTTTTCTGTAAAAAATAGAATGTATTGTTGTCCTTACCAGTTAAAGTCTATCAATTTCATATTGAGTAGGGCATTATATGGGGGATGTTGCAGCTTCTGCAAAAGAAATCGATTTGATTATCGGAATGATGGCAGCTTCAGCTCAAACACGATAGTCATGTTTTCATTTCAGGCCAGATGGCATTGGGGTTTTTTTTCTTGAAGAGTTATACTGCCTATTATGGATAAGTCTGAATAGACTTGTTTTCACCATTAGACAGTTTGTCAATAGAAAGCCCGAGCCTACACTTTTACTGACCCAAGTGATTTTTAACCTCCCACACCACATAGATGGTATGAAAGCAACTGGTCTTTGATGACGCTGTAAGTTCTACACAGCGGTGGAAATCAAAATTGGCAGAGATGGGGGGCATGGGGAATCGAACCACCAACCTTCAGATTAGGAGTCCGACCTAGAAAAAAGTCAGACACTCTAACCACTCCACCACAGAGAACACCACGTTTGTCAGTCAAAGGTTGTTTCTCTTCTCATTGGAGATTGAACGTTCGAAATAATACTTTATTTCTTCGCTGTTCTGGTTGTTCATTTCTGAATCCAGTTGTAAGTGTCGCGCCTGACATTGAATATTGTGTTTCAAATATGAGAAAGATGATCCTAAGTCGACGTCAGTAGTATAGGAGGGTTCTTTTGAGCGTAAGATTACGTAATTGGACTCAAAAGACCCCTCCTATACTACTCACGTGCAGGTTTTGGATTCACCTCGCCACACGAACCTTTACTACATGAAAGTGAGCCATGAGTGGGTGGTTGGTTGTTGGAGTTTTACGTCCTGGCAACATCTAAGGTCATATCAGAATGGGTTCCGACTTGTGACAGTGCACACTCATTGCAACTATATACTGCTGCCTCACTGGGAGATCAGACCATCGGCAGCATGATGCGATATCCCACTCAGTCACATTATCCTGACACTGTGCAAACCAGTCTTTGCCCTATCCCATTAGTGCCGAGCGCCAGGCTTGGAAGTGACAAGTATTAATTTTAAAGTCATTGGTTTGATTCGACCGGGAACCAAACTCCCGACCTTCCACACGCGAGGCCCGCAATCTACCGCGCCCGGTGTGAGCGATGATTAAATAGATATATTATATATATATATATGCGTATAGTATAAAGGTAAATAGACATGGGCCTGCAGGTTATATTATAAACTAATAAAGTCTATCGTGTTGTACTTATGCGAAGGCCTGATAACTCCACACCACCTAGAGAAGTGTTGGATGACTAACACTCCTGAAGAAAGGCACCAGACCGGATGGCCGAATGAGTTGAGCGTCCGTCTTCTGTGTTGGTAGATAGTGGGATTCAAACTCACAGGTTCGAACCCTGGTCGAGTCAAACCAATGACTTTAAAATTGATATTTGTTATTTCCTAGCCAGGCGGGCACTTGGCATTATTAGGATAGGGCAAGGACTGGTTGGTTCAATGTCAGGATAATGTGACTGAGTGGGATGTCAGGTCAATGGTGCTGGTGGCCTGGTCTCCCAGTGGGGCAGCACTGTAAAGTCGCCATGAGTCACAAGTCGGTACCGATCCTGATACGACCTTAGATGTTACCAGGACGTAAAGCTCCACCAACCAAGCAAGCTGATGAAAAGGTGAGTAACTACTCCCTGATCGAATAAGTCAAAGTCACTTCTGTCTGCACGTGTACAAAGAGGCTAATGCTTGGCAGCCTTATCTCATTAAAGCCGCATAGTCCAATAAAGCATCAAATTTTCAAAACCAAGGCAAACATTTAGATTTGATTCTAAATATTTAACTTAGAAACTAACACACTTATTGAGCATGTATTGCCCCATAGAAGGGAACACTGGGTCAATTTAATAGAACCTCTTACTGCAGAAGCCTATGGAGTCAGTTTTGGCGTGCTTGCCAAAACTAATTTGATATTTTAATACTTCAAATATCTCAAAAGTTAGCCATTTAAAATAAAAGTTAGTTCAAACTGAAGAGAGTGGTCCACAACCGGTTCATCAAAGGCTGTGGTATGTGCCGACCTGTCTATGGGAAAGTGCATATAATAGACCCATTGCTGCTTATCGGAAAGAGTAGTCTATGTGGTGGACAGCAGGTTTCCTCCAAAAGAAAATGTCAGAATGACCATACGTTTAACATCCAATAGCTGATGATGAAAATCAATGTGCTCTAGAGGCACCATTGAATAAAACAAACTTTTTCAGACTAAAAAAAGGCAGTTCATCACAATCAATTTTCTTCTTTTTTTTTTTTTTTTTTTTTTTTTTTTTTTTTTTTTAATTGAGGCTGTATTTATACTGTCCATAGCATATAAGCCCGGGTACCCAGGCTTGTTTTCAATGCTGGCCAGTTGTAGTGTTGGTGTTATCTTACCACACAGTGGCTGCTGATAAGGTATTTGATTGCCTGCATTTCAGTAGCAGATAGATAATTGGTTGGTATGGTTAATAGCCTATGTTAGTTTTTTTTGATTTTCTTGGCATATATGTATTTATTTTTTCTACTCTTATTACTAGACTAGCCTACTCCTATTTACATATCATAGGCTTGTACGTAGCTGTGTGGTGTGTTATCTGGCTACTTTTGGCATGGTTACCTTCCATTGGGCGTCCCGCTGGTGGGCCATGACATATCACATGCCCCTTTGCAGTGCAGCTTAGTGCCGGTTTCCTAGCCTTATTTTGCACAGATATTTTTTGTAAGTTTTTAGGTCAGGAATTTGTCTTCGTATTTATCTCCAAAAAGTAACAACAACTCAAAACCATCGGACTAAGCAACATTAAGGTCACAATTTGACTGGATGAGGTGCAAGGAGACTGCCCAGCGCTGGTGTAGTTGGCGTCAAAGTACAGCTCTGTCTTGTTTTAAGTACACACTCCTCAAGCAATTACAAATTAATGGCTAAGAAATGTGAATTTTATTAACTAAAGTTGAGGATAAATTGAAATTTAAGTAAATTGACAAAAGATTAGACAATATTAAAATTGATTTGTCAGACAGTAATAGCCTACTGCCGATTGGTATGTTTATTAGATGCATTAGCATAGTCTATATTAAGCAGCATTTTAAACAAGGAGCAGATATATTGTGTAGTCTATATTTTAAATAGGAGCATGAATATGGATAGTCTATATTAAGCAACATTTCAAACAGAAGCATATTTATGGTCTATATTAAGCAGTATCTTAAGCAGAAGGATGAATACATATAGTCTATATCAAGCAACCTTTTAAACAGAAGCATATGTATAGTCTATATCAAGCAACAGTTTAAACAGGAGCATGCATATAGTCTATATTAAACAACAGTTTAAACAGGAGCATTTGTATAGTCGATATTAAACAGCAGTTTAAACAGGAGCAGGTGCAGTCTATATTAAACAACAGTTTAAACAGGAGCATGTGTATAGTTGATATTAAACAGCAGTTTAAACAGGAGCATGCATACAGTCTATAATAAACAGCAGTTTAAACAGGACATGAGTATAGTCTATATTAAACAACAGTTTAAACAGGAGCATTTGTGTAGTCTATATTAAACAGCAGTTTAAACAGGAGCATGGGTATAGTCTATATTAAACAGCAGTTTAAACAGGAGCATGTGTATAGTCTATATTAAACTGCAGTTTAAACAGGAGCATATGTATAGTCTATATTAAACAGCAGTTTAAAGAGGAGCATGCATATAGTCTATATTGAATACCAGTTTAAAGAGGAGCATGTGTATAATCTATATTAAACGTCAGTTTAAACAGGAGCATATGTATAGTCTATATTAAACAGCAGTTTAAACAAGAGCATGCGTATAGTCTATATTTATCAACAGTTTAAGCAGGAGCATGCGTACAGTCTATATTAAACAGCAGTTTAAACAGGAGCATGTGTATAGTCTATAGTAAACAGCAGTTTAAACAGAAGCATGTGAATAGTCTATATTAAACAGCAGTTTAAAGAGGAGCATATGTATAGTCTATATTTATCAACAGTTTAAGCAGGAGCATGCTTATAGTCTATATTAAACAGCAGTTTAAACAGTAGCAGGCGTATAGTCTATATTAAACAGCAGTTTAAACAGAAGCATGTGTATAGTCTATATTAAACAGCAGTTTAAACAGGAGCATGTGTATAGTCTATATTAAACAGCAGTTTAAACAGGAGCATGTGCATAGTCTATATTAAACAGCAGTTTAAACAGGAGCATGCATATAGTCTATATTAAACAGCAGTTTAAGCAGGAGCATGTGTATAGTCTATATGAAACAGCAGTTTAAACAGGAGCATATGTGTAGTCCATATTAAACAGCAGTTTAAACAGAAGCATCTGTATAGTCTATATTAATCAGCAGTTTAAACAGGAGCATATGCATAGTCTATATTAATCAGCAGTTTAAGCAGGAGCATGTGTATAGTCTATATTAAACAGCATTTTAAACAGGAGCATGTGTATAGTCTATATTAAACAGCAGTTTAAACAGGAGCATGTGTATAGTCTATATTAAACAGCAGTTTAAACAGGAGCATGTGTATAGTCTATATTAAACAGCAGTTTAAACAGGAGCATGTGCATAGTCTATATTAAACAGCAGTTTAAACAGGAGCATGTGTATAGTATATATTAAACAGCAGCTTAAACAGGAGCATATGTATAGTCTATATTAAACAGCACTTTAAACAGGAGCATATGTATAGTCTATATTAAACAGCATTTTAAACAGGAGCATGTGTATATTCTATATTAAACAGCATTTTATACAGGAGCATATGTATAGTCTATATTAAACAGCAGTTTAAACAGGAGCATGTGTATAGTCTATATTAAACAGCAGTTTGAACAGGAGCATGGATATAGTCCATATTAAACAGCAGTTTAAACAGGAGCATGTGTATAGTCTATATTAAACAGCAGTTTAAACAGGAGGATGTGTATAGTCTATATTAATCAGCAGTTTAAACAGAACCATGTGTATAGTCTATATTAATCAGCAGTTTAAACAGAACCATGTGTATAGTCTATATTAAACAGCAGTTTAAACAGGAGCATGTGTATAGTCTATATTAAACAGCATTTTAAACAAGAGGATATGTGTAGTCTATTTTAAACAGCAGTTTAAACAGGGGCATATGTATAGTCTATATTGAACAGTGTTTTAAACAGGAGCATAGGTATTGTCTATATTAAACAGCATTTTATACAGGAGCATGTGTATAGTCTATATTAAACAGCAGTTTAAACAGGAGCATGCCTATAGTCTATATTACACAGCATTTTAAAGAGGAGCATATATATAGTCTATAATAAACAGCATTTTAAACAGGAGCATATGTATAGTCTATATTAAGCAGCATTTTATACAGGAGCATGTGTATAGTCTATATTAAACAGCAGTTTAAACAGGAGCATGCATATAGTCTATATTAAACAGCATTTTAAACGGGAGATTATGTATAGTCTATATTAAACAGCATTTTATACAGGAGCATGTGTAAGTCTATATTAAACAGCAGTTTAAACAGGAGCATGTGTATAGTCTATATTAAACAGCAGGTTAAACAGGAGCATGCACCCGTCTATTCTATTTTAAGCAACATTTTTAACAGAAGCAGTTTATAGTTTATATTAAGAATATCTTAAGCAGTATCTTAAGCTGAAGGATGAATATATCTAGTCTATATTAAGCAACATTTTAAACGAAAGCATATTTATGGTCTATATTAAGAAGTATCTTAAGCAGTATCTTAAGCAGAAGGATGAATATGTCTAGTATATATGTTAAGCAGCATTTTAAGCAGGAGCACGAATATGTATGTTCATGTTGCGCTTTTACCAGATGCAGTGGCCCAATCGAATCCCAGCCGAGTCAAACCAATGACTTATCAAATTTATATTTGTCGCCACCTAGCCTGGCGCTTTGCATTAATAGGATAGGGCAATGACTGGTTAGCTCAGTTTCAGGACAATGTGACTGAGTGGGATATCAGGTCATGATGTCAGCAGCCTGATCTCCCAGTGGGGAAGCAGTACAAAGTCGTCATGACTGCACACTGTCACAAGTCAGTACCTGTCCTGATATGACCTTAGATGTTGCCAGGATGTAAATCTCCAACAACCAACCAACTGTTGCGCTTTTCGTCTTGCAGATGATGCTCAATCGAATATGAGCAGTCTGTATCTGTTGGCTGTCGGAAACCAGCATCATTTGGCACCTGTACGTCTGGCGTGTCCCTAGGGGGCAGCACCAGGCAACCAGTGGAAGTAGGCAGTGAATGGGTGCCACTTGAGTCTGACGCTCGACAGACTCCATTGTTGCAGTCATGTGATATGGTCTATTAGGACAGAACTACCTGGAATGACATTTTGTCAATATGAGTTAATGAAGGTCAAATCAGCTTGAAGGTCAACAACTTCTTTTTTCAATGCATCAAGGTCACGGTGGTATGAAGCCCAACAAAAGGGTGTTAACTAGGCTTGGAGAAAGAGAATTCGGAAATTCTGCTACCAGGTGCAGTGGCTGAAACAGTAGCATGCGGGGCTCGCGTGTGGGAAATCGGGAGTTCAGTTCCCGCTCGAGTCAAACCAATGACATATAAAATTGATAGTTGTCACTTCCTAGCCTGGTGCTCGGCATTAATAGGATAGGGTAAGGACAGGTTGGCTCAGTGTCTCGATAATGTGACTGAGTGGGATATTGGGGCATGGTGCTGGTGGCCTGATTTCCCAGTGGGCAGCACTATAAAGTCACAATGAAATTGCAGTCACAAGTCGGGACCTGTCTTGATATGACCTCCGATGTTGCCAGGGCATAAAACTCCAACAACAACTAACCGAAATTCTGCTAGAAAATATGCGCATATAGCTATATATGTAACATATGTGGTTTTTTTGTGGTTTTTTTTATTGAGGCTGTATTTGTACTGTCCATAGCATATAAGCCCGGGTACCCAGGCTTGTTTTCAATGCTGGCTAGTTGTACTTGTAGTGTTGGTGTTATCTTACCACACAGTAGTTGCTGATAAGGTATTCGATTGCCTGCATTTCAGTAGCAGATAGATAATTGGTTGGTATGGTTAGTAGCCTATGTTAGTTTTTTGGATTTTCTTGGCATATATGTATTTATTTTATTTTGTTCTACTCTTATTACTATACTAGCCTACTCCTATTTACATATCATAGGCTTGTACGTAGCTGTGTGGTGTGTTATCTGGCTACTTTTGGCATGGTTACCTTCCATTGGGCGTCCCGCTGGTGGGCCGTGACATATCACATGCCCCTTTGCAGTGCAGCTTAGTGGGGGTTTCCTAGCCTAATTTGCCCAGATATTTTTTGTAGGTTTTTAGGTCAGGAATTTGTCGTTTCCTTTACCATTTGGGCATTCCACACCTTGGGAGCCATTTCCAGCGTGCTTCTCTCGTGAGCTTTCATTTGGCTTCTGGTCTGCCTTAGTAGTGGCGCATTATTTGCTCTAGTAGCCCTTTGTGGTTACATGTTAGGTTTTTGTGTCATCAAGTCTGGCCCATTATTAATAGGGTTTGCTTCTTCTATTCCCCCGTCCTGATATGACCTTAGATGTTGCTAGGACGTAAAACAACAACAAACAAACAAAACAAACAATCTTCTATTCCGTAAAGTTGCATAGGTCCGATAAAAGCATCAAATTTTCAAAACTAAATATTTATCTAGATTTTAATCTACATATCCAACTTAGATACCATTGTACTTTTAAGTAAGCACTTGATGATACATAGAATTGCATATTAAGTAAATTTAAGACAACCTGCTACTGCTGAAGCCTATGGTATCAGAATTTTGACAAGTACATACAAAAATAATGTTGAATGTTTACGCCTCAAATATGTGTTAGGTTAGTCATGTTAAAGCTAAGTTATTTCCAACTGAGGTAAGGTAGATTTATAACAATATTCATCTCTGAAGATTACAGTAATTTATAAGAATCTAACTATGCCACTTTTTTTTAACGTAAAGCTCCGTAGCTAAAGCTGAGCATCCATGTTAGCAATACATTTTTTATTTGTTTTCTACTCATTCTCTTCATTGTTGATATCCAAAGGCATTTCACCGATGGCAGAGAACCAGACTGGATGGCCGAATGAGTTAGAGCGTCCGTCTCCCGTGTTGGTAGATTGTGGGCTCGTGGTTTCGAACCCCGGTCGAGTCAAACCAATGACTTAAAATTTTATACTTGTCGCTTCCTAGCCTGGCACTCGGCATTATTAGAATAGGACAAGGACTGGTTGGCTCAGTGTCAGGATAATGTGACTGAGTGGGATATCAGATCATGGTGCTGGCAACCTGGTTTTCCAGTGGGGCAGCACTATAAAATCGCCATTAGTGCGCACTGTCACAAGTCGGTACGCGTCCTGATATGACCTTAGATGTTGCTAGGACATAAAACAAAAAGAAACAAACAAACAAACCGATGCCAGAGGTATGTCTTCACTCATGTGAGAGTAGATGTTAGTTCATTTGGCCGATTACAGGCAGGAACAAACATTTACTGGTGCGTAATGTAAAATTCCCGATATTTAATTGTGGAATAGGGAGGAGACTAGGATGTGTGTTTCAGGAATAGTGATTATAAAGGATTAAAGCTGCATTGTCCGATGGTTTTGAGTTTCTGTCATTTTCTGGGATAAATATATTAGGTTGATCATTATAATCTACCTTACTTTAGTTTGAAGTAACTTGTGGTTTAAATGGCTATAGCTTTTGAGATATTTAAAGTGCAAATATGCGAAATTAATTTGGGCAGGTATGCCAAAATTTGAATACCATATACTTCTGTAGTAACAGGTTCTATTTAATTCGCCTGCCCAAGGCTATTTTCCGTTCCAACCAGTGGTCCACAACTGGTTCATCAAAGGCTGTGGTATGTGATGTCATGTCTGTGGGAAAGTGCATATGAAAGACTCCTTGCTGCTTATCGGAAAAAGCAGCCTATGTGGCGGCAGTGGGTTTCCTCCAAAGAAATATGTCGGAATGACCATATGTTTGACGTCCAATAGGCGATGATAAAAGTCAATGTGCTCTGGAGGCGTCGTTAAATAAAACAAGCTTTACTTTTTAATCTGGGGAAGATTTATATTAGCCTACATTGTTTCTGCTGTGATGGGCAAGTTTCTAAAACACCAGCTTCCCATCTAGAGCAGGGCTAACTCATATTTCAGAATGCCCTGAAAAATCAGGAAAATATTTGATGAATTATTGGGATTTAGAAAATAACGGGACACGCTGCAAAGTTTGAGCATATCCTGGGGGGAAAAGATCAGGCAGATCAAAAATCTGGAATTCCGGATAAATCCAGAAGATTGTCATCTATTAGTACATTGAAAATAGTACCAGTCAAAGCTGCACTAGCACATTTGCAGGAAAAGGTAGCATAATGCCCCAACCGAGCCAAACCTAAAGGCCCAGTCAGACCTCACCGGACTAACTACCGGACACTATCAGACATTTGAACAGGGACACTTCATCACAGCATGGAAGATGGCAACCATCACCCCCATCTACAAAAGTCGTGACAAACAAAACATGGGGAACTACAGACCAATATCAATCTTGCAAACACCAGGCAAGCTAATTGAAAAAATAAGTGGCAGCAATGGGTTTCCTCCAAAGAAATATGTTAGAATGACCTATTTGATGTCTAATATCCGATGATAAAAACCAATGTGCTCTAGAGGTGTCTGTTGTTAAATAAAACAAGCTTTCTTCGAAATAGCGTTAGCTCCATCTGAGAATACCAAAGGAATTCAATAACAAAGGACATGGACTGACACACTTGTTCCAAACATGAGTAGTTGGGTTGAATGATTTCATAATGATCTCTGCCTTTGGTTTCAGACTCCCCCCCCACCCACCGAGATCATTGTATGCCTAATTACATGGGATGGTTGGTTGGTTGTTGGAGTCGTATGTCCTGGCAACATATGAGGTCATATCAGGATGGGTACCAACTTGTGACAATGCACACTCATTGCAATGTTATAGTGTTGGCCCACTAGGAAATCAGGCCGCTGACACCATGACCCTATATCCCACTCAGTCACATTATAGTGACACCAAGCAAAACCAGTTCTTGCCCTATCCTATTAATGCTGAGTACCAAGCTAGGAAGTGACAAGTATCAATTTGATACGGCATGGGTTTGACTCGACTGGGAACCGAATTCTGTATCTCCAGCACGCGAGGCGCACGCTCTACAGATTCAGCCACCGCACCCAGTCGTTCCATGGTGAATTCCTAAGTAACTCAATAACAAAGGATATGGACTGACACACTTGTTCTAAACATGAGTAGTTGGGTTGAATGATTTCATATTGATCTCTCCCTTTGACTCCAGCCTCTATGGAATCACTCCCCGACTCACCTAGATCATTGCATATTCCTAATTACATAGGGAATCATGTCTTTTCATCTGTGATGTTGCGTATATTATTGAGTTCAGGTCATCTAGTGTGTCTGGCAGTCGCTAGTTTACTTTTACATAGAATGTCAACGCCCCCTGTCGATTTACTTCTCATCGTCAAACTCCATTCTCATGGACTGGGCGTGGTGGACCAATCGGTAGAGTGCAGGCGTCCCATGCGGGATACCGGAAGTTCAATTCCCGGTCGAGTCAAAACAATGGCTCACAAAGTTTATCATTGTCACTACCTAACTTGGCCCTCAGCATTAACAGTTAACTCAGCATCAGGATAATGTGACTGTGATCTGATATCACACTGGTGGCCTGATTTCCCAGTGGGGTAGCACTAGAATGTCACCATGGGTACGCACTATCACAAGTCGGCATCTATCCTGATATGACCTTTAATATATTTTGCCATGACAAAACTCCAACAACCAGCCAACCATCCATCCTCAGGATGCCATACAGTTTGTACCAACTCCTCTAGAGATGACCTAGCTCTTCTCCCCGCCGGTTGCTAAGCTACAGGCGTCTCAATGATGGCACCTACACCTAGTCTGTCACCAGCAGTTACACCTCCTCCCAGCTGCCTTTACTAGAGAGCATGGTCTACTTGGTGCAGTCCGCCCCACACTCCACACATGCAATATTGGCTTGGTGAGTTGCGCTTTCCGTCTGCCCTGGTAGTCAAGCGGCTAACTTCGATTTTGGCTAGAATCGCACACTTCTTCAGGACAGCATCAAAGTCCAATAGTCGTATGAGACTAAACGATCATTTAAAAAAAGGACCTCAATGAATAGGGACCCCTGTTGCCCGCCATTTTGAAATCAAATATGACTGCCAAAATATTCCATTTTAGCCAGTGTACTCATATCTGCAGCACTTATAACATTAAATCAAGCATCCTTGTCCATGTTTTCAATATCGAGGACTATCTTGGAATAATCACACATTATGTGAGATGGCCGCCATATAGCGATATAGCGATTGGTAGAGAGGAAGTGTGAACACTTATTTGTCTCTCATTTTTGCTTGAGTGCAAGTAATTAGCAACACAAGGAATAAATTAGTAGCATGTGGTGAATAAGTGGTCAAATTCCCATGCTTTTTCTAATCTGTTCTTGAATGAATTTATTGAGCCGACATCTATAACATTTTGTGGGAGACTATTCCATATATTTATGATCCTGTTTGAGAAACTGTGTTGCCTTAATTTTGAAACGGCTCTGGGTTTTACTAGTTTGAGAGTATGGCCCCGGCTGCCTTCTCTTTTATTCAAGGTGAAAAATTGGTTCATATCTATTTTATCAAAACCTTTCATAATTTTAAATACTTCAATTATGTCACTTCTTTTCCTTCTGTAGGAAAGGGTAGGAAGTTTCAATTTCCTGAGATGGCTGCCATTGTTAGAGTGATTATAGATGAGTGCGTTGTGCTTGTAATTATAAGAGACGTCTCAGTCTATGTTCACATCATTATCGTGAGGCATAAACTACTTATGTAAATATTATTCATGTATGTAATTCTCCTGCTGTGTTATTATGTTATTCTATTCGCTGCATCTACTCCTGTCACCTCCTTTGATATGTGATTGGGTAGTTGGGTTACTGGATGCTGGGGTGCAGCATGGAGAGTGAGAGGTCTGCCATCAAGCAGTTCACCTTGTAATATATGGATCTGAGGTCAGAGGTCAGGCCGGATCAGGACTGATGACGTCAGGCCAAGAGGTTCTAAATAAACAGTTACATTACAAAGCTCACGGTGTTCACACGTCTTTTACATGGTGTCAGATGTGGGGTTGAACTCTTCGGTATGGCGCTGTCTGGATTGAAACCTCCGGGACCATTGAATTTGGATGAGAAAATGGCCTTAATTGGAGGACGTGGCTTCATTCATTTGAGATTTATTCGACAGCTGCAGGAGTGTCGACAAAATCTGAGAAGGTTCAGTGTTGTGTTTTTCTGCCTGTAGCCGGGAGCGAGGCGCAGAAAATACACAGGACTTTTGAATGTGATACTGCAGACAGAGACAAGATTTCACCGTTAATTCAGAATGAGTTGCGCTGCACGCAACGCAACACATTCCACTTCCACGATGTACAGACCAAATGTGATCACTCCAACGGCTGGAAGACCAGTGCCCCGGCGCTGACAAAATAAGTATTCAGATGAATAAAATATTTTACAAAAAAAAAATAAAAAAAATTGCTGCCTTTACTCATTATTGTGAAGGCAAGACGAACATCACGGTTGTGAGGTATGAGTTTAATTCTTATAATCAGTCGAGTGAAAACATTGACACGTACATCAGAGAATTGAAGCAGCGCATACAATACTGTTGCTATGAAACTTTGGAAGGTTCGTTACTCTGTGATCGGATTGTGTGTGGCGTGAAGGATGATGAACTCCGGGATAAGTTGTTTCAGTCTCACACGTCTTTTACACCCCTGACTCTCCCCTCCTGCCCTCAAGGTGATGCCTCACCCCGCTATCATCTTCCGCGTTTGCCTCTAATTTTGCTGAATAAAATGTAACGGTAGGTCTTTAGGGCCAGCAAAGACCCTATAATACTAAGACGGCTCATTGTATCTCTCCAATGGTAATGTAAATTTCGCAGTGCCACCTTGTGGTGGATTTGTCAGCCCAGCTGCTGGTTGGTGTTTCACATGTAAACACATACAATTATATTATACATGAGATAGGTAAGTATGAATACACATCAATATGAAATTGCTATGAACAAATACACATCATCATCAGCATCATCATCAGCATCACCATCATCACACATCTGTCACATTCATATATACATTTATACATATAATATAGCACCTGTTTAACCAAGAGAACAGTCAGCGCACCAAGTGGTGGGTTTGATCATTTTGATTACACAGTACAGGCTGAGTGAGCCGTCTTAGTATTATAGGGCCAGCCAGACTGCCTTAAGCTCGATCCATTACCTATGTCCTGTATTCTAATTTGCTATGGAGGGAATTAATAACTGTATATAAATATGTAGGTTCATTACCGTCGACCAGCTACCAGTGAAGACCTTTCGACCACCACTTGCGACTGGCTGCAACAGCCCTTATTTTTGGTCACAAGAGGTCGCAAAACGGTCGCAAACCTAGTGTGACTGAGGTATAATTATTGAGTCGAAGCCATGTCTCTCTGTGGAGCCTTGACCGGGCGCGCTGGCCGAATCGGTAGAGCGCGGGTCTCTCATGCGGAAGGTCGGTTCCCGGTCAAGTCAAATCAATGCATTAATAGGATAGGGCAACGACTGGCTAGCTCAGTGTTATGATAATGTGACTGAGTCGGATATGGGGTCATGGTGCCGGCGGCCTGTTTTCCCAGTGGAGCAGCACTATAAAGTCGCCATGAGTGTGTGCTGTCACAAGTCGCCATCAGTTCTGATATGACCCTAGGTGTTGCCAGGACGTAAAACTCCAACAACCAACCAGCCAAGCAGTCTCGCTGCAGAAACGCTATTCCGCGTTTCTCTGGTGCGCCACCTAGCGGCATTCACGCGCACCACCAGGCCGCCTCATGGTGCTTCATTTTGCCACAAGGTGGCAGCACTGTTATGCTTAGCACACACTGATCGCAGGTGGTATTCGATAGGAAGGGTTCAGGCGAAAAACCCGACAAGTCCATTCTAGTTGTTTTCTGTCAAATAGAATGTATTGTTGTGTTTTCCAGGTTAAGTCTTTTAATTTCGCATTGAGTAGGGAATGAATTTAGCATGTTTTCACGACTTCACTGGTCTGTATGCAGTTTGTTTGTTTGTTGTTGTTTTACGTCCTAGCAACATCTAAGGTCATATCAGGATGGGTACTGACTTGTGACAGTGCGCACTCATGGTGACTTTATAGTGCTGCCCCACTGAAAGACCAAGCCACCAGCACCATGACCTAATATCCCACTCGGTCACATTATCCTGACACTGAGCCAACCAGCCCTTGCCCTATCCTAATAATGCCGAGCACCAGGCTAGGAAGCGATAAGTATCAATTTTTAAGTCATTGGTTTGACTCGACCAGGGTTCGCCCCCACGACCCCACGACCCCACGATCGACCAACACGGGAGACGGACGCTCTAACTCATTCAGCAATCCCGTCTGGTTAAGGTCTGAATGCAGAGGTCTCCTTTGAAAACAAGGACTGCAGTATTTTGTTTGTGTGAGTAGCATAGAGAGGGGAATTTTACGCGTGCGGCTTTGAATCTTTATTACATATACCATCATCATCATCATCATGCTGTCGGTCGTGATGCGACAAATACTGCTTTCATTACTTGACTGTCGCTCTCAATTTAGCTCTCTACTGTGAGAGTGATGTCCATGAGTCGGTCTTAATGTCTCTCAGCTTCCTCTCTTTCTGTAACCTTAAAACCTCTCTAAATCGACCGACCTTGGCACCGACTCTAAGTGGTCCCTTTAGGGAGGTGGTCGGCTTATGGATTCAGAACATTGTTACAATGGTATTGTTGGGACCCACGTAAAGCGATCGATATAGGGGAGTGGTCGATCTGTGGAGGTGGTCGGTTATAGAGAGGTTCCACTGTATAATCATATTTCCTAAAATGTGAAAAACCAGACAAGATGGTCGAATCTATAAAAGCCCTGGCTTCTGGGGTTCGAAACCCTTGACTTACAGAATGCACATGTGTTGGTACCAAGCCTGGCGCTCAACATTAATAGGATATGGTAAGACTGATTTAATACTGAAGTGAGACTGATTGGACGATAATTTTCTCCCTTATGTTTACTGCCCTTTTTATGTATTGGAGTGATTTGTGCCACTTTACAGTCGCGTCCTAGAATTGCGCTCGGCATTATTAAGATAGGGCAAGGACTGGTCAGATCAGTGTCAGTCAGGATAACATGATCGAGTGGGATATCGGGTCATGATGCCAGCGACCTGATTTTCCAGTGGGGCAGCATTATGAAGTCGCCATGAGTGTGCACTGTCACAAGTCGGTACCCGTCCAGATATGACCTTGGATATTTGCCAGGACGGAAAACTCCAACAACCAACCAACCGTGACCTCAGCACCGGAAGTCCAGTACCTTGGTGCTGCTGACCAAAAAAAAAAAAAATCTGTTGAGCAGAATAAAATACACTTACAAACTGCTGGCGTCACCTCTGTTCGGGGGCCATTTATCCTGATCCTGACAAATTTGCTGACGGTCTCTAGTACCCACCCAGATCCCACCTGCTATAAATATAAACATGGCGCCGACCCCCCACGGACTGCCTCGCCCCTCTCCAGGGTGCAGCACTATAACTCAACCACCTCCTCCTGGGCACCGACCTCCGCCTCAGGGGGCATACACAAGGTCATCTGGCAAGGTCAAATCGTGAAATAGGGCTACCCATAAGGCAGCCTCAGAACAGATGGTAATGTGGGTTGAGTCCTGTTGATCGGGGGATGGGAACTCTTGCATGGTTTTGATTTTTTTTAATGTTGTTCTTTCTGCTGATTGAGGAGCTTTAAAGCTGCATAATCCGATGGCTTTAAGTTTCTCTCATTTTCCTAGATATATATATATATATATATATATATATATCAGGTTGATCACCATAATCCAATTTACTTTAATTTGAGTTAACTTTTATTTTAAATGCCTAACTCTGGAGATATTTTAAGTGCAAACACGCAAAATTAGTTTTGGCATGCATGCCAAAACTCTGACGTCATCGGCTTCTGCAGTAACATCATTATTTTATTAAATTGCCTCAATATGCCCTTCTATGTGGCGACTCACGTTTAATAAGCGCACCAGCAATTACGTTAGATATGTAAAATCAAACCTTGATAATTGGTTTGGTTTTGAAAATGTGATGTTTTTATCGGACTATGCACCTTTAAGTGAACTCTAAAATGCTGTTTCCTGGTTGGTGATCGTCTGTACTCATTCATTACAAAGACACTAGATAGCAATCTTAGTGTGGCTACCATTCGCTCTGGACTTTAGAATTTATTTATTAGCACACTGGGAGTGTATTCCACAATGTGCCACCTCTGTGAATCGGTTCTTTAGTCAGCTTGTTTGTTAGTGGCTTGGGTATTTTTAGAAGTGTAGCATCGCTCTCTCTGGTTACTATGTTTGTATGGTCAACATATTGTTCATCATTGGATATTTTATACATGAGACTGAGGAGATGTGTGTCCCTCCTTTGGCTAAGTTAGTTGACTTGTGCTTTAGCATGCATTTCCTTTACAGACAGGTTGTTTCCTCTGTAGACAGGTCTAAGTGCCCTGTTTTGAATCCTCTGTAATTTGTTTTCTTGTTGTTTTGTCATGAATCCATATTTTAAATCATTGTAGTCAATTATTGGAAGAATAGTGCCTTTATAATATAGTAACAGGGCTGTATTCTCGCTCATGTAGTACCTAATTTTTCTGAAAGTTCTCATTTTTATGGCTATCATTTGAATAAGTCTTGAGAGTTGTTGATTACCATTTAGTGTGGAATCGAGTGTGATCCCTAAATATTTGTATGTGTCTACCTCATTCAATACTGCATCACCCAAATGTAAATTGATAGGTTGTGCCCTGAATTTTTTTACTTTGGTTGCAAAAATTATGTATTCAGATTTCTTTGCATTAATTATCAGTTTATTTTCCTTACACCAGATATTAACCTTAGCTAGTACATCCTCAACTACCTCTGCTGCAGATTCAATGTTTGGGTGATGAACTGTGAGGGCCGCATCATCAGCAAACAGTGTGAACATGGCCTCATTTGTTACCAAAGGGCAAGTCATTAATGAATATGAGGAAGAGTAGTGGCCCAAGTGTGGAACCCTGGGATTTTACAATCTAATGTATTTAAATATTTTCTTCAAATACTTAACCCCTACTTTTGAGTTGAATAATTTATTAAAACATGTAGACATGAGCCGGCGAGGAATGGAACAGCCAACCATGATTCGCCAACCCACCTACCCCACAGTATGGACAGACGGACAGGGTCGGGCATCAGTGGCATGTCAGAACGTTGAAGCTCTCAACTGCCAAGTTATCTCAGCCCCAGCGGGGCCTCGAACCCACAACCATTATATTAAAGTTGCATAGTCCGATGGTTTTGGGTTTGTCATTTTCTGAGCTAAATATATGAGGTTGCTCGTTATAATCTACCTTTCTTTAGTTTGAAGTAACTTTGCTTTGAAATGACTAATGTGGTGTTCTCTGTGGCGGAGTGGTTAGAGTGTCTGACTTTTTTCTAGGTCGGACTCCTAATCTGAAGGTCGGTGGTTCGATTCCCCGTGCCCCCATCTCTGCCAATTTGGATTTCCACCGCTGTGTATAACTTACAGCGACATCAAAGGCCAGTTGCTCTCATACCATGTCTATGTGGTGTGGGAGGTTAAAAATCCCTTGGGTCGGTAAAAGTGTAGGCTCGGGCTTTCTATCGACAAACTGTCTAATGGTGAAAACAAGCCTATTCAGGCTTATCCATGATAGGCAGTATAAATCTTCAACAACAACAAAAATGTAGGAGATATTTGAAGTGCAAACATGCCAAATTAATTTTGACGTTCTTTCCAAAACTCTTACTCCATAGTATTCAGCAGTAACGGGTTCTGTTAAATTGACTTAGTATTCCCTTCTATGCAGCAAGAAATACTCACTAAGTGCATGGAGAGTATTAGTATATATTCTGTCAGCTGTTTATTATGATTAGATATGTACATATGCAAATTGAATATTGTGTAGGCTGTACTGCAGACTAGTCATTTGTCTCGCATGTGTGCGACTGCAGCACCCACCATGGGAGCTTCTTCCATTTGTGATGGAGAAACCATCATTCGCGATCAAAATTTAGATTTTTGTATGTACCGGTAGAGCCTGTAATTCTCAGCCATAACTCATTAAATATTCCAACCATTCCCCTTCCTTTGTCTCTCTCTTTGTTACATCGCTTGCTTTATATTACATCATATTACATTATATTACATAATATTACATACTATTATATCATTCACAACACGACAAGGAACTACATTCAATAAAGGTCCTCGGACCACAGTCGTTCAAACAGCAAGTTATGTACAAATCAATGAGCAGTTCATTAAGGTTAAGT
Source organism: Branchipolynoe longqiensis (assembly GCA_030323885.1). NCBI lineage: Eukaryota > Metazoa > Annelida > Polychaeta > Phyllodocida > Polynoidae > Branchipolynoe > Branchipolynoe longqiensis. The sequence goes on along the minus strand of CM059199.1, from coordinate 14,592,216 downwards.
CAAGAAGTCTAAACATTAAGTCAAGTGTATCACAATCAATCAAATACAGGCAGTAAGTCAAATAGTGAATAAAGGTAAATCAAGAGTCTTATCAATCAAGCAATGAGGGACAATCAATCAAGAAATAAGAACTATCAGGAAATCAGGCTCTCTCAACCAGGTGAGAGGAGAGTGCCTTGTTTGCTGCAGAGAATGCCTACTGGGGGAGATATGCATGCACGGCCAAAGATCGCCAGTTCCCGAGCTCCCAGACGTCGTCGAGATAGGCGCTGACACGGGCGCATGCCTGGGCGCCTCCGCGCCAGACGCTGTGCAAGGTGAAGGACGCCGAGTCGGGGTGGCTCGATGCGGGGAGGGTGGCCCTGAGGGCGGCTGTGAGGGTGATCACGGTGAGGGGTGCCCCTCCCGGAAGTAGGAACTCCAGCCCTTCCAGGGGCCATGTGAGTGGCGTTCTTGTAGGCGCACCATGCGCAGACGGGGCAGCACCAGAACCCGTGGATGGGGTGAACGGTGAGGTGGAAGGCGTCTGATGTCGATATTGTGGTCTTTGTCGAGCGGACATGGATCCTGAGGCTACTTCCAGTGTTGATGATGTAACCGCCAGTTATTGTGTGTCCCGGGTCATGGAATCGGCCCGTCACAAAGAGGTTCCCCTGGCACAGGATGGTGAAGAAGCCTATGAGAAGCGCTGCAGTAAGGACATTGGCAGTTGCGCCAGCCGCCTGGAAGTAGCAGACCGCATCGTCGAGAAGTTGGACCATGAGGGGCGGGGGCCTGTCAGGGGACGTGGAGAGACCAGCGGGTGACACCCCTCTTCACGCCTGAGACTGGGTACATGTCGAAGGCTGCCGGGGAGCCTCCCATGAGGCGGACCCAGGTTCGAGCCCCACTGATGCAGTTGTAGACTGCGGAAGGCGACCTGAGTTCCTCGTTCAGGGAGGCGACCAGCGACATCACGTTGAACTGGTCCGAGCGCCGAGGGTCGTAGCGGTGGTGGTGGGCGTGGCGCAGGTAGCGTGCTACCCGGCACCCCTTGTTGCTCGACGTTCCCGGCGCCAGTCCGGCGGTGAAGAGAGCCATGATCCGCTCGTGTTCGTCATGTTCGTCGTGTTCGTCGGTACCTGGGAACAGAAAGGCAAATTTATGAACTTGCCAGGCTTTAGTGGCGAACCTCGAGAGCTCTCTGGCGCAGGCGCACAGGACGGCGTCTTTCCCCGCACTGCTTGATAGTACTGATTGGGATGCCTGGTTATTGGTGTTTACCAGGATGATGTATCCTTGTGGGTTCGGTGGGGAGAGAGTCTGGACTGCGAGCACCAAGTTGAGGGCCTCGAGTCGGTTGATATGGTGCCCTGTGCCAGGGTACTCGAGGGGATACTCTTCCGTGAAGTACCCTGCACTGGAGTATGCACCGCCGCCCAGGAGGGAAGAGTCACACTCAATCACCCATTGAGCTTTCGCGGGAGTCTGTAGCAGGACGATCCCATTAGCTGAGGCTGCATAGTCCGTGAACCAAGCCAAGTTCCTGAGGAGGTCCATGGTGACTGGGTGCTTGCTGACGTGTGGAGTGCCGTCAGTATCCGGGTCACGAAGCGCCTCGCAGGTGCGATGCAGCGTGCTACGTATTGGAGTCTTCCAGACACATGCTGGAAGTGCTTCCGCAAGACCTTCATGCCCGGCTTTATTTCGGCCCACTCCATGACGATGTCGTCCAGCTTGTCCTCGGGGATCTTCACGGTTATTTTCTTTGTGCAGAATTCATACCCGAGCCATTCCAGCCTGTGGGTGGGGGCTTGCATTTTGCCGGCGACAGTGCCAGACCGAGGTCCTCGGCAATCTCCTCCAGCATGTCTGTGTATGCCGCTACTGCTTCTTGTTTTGAAGCTGCTACCCCGACGAAGTCGTCGAGGTAACATAAGGCGAAGTGTCCCGGGTGACGTAGTAGGTAGACGACCGCGTTATTTGTCCGAGCGCAGGCCATGGAGGAGGTCCTGCACCCAAACGATGGGGCAATATCAAAGTACACCTCCTTGTCTATGGAGATGCCCATGAGTGGGACCGACAGGGGACATGCCCATAGTTGACGGTAGGCTCGTGCCAGGTCTGCATACCAGATATAGCAGTCCTGGCTGAGCCTGGTCACTTCGCCGGCCATGTCCATGATCCTCGGGAGGGTGTAAGTGGTGGGCATCCCTTGGAAGTATCCCTTCTGAATCCCGGCATTGACGCTGGCACCCCTCGGGAAGCTCAGGTCCACGATGACCCGCCTCTCGTCTGTGTCTTTTATAGGGCGGGTCATCATGGGGCTGGTTTGTGCCCAAGGGATGAACGGCGATGTGGCGAACGGACCGAGATTACATTCTATTACATTCTATCACATTATATTACATTATATTGATAGAGGAGATCTGACAATCGTTTTTCTTGATTTCAAGAAAGCTTTTGACACAATAGACCATGACATTTTACTCTGGAAAATTGAAAGTTTGGGACTTGGTCCTAAATCTTGTACATTTATAGCCAACTATCTATCAAATAGACAACAAGTTACTAAAATAAACAGCACTAAGTCAACAGAGAGATCAATTACAACTGGAGTACCCCAGGGTTCCACACTTGGGCCACTACTCTTCCTCATATTCATTAATGACTTGCCCTTGGACAGTGTAAAAATATACTGATTTTCGGTTCGGAATTATATATTGGCAGAGGGCATCATTATCGGTTCGGAATTATATATTGGCAGAGGGCATTATTATTCTTGGGCGATGGAGTGGGGACAAGGTTATGTAATCTAAAAGCAATGGGTGCCCCACTCACACTATGACATGATATAAGCTATGTGAAATATATGTTCATACATGATGCCCAAGATTGTGAAGAGATGTTCCTATATAACAGACAGTTCATGTTTGGTGAAATGTTTCCTCTATGCACCCATAAAGAGTGCAAGTGGAGGAAAAGGACATTTTTAATATATATATATATATATATTTGTAATTGTCTGCAACTACCTGTCACTGCAAGAACGATGGGCAAGCACACCAGCCATTCTGCATTCCTTAGGGCCACACCCTGCAGGCTGGGTTGAGTCACAGCTCCCCATATTAGGGCGTAGCACTGACCAGTCTGTAGGGGGTGTCTGATTGGCTGGCTCTGGGAGATCCAGTCACCTGCACTCCTTTAGACCACCTGACCACAAGCCTCATTTTGATATGGATTATTTTAGGCACTCTGATCCAGATGATGCAGGGCAACTAACTAAGAGACACACTTCCAAAAATGCACTCAGAGAGAGAACACCCTTCTTCTCTTGGCTAGGACCACAGACACTCTGTCTGAGGCTCCACCGTTCCTATACAAACTGAGCTGTGTGCAACAACCATGGGACTCCGGTTCAATGGGCTGTAGGCACTGGTTTTCTAGACATGCTAATCTAGGTAATGAGGCTTAGTGTGGTTAGAAGGTAAGGAGCCAGGGTGACCGGTCGCTAGTAGGTGAACAGGAGTTGATGCCAATAAAGCACAACTTCTCACTGTCAATCTGCACGACTTGTCTTCCCTTTCTTCCTTATGAGTTTGTTGGAGAGGGCATGGGAAGTGGTTATGGTATTTCTGGTGCTCCGACAGCTGAGCATACCAGTAATATTATAACAGGGTGGGCGACGAGGTGCCTGATGGTACCCGGCCCAGCAGGGGGGGGGGGGGGGGGGGGGGGAAACCACTACAGAGCTTATTTCACGCAATAAAGGGTTCATCACTATCCATATATATGTACAATGCATATATACAGTGTATACATATATGTGTCTCAATATTATATAGCAGCCAACTGTTTCCGCCGTTTGGTACCCTCCAGAGATGTATCTATGAAGTACTTGGAAAGAGTCCAGTAATTAGCAGTAATGGTTGCTCGGGACGCCTTAAAAATGATGCAAACAAGAAAATGGCGGCCCGAGAATGCTCTCAATTTTACTTTTAAAGTCTATTAATCTACATCATTCAATTAATTTGACAATTCAGAAGTAGCGGCTAAATTTTAAGAGGTATGTGAACAATATATTTTGCTTCTTTGATTAAAGCTGCACAAAGTTCGATGGTTTTGAGTTTCTGAGATAAATATATTAGATTGATCATTACAATCTACTTTACCTTAGTTTGGATTAAATTATATTTTAAATGGCTAACTTTCGAGATATTTGAAGTGCAAACATAGACAATTAATTTTGGCAAGCACACCAAAACTCAGACACCATTTGCTTCTGCAGGAATAGGTTCTATTAAATTGATTCAGTAGTCCCTTTTATGTGACGACAAATGTATAAGTGCTCCAGTATCTAAGTTAGATATGTTGAATCAAATCTAAACAATTATTTTGGTTTTGAAAACGTGATGCTTTCATCGGACAGTGCAGCTTTAACAATTGATGTGTTCATTTCCTTTATGCAGCCTTCCGACACTTTTTCTGATGGGTTGTTCAGCAGTGTCGGAAGGCTGAGTTATAGAAATAAACACATGATCTTGCAATCTAATGTATTTAAATATATTCTTTAAATACTTAACCGTTATTTTTGAGTTGAATAATTTATTAAATCATGTAGACATTAGCCCGTGAGGAATGGAACAATCACCCATGATTCGCCCACCCACCCACCCCACAGAAAGGACGGATGGACAGGGATGTGTGAGTAACGAACAATCAGGGTGAATTGCCCTAATTTCCAACGCGCATGATATCGAGATCATTGTCAGGATTGCCACTTGTTATTATTATTATTATTGTTATTGTTATTATTATTATTGTTATTATTATTGTTTTTTTTTTGTGTCTTTGTATTGTTATTATTATTGTTATTATTGTTATTTTTGTTATTATTATTGTTTGTATTATTGTTGTTATTATTGTTGTTAATATTGTTATTATTATTGTTGTTATTATTGTTGTTAGTATTAAGTGTTAGTATTATTGTTATTATTATTGTTATTGTTATTATTATTGTTATTAGTAGTGTTGTTATTATTGTTATTGTTATTATTCTTATTGCTGTTAGTATTGTTGTTATTATTATTGTCATTATTGTTATTATTATTGTTATTATTATTGTTTTATTATTGTTATTATTATTGCTATTATTAATATTGTTGTTATTATTATTATTAATATTGTTGTTATTATTAGTGTTATTGTTGTTATTATTATTGTTGTTATTATTGTTATCATTATTGTTTTTATTATTGTTATTATTGTTGTTGTTATTATTATTATTATGTTGTTATTATTGTTATTATTTCCCCGCCTCACCTCACGCCGGTATCAATCAGCCTGAATCGCCGACCACCCGGCGTGCCCGGGGTCGCCAGGTACGCGCAGGCCGGCGCGCCGTGGCATACGCCGTCACGTGATCCACGGTCCGTGCTTGATTGGCGCGTGGGCGGCACTGCGCCGTTCAATATGGAGGTTTCAATTTGACAACGAGTAAAAACAGCGCGGCTTCGGCAGACGCTTCCGAATCAATACATAGGCGACGGTGTATAGCCCGGGCAGCACCACCACCAGCACCAGCACCAGCACCAGCCCCACTACCACCACCACCACCACCACCACCACCACCGCCACCAGCAGACCAGGGCCGGTATGCATGAAGAATTATTTATCGGCTCCCGTGTTAAGGGCCGGGTTCGGGTTAGCGAACCCCAGTGTTGGGAAATGGATCACGGGGTATGTACGGGTCCAAAGCGCGGAGGCGTTAGCTAACCTAGCAGTTATTTATAGATTTGGGAAATCCTTCTGTGCCTGTAGCCGGCGAGCACCGCTATTTGGCAATATCGCCGCCGCCTCAGTGGCGGCGGCGATGTTTTGTTGATCTTTGACAGTATGGATAGCGACGTTGATGCGGCGGTGGTGGCGATTTGTTTAGTTTACATTCGTCGATTCGACAATATTAATATCGCCGCCGATGTAGCGGAGGCGTTAAAATCAGTTTGAATTTAGGGTTAATTTAATGAAATTTCACGATTTGAGTATGTAATTCTGTTAAATATGATCGCATTCAATAGATTTGCACCTAATCGGTCTCTAACCCCGGCGGTAAACTTGATATGGGTTGGTGTTAGCGTAGACGATGTTAAACTCATGGAGTTTCCCTAACCCGGCCACTTTCGCCACTAACCCGGAGATCGCTGCTAACCACAGGTTTGGAGCGCTAACGCCGCCCCAAGCATACAGGCCCTGATGGGTGGCCGAATGAATAAGTTGAGCGTCCACCTCCCGTTTTGGTAGATCATGTGATTCAAAACCTGGTCGAGTCAAACTGGTAACTTAAAAATGAATACTTGTCACTTCCTAGCCAGACGGTCGCCATTATTAGAATAGGGCATGAGAGCAACTGGCCTTCGATGATGCTGTAAGTTGTACACAGCGGTGGAAATCCAAATTGGCATAGGTGGGGGCATGGGGAATCGAACCACTGACCTTCAGATTAGGAGTCTGACCTAGAAAAGTCAGACACTCTAACCACTCCGCCACAGAGAACACTACCTGGCAACATCTGAGGTTGTAGCAGGACAGGCCACACAAACAATGGCATATCACGTATATTATAGAGTTATATGGCAGTATGTGTATTAGGACATGGTAACTAAAGCAGTTAACTACACAATTGGTAGAGGATTTAATATATATTCTTAATTCATCCATGGTTCCCGAACATTGACACAAATATAGAAAAGCACAGCTTCCTTTAGAATAAGCGAAGACTGCATTGATCTTAAAACATAAAAATCACTTTGACTGCAAAGATAGCATACTCATGATATATATAACCTATATAATATATATAATACAGATCTATAATATATATATAACATATATAACATATATAATATATAATACCTTATATATATGTGATATATAAGGTGTTATATGAGTATAAAGGGGCGGAGCTGTATTTTCTCTATATTATATTTATTGTGCATGCTATTTATTTTACTCCAATGATCGCATGATGTCACCATTTTCTGCATATAACATATATCACATATATAATATATATATAATACATGTATATAACATATATAACAAATATAACATATATAACATATATAACATATATACTATATATATTATATATAACATATAATACATACTATATAATTATATATACAGTGCTAAGTGGCTCCCAAATGTTTTAAGCAAGTACTAGTAAAATAAACATGACGCTTCTATTTTAAATACGTAACATCGGTTACACCCGTTCAACCTTGGAGTGAAAAAAGCATATAATTATATCAGATATTGCATTTTTGCGTCGTACTCTACTCACTGCCGCCCACCCGTTACCCCCCCCCCCCCCCCCCCCCCCCCCCCCCCCCCCCCACACACGCCCCTCCTTGCATTGTGATGATATTGCAGTGGTGCTGTTGCTGGTGCTGCTGGTGGTGGTCGTTGGTTGTTGGAGTTTTATGTCCTGGCAACATCTAAGGTCATATCAGGACAGGTACCGACTTGTGACAGCGTGCACTCATGGCGACTTTATAGTGCTGCCCCACTGAGAGACCAGGCTGTCAGCACCATGACCTGATATCCCACTCAGTCACATTATCCTGACACTGAGCCAACCAGTCCTTGTCCTATTCTAATAATGCCGAGCGTCTGGCTGAGAAGCAACAAGTATTAATTTTTAAGTCATCGGTTTGACTCGACCAGGTTTCGAATCACACGATCTACCAAAACGGGAGGCGGATGCTCAGCTCATTCGGCCATCCAGTCTGGTCCATCTGTTGGAAGACCAGTCATGTGTGTGGGGGATGGATGGGGGGCGGGGGAGGGGTCATTACACAATCCTGTTCTAGTGTAGCTGGAATTACACACAGGCCTAGATACAAGATTCACCCCGTACTGCTGCAGCAGGGGTGCAAACCAACCCTATGTAAAAGCTGTCGAAAAAGCAGGTCAATGAATTGAGAGCCTAATTTCACAATCTAAAAAGCAACATTTATTCTTTACATATGTCTTATTGATAGCCCGCTACCTTTGAGTTGAAAAATATAATATAATATCCAGTTTAATGCAATTTAAAAGTGAAATCGATGGCATTCTGCGGCCGCCATCTTGTCTTTTTACATTCTCTCCCATTTCACCAACTCTGTGCCTATATGGGTAGCCATTTGATACTGGAGCCACAGTTTCTAGGTCATGTTCCATACTAAAGCTATTTTCGCCCGTATTTAGACTACGTTGTCATTAACCCGTGTACTACAAGTACCGGGTGAATCTTTTATCTAACACGGGCCTAGCTTGGGATTGTCAGGTGGTACGCAGATGGAATGAAACACTATTGCATATAACGCGATAGAGTAAAGCGCTATAAAATATCATGTGTTTTAATTTGTTTAATATTTGCGATATCATGTAGTACGCAGCAGCATACGTGCATATTTAGAAGCCAGGCCCCTGTAATAAATAGGTCACTAATTAATCTAAATCTGCGTTGTCGAGTTCAGCTCGTTCGGCCCAACAGAGCTTCTAGAGAGCCACAGTTGACAGTAACCCTCCCCCCCCCACACACACACACATAAACACCACCTTAAGCGAGCGCAGGCTTCACATGCGGAAGGTTTGCAGTTCGGTACCCAATCAAGTCAAACCAACGACTTATCAAATTTATATGTGTCGCTGCCTACCCTGCGGTCGGCATTAATAAGATAGGGCAAGGACTGGTCAGCTCAGTGTCAGGATAATGTGACTGAGTGGGATGTTGGGTCATGGTGCTGGCGGCCTGACTTCCCAGTGTGGCAGCACTATAAACCCACCATGAGTGCACACTGTCACAAGCCAGTACCCATCCTGATATGACCTTAGATGTTGTCAGGATGCAAAACTCCAATAACCAACCAAACCAACCAGCAGGCAGTCGCAGTCACCCAGCTCCTCCAGGCGCTAGTTGCGGCCGTTCTCACCAGGTGGCGTATCACCATCCACACTGGAGGAGGTGGTAGGCAGGCAGGCGGGCGGGCAGGCAGGCGGGCAGGCAGCATCAACGCCCAGGAGGAGATCATCCCGTCACACAGGCCTCCCGCAGCACTGACTCAGACACAGGAGGAGGTGTTTGCTGGGACCCCTCCCTCCTCCCCACCCCACCCCTACACCCCAACTCCAGGGTGTGGTGCTGCTGCGTGCGCGCGCAGACCCTCCAGGGTTGGACAGCACCCGCCCGACCGTTCACCGCTGCTGTCAGCACACAGGGCAGGCCACATCACCGTCACCTACTGGAGGAAGGAGCCGCAATCACGGTGCTACACACACCTCCAGGCCGGCTGGACCCCCCCCCCCCCTGCTGCTCCCTGTTCCCTCCACCCCACCCCACCCCCCTCTACACATACATACAGACGGACACACCACACACCAGCCTGGTGTCTACTATACCTCCTCACCCGTCATAACGACCACTTCCGGCGTCCAGCTCTGAGAACCACCAGCGGGACACCGTGTGTACCCTCTCCAGCATCCCGCCCCGCCCCGCCCCGCCCCGCCCTCCTCCCTCCGCCCGTCTCGGCCGACGCTGCACGGGACACCCGACTCACCTCCTGCAGCCCCTTAAGGTAGGACGCCGCTTTAAACCATGTGACTCCCACAGGGTCCTCCAGCACTTGCTATCCGGACCGCACTTCGTCCACACCTCTCTCTATCTCCTCTCCGCTGGCCTTGCTCCTCCTTGATATGTCTGAAAAGAGTTCCAGGAGCGGGAGCCCGCCGGCATTTCACTTTCTACTCTTACTCTGTCCATGTCTATGGTTGGTCACCATAGAGCAAATAGACATGGTCCTTTGACTCAACTCTCCTCATTTCTCTTTCCTAGACTCTACCCTTTCTATTTCTCCCATGCATACTTCTCCCCCTGACCATGGGAGTTGTGTGCTTGGGTGGGGCCCTGTACCTTTGCGTTTTCTCTCGCTTTGTTGTCGTTGCTGGAACCACCACTGCACCCATCTTTACCTGCCCTTCTTCGAAACCCTTGCTGCTATCTGCTGGATACAAATGCTCAACTACCACGGACCGAAGAGATTTGGGGCTGCCCCAACGCTTCGCCCTTACAACGTTGTAAGGATGTCCCCAGCTTCTACAACTGCCCCTACTGAAGATTAATCTTCAACCAAAGATTGGGCCGATTTATCGGAGCCTCTCTATAATGTTGCAGTTCTGCAACCAGTAACCGTTGTAAGGTTACAAACCACCCCAAGCAAGCAAGGCTCTAATTCACGCCGTCTGGGGCAGGGGGCGCCACCCCTTCGGAAAGCCACCCACACTGTTTGTGATGAGCCTAAGCTACTCTCAGAAATAACCTAATCACAAATCAGATTTTTTGTTTCCACATTTTGAACCTTAATTGTGTGGTATTTGATCGTCGGCATTTGTTTTTTTGTTTTTTGTTTTTGTGGGGGTTAAAACAGTTTATTCATCAGAACACACATTTATATTACATTGTAGATAGGTTGTTCGGTGGTTGTTCGAGTAGATAGTAGATTAGCGGGTAACCAGGAAAAGTATATTAGTAGATTACGGTTGGTTGTTGGAGTCTTATGTCCTAGCAACATCTAAGGTCATATCAGGATGGGTACTGACTTGTGACAGTGCGCACTCATGGCAAATTCATAGTGCTGCCCCACTGGGAGACCAGGTCACCAGCACCATGACCTGATATCCCACTCAGTCACATTATCCTGACACTGAGCTAACCAGTCCTTGACCTATCCTAATTATGCCGAGTGCCTGGCTAGGAAGAGACACATATAAATTTCATGTCATTGGTTTGACTAAACCAGGGTTCGAACTCGTGGGTTCGAATCCCACGATCTACCAAAACGGTGGACGGACGCTCAACTCATTCAGCCATCCCATCTGGGGCCGTATGCACGAATCGGGGTTAGGCTTAGCCGGAGTTAAGGCACTAGCCGCGGATAGCTACCTCAGGGTAACGGGGAGTTTGAGAAATGTGTGAATCGGTATGCACCAATGTTTTAGCCGCTGCGGATAGCTAACCGTGAGTTTATTTATAGATTTGGGAATTCCCTCTGCGTTTGTACCCATATATTAGGCTCAAATATATTAAATGCGATCATATTTAACAGAATTACATACGCAATAAGTGACATTTGATCAATTTAACCCTAAATTCGAAGCGTTATTAAGGCTACTGCCGCATTGGCGGCGATATTAATAGTTATATTTTCGAATCGACGAACGTAAAGTAAACAAACCGCCGCCGCCAGTATGGAAAGCGACGTCGATGCGGCGGCGGCGGCGATTTGTTTACTTTACGTTCGTCGATTCGAAAATATAAATATTAATATCGCCGCCAATGCGGCGGTAGCCTTAATAACGCTTCGAATTTAGGGTTAAATTGATAAAATTTCACTTATTGCGTATGTAATTCTGTTAAATATGATCGCATTGAATAGATTGATGCCCATACACGCACACTAACCGCACCGGCTAGCAGTAAAACCTGATTTCAAAATGGTTTAGCTTAGCCTAGGCTAAATTTCGCGGTTAGCGCTACCTCCGATTGGTGCATACCAAATTTTCACATTTAGACGTGCGGGGATACCTTAGCCGCGGTTAAGGCCCTAACCCCGATTGGTGCATACAGGCCCTGGTGAGTAGATTAAGGAGGTTAGCGTGTTAGTGGGTTAGTGGGTTAGTGGGTTACCTATAGTAATGTAGTGGTCTGCACTGACCTCTCAGGCAAGGAGCCACATAGACACATAGGCGTGGGTAGTGTGGTGACATCAGGGAGCCTATGTGGTGTAATGGTTAGCACACTGGCCCAGAATGCAAAGAGATGTGGGTCCGAGTCCCGGTCTATCACAATATTTCCTATTTTCATCACCCCCATGACACTGGTTCCGTGACCAGGATCTTGTACAAGCTACGCGCTGTATAGTTGTTGAGCCTACCCTGTGTATGTGTTAGTGCACTGCCTGTATGTAATTGTAAGCATTAAACCACTTACAATTCCAGGGGGATGAGTGTAGTAGGCTGCACTGACCTCTCAGGCAAGTAACCACATAGACAGGTAGGTGTGGGTAATGTGGTGATATCAGGGAGCCTATGTGATGTAATGGTTAGCACACTGGCCCGGAATGCAAAGAGATGTGGGTCCGAGTCCCGCTCTAGGCACAATAATTCCCATTTTCATCACCCCCACGATACTGGTTCCATGACCAGGATCCTGTACAAGCTACGCGCTGTATAGTTGTTGAACCTACCCTGTGTATGTATGTGTTAGTGCACTGCCTGTATGTAATGGTAAGCATTAAAAGACTGCATTGACCTCTCAGGCAAGGAACCGCATCGACAGGTAGGCGTGGGTAGTGTGGTGACATCAGGGAGCCTAGGTGGTGTAATGGTTACCACACTGGCCCGGAATGCAATGAGATGTGGGTTCGAGTCCCGCTCTAGGCACAATATTTCCTTGACAGTAGGTTCAGTATTGTGGACTACGGTGGTATGGGGGTGGGGTCATAGGGGGGGATAATGGAGCCATCTCTCACAAGTTCCCCATCCACTCAATCTGATCTGTTCTGACTCCTCATCTATAAAGGGTGCCTACGGTAGTTGTTATTGAAAATCAGTTATTTGTTTGAATAGTTTAGCCGCAAAACCCTATAAATGCCAATCTAAAAATTGAGATAAACATTGGAGGCCAAACCTTCAAAATGTTCACTTTTAACATTGCTATTTTTTTTGTTCATTGCTTCATAACCACTTCAACACAAGAAAAGTGGAATTTGTGAGAATTAAAATTACCCTCAAGTAAAAATCTATTCAATTTTTGGATTGGCATTTACAGGGTTTTGCGTCTGAACTCTTCATTTGATATAAGCTGTTGGTTGAAGTGCATGTTAGGACACCTGAGGCAGGATGAGGAGGAGGGGGGGGCGGGGGGCTAGTCGGCGTGCCACAAGAAGGGGGTTATTTGAGGGGCTCATTTTTCTTCAATGGAGCTCCAATGAAACATAGAACCCCAATTGTCTGTAATTACAAATTGCGGGTGATTTGTCAGGAAACATGGCGCCCCTGATCAGAAGGTCACTGAACAATTACCGAGGCTGTGCCTTTCTTCATTTACGTTGGAGTATGTTTCTTCCCACTCACATTTTAAAACCTCCCACCCACCCAAGATACGGGGACGGGCTCTCAGAATGACACTCATTGAACTGTGATATAGGGCAAATGTCAATCTTGATCATGCTTGACTCTTGAATGTTAATCTGTTCCAAGTAAGTTAATTGAAGTTACTACTACTATACTACACTTCCAGTAATGGCCCCTCTTTTTTCCGTCCGAATCTAAATTAATATTACTGCTCTACAGGTTCCCAGAAGGTATGAAATCTAAGTCATAGTCTCACCATTATGACATCTAATGTGAAATCTAACTCATCATGATGTTCAGTACTTCTACCCGTATTAATGAGATGGCACGATGAAGTTAATCAAAAAAGTGTAGAAGACCTCAATGAGCATAGGTGAAGTATAAATGAAATATAAGTGAAGTATAAGTAAAGTATAGGTGAAGTATAAATGAAATATAAGTGAAGTATAAGTGAAGTATAGGTGAAGTATAAATGAAATATAAGTGATGTATAAGAGAAGTATAAGTGAAGCATAGGTGAAGTATAAGTGATGTCTATGTGAAGTATAACTACATTATAAAGGAAGTACAAGTGAGGTATAATGGAAGTATAAGTAATGTGTAAGTGAAGTATAACTACATTATAAGGGAAGTATAAGCGAGGTATAATGGAAGTATAAGTGATTTGTAGGTGAAGTATAACGACAGTGTAAAGGAAGTATAAGGGAGGGATGGTGGAAGTATAATGGAAGTATAAGGGAAGTATAATGGAAGTATAATGGAAGTATAAGCGATGTGCAAGTGAAGTATAACGGCAGTATAAGGGAAGTATAATGTAGGTATGATGGAAGTATAAGGGAAGTATAAGTGGTGTGGAAGTGAAGTATTACGGCAGTATAAGGGAAGAATAAGGTAGGTATAATTGAAGTATAAGGGAAGTATAGGTGATGTGTAAGTTAAGGATAACTGAAGTATAAGTAAAGTACAACTGAAGTACAAGGAAAGTATAACGGAAGTATAGCGGAAGTATAACGGAAGTATTACGGAAGTACAGGGACGTATAAGTATAAATGCTTAATATAATATGTTGTGTGCTTTCATTCATCTCTTCTTAAGGCGAGACTTTAGCCGTGTTCACACGGGAAAAGTTTAAACCGATTTAGACAAGGCGAATTATATAAATCGATTTAGAGGCCCGTTCACACGGACCGAGTTTGAAAGTGTTTGAAAGTGTGTCGCGTTCACACGGGCAGTGCATGAGTCGGTTTAAGGCGGAAGTGGATATCTGCGCATGAGCAAGTCGATACTAACCAGATATCTATGGACTGAATCATATTGTTTTGGAACGATCAAAACTTCTGGTGGGCAGTGAAAACCTAAAAATAAATGATGAAAAAAATATCTGCATGCAGCTAGCGGTTTATAGACTAAATTCTATAATATGCGCTTTTGATCGACCGGAAAACAAACAAACTCAAGTCTGGACTGCGCATGCGTGTGACATCCTTAATCCGCATCAAGTAAGTCGGTTGCGTTCACACGTGCGATATAAGTCGAATCATAAAATTCGGTTCATATAAACCACCTACTTAGGTGGTTTATAAAATCCAATTTATATGAGTCGAATCAGCCCTAAACCGCCTCAGCCGCGCCTTCACACGCCAAATGTGAGCCGAACTTGGCAAGTCGATTTATATGATTCGAATTAACTGCCCCGTGTGAACAGGGCTTATGTCTCAGCCAATTCCGATTGCATTCACATGTGTATGGTCAATAACAGGGCTGGCTCCGGCCAGTGCCATACCATTACCTACCATACTCCTGGGGTTGTAAAGAAAAGCTTCAGCCACTTATTACACGCTCACTATTCTCGCGGAAGCATGAGTAGGGACGAACGAAGAGAGGTGGGGGTGGTCGAGGTGATATACCGTATCTCTTACTAGCAATCCAGCCTAACTTGTGGGTCAGTGTAGCCTGGACTCCCACCACCTGTTTAAACATACACTGCTGCTAAGCCTGGTCTCCCACCGCCTGTTTACACACTGGCACTAAGCCTGGCCTCCCACCGCCTATTTAGACACATTGCCACTAAGGCTGGCCTCCCACTGCCTGTTTACACACTGGCACTAAGCCTGGCCTCCCACCGCCTGTTTAGACACACTGCTGCTAAGGCTGGTCTCCCACCGCCTGTTGACACACTGGCACTAAGCCTGGCCTCCCACCGCCTGTTTAGACACATTGCCACTAAGGCTGGCCTCCCACCGCCTGTTTACACACTGGCACTAAGCCTGGCCTCCCACCGCCTGTTTAGACACATTGCCACTAAGGCTGGCCTCCCACCGCCTGTTTACACACTGGCACTAAGCCTGGCCTCCCATCGCCTGTTTAGACACATTGCCACTAAGGCTGGTCTCCCACCGCCTGTTGACACACTGGCACTAAGCCTGGCCTCCCACCGCCTGTTTAGACACACTACCGCTAAGGCTGGCCTCCCACCGCCTGTTTACACACTGGCACTAAGCCTGGCCTCCCATCGCCTGTTTAGACACATTGCCACTAAGGCTGGTCTCCCACCGCCTGTTGACACACTGGCACTAAGCCTGGCCTCCCACCGCCTGTTTAGACACATTGCCACTAAGGCTGGCCTCCCACTGCCTCTTTACACACTGGTACTAAGCCTGGCCTCCCATCGCCTGTTTAGACACATTGCCACTAAGGCTGGCCTCCCATCGCCTGTTTAGACACATTGCCACTAAGGCTGGCCTCCCATCGCCTGTTTACACACATGCACTAAGCCTGGCCTCCCACCGCCTGTTTAGACACACTGCCGCTAAGCATGGCCTCCCAGCACCTGTTTAAACACACACTGCCGCTAAGCCCGGCCTCCCACTGCCTGTTTAGACACACACTGCCACTAAGCCTGGCCTCCCACTGCCTGCTTAGACACACACTGCCACTAAGCCTGGTCTCCCACTGCCTGTTTATACACACACTGCCTCTAAGCCTGGCCTCCCACTGCCTGTTTAAACACACACTAAGCCTGGTCTCCCACTGCCTGCTTTGACACACACTGCCACTAAGCCTGGCCTCCCACTGCCTGTTTAAACACACACTGCCGCTAAGCCTGGCCTCCCACTGCCTGTTTATACACACACTGCCTCTAAGCCTGACTTCCCAGTGCCTGCTTAGACACACACTGCCACTAAGCCTGGTCTCCCACTGCCTGCTTAGACACACACTGCCACTAAGCCTGGTCTCCCACTGCCTGCTTTGACACACACTGCCGCTAAGCCTGACTTCCCAGTGCCTGTTTAGATGCACACAGCTGCTATTCAGACAACACACATGTTATGAGTGTTCACCTTATCTACTTAGCCAGCCTTGCGCCATTATCGACAGTTGCCAAATTCAGTCAAGACGCCCACAGTGTGCCCAGTGACTGTCCGCAGAGCACCATCATGGCATCATGTTTGGCGTCCTTTGCGTTTTTTACTTTACTTTCCTCCTGGTTCGCTCGCCACATTGTCTTAGTTCTTCTAAAAAGTTTGTTTTATTTAACGACAACTCTAGAGCGCATTGATTTTTATCATCAGCTGTTGGACATCAAACATAGTCATTCTGACATATTTCTTCAGAGGAAACTCGCTGCCGCCACATAGGCTACTCTTTCCAATAAGCAGCAAGCGGTCTTTTATATGCACTTTCCCACAGACAGGATAGCACATACCACGGCCTTTGATGAACCAGTTGTGGACCACTTGTTGTGTTAGTTCTTCTAGACGCTGTCCCCTACTTGTATCTCACAGAGCCCCCCCCCCACCTCACACCCCGCACACACCCTCTCTACCCCCGCCATTACCAAACCCGCCTACATCAGTGTGCAATGTACCACGTGACATGCGGGTCATTCAGAAGGAGCCCCATCAATGATGTTGGTTGTTGGAGTTTTATGTCCTGGCAACATCTAAGGTCATATCGGGATGGCCCCCATCAGTGATCTAGGTCAGTGCTTTGGTTGAGAGAAGACATTCTTTCATGAGACTATGTAGCTTTATAATAGAAATTCTGTATTATATCCTGAGTTTATCTTGTGTGTAAATAATCTTGATTTGAACAATGGTTTGAAGACCAGTGACGAAAGAAGCTATCGAGCGATCAGACGGGATGGCTGAATGAGTTAGAGAGTCCGTCTCCTGTGCTGGTAGATCGTGGGGTCGTGGGTTCGAACCCTGGTTGAGTCAAACCAATGACTTAAAACTCGATACTTGTCACTTCCTAGCCAGGTGCTCGGCATTATTAGGACAGGGCAAGGACTGGTCAGCTCAGTGTCAGGATAATGTGACAGAGTGGGATACCAGGTCATGGTGCCGGTGGCCTGGTTTCCCAGTGGGACAGCACTATAAAGTTTCCATGAGTGTGCACTGTCACAAGTCGGTACCCGTCCTGATATGACCTTAGATGTTGCTAGGACGTAAAACAACAGCAAACAAACAAAGCTATCGAGCTGAATATATATATTCACTAAATTAAAACAAGAGTTAGAATATTATGTTGGTTGGTTGTTAGAGCTTACGTCCTGGCAACATCTAAGGTCATATCAGGACGGCCCCATCAGTGATCAACCTAGACTAGCTTTGATACATTTTGATTTAGAATCCTTTGCTTTGGTTATTGGGATTTTACGTGATGTCTTGACCAGAACGGATGGCCGAATGAGTTCCTAGCCAGGCGCTCGGCATTATTGGGTCGTTCTCAGAAGTTGTGTACCAATACTGTGACATCAGTACCACAAAATCAAAATGCTGTCAAAATCCTATATACAAGCTTCCTCAATGTGTATGTCCTTTTGCATCTGAATAATTGAAAATAAACATATTCTGACATTTTTGAATAGGTCAAATGATGCTCACACCCAATAAATAGCAGTATAGCATGGAAACCAATCTGACTCCAAAATCAAATATTTTCCACACAGAGCTTGACATTTCTAGGACATTTCACATGCCACTTGCTTTATAAACAGTAGTAATAATAATTTGAAACCTCATTGCTATGATTTTGTCTTATTTGTGATGATTAAAGAGAAAAGCAGAAAAATATTAGCATGGCAACCATCCAAGTGGAATCAACAATTTTACACAAATGTTCAGCTCAAATTTCAATGTTTAGGGCAATTTCAGGATTGATCTTTTACTATACCATAATTGCGTCTATGGATAGAGTGTCAAATGGTGAAAATAGTTCCTGTACTGTATCTGTACTCAAGGCTTGATAGTTTCATAGCACTTGCAAGGGGAAACGAAATGTTATGATGTTAATGACTCCAGAAAAAGTTAACTATTTCATCATTTTTATAATTGTTATAATTTGTTTAGAAATAAATGTCTTCAACTTAATGAAGACAGTGTATATGTCCATTTGAAGTGAAATGTGCTGTTGTTAAGAGGTTTTCATTAAGTCTGTGACACTTTATTTTCAATGCTGTTGACAATGTCACAAATTAGTGATGTAATTTTCTATTTATTTAGCTACATCCATCCTAATAAGATACATAATACACAATATTAGCATTTACTTTTGATCTAAAATATCTCCCACATTATTGGGCTAAATGTTGAAATCTAAATATTGACACTCCAATAATGGGTTTCTTTGAAATGTGCATTTCAAGAAGACTACCTCAAGTGGTACACAGTTTCTGAGAACGACCCTATTATGATAGGGCAAAGACTGGTTGGCTCACTGTCAGGATAATGTGACTGAGTGGGATATCAGGTCATGGTGCTGGCAGCCTGGGCTCCCAGTGGGGCAGCACTATAAAGTCGCCAAGAGTGTGCACCGTCACAAGTCAGTACCCATTCTGATATGACCTTAGATGTTGGAAGGACGTACAACTCCAACAACTGCCCAACTTAATATTTTAGCACTTTTTTATTTAGCAAATATACGTATTGTGCGCGACAGCTTCTTTTGTCACTGTTCTTCCAGCCATCGTTCAAATCAAGATTATTTACATTCAAAAGAGAATCAGGATATATATCAGAAATGATATTGTAAAGCTGCATAGTCCCATGAAGGCATGAATTTTCTCAACCAAAACTGGTGTTCTCTGTGGCGGAGTGGTTAGAGTGTCTGACTTTTTTCTAGGTCAGACTCCTAATCTGAGGGTCAGCGGTTCGATTCCCCGTGCCCCCAGCTCTGCCAATTTGGATTTCCACCGCTGTGTATAACTTACAGCGTCATCAAAGGCCGGTTGCTCTCATACCATGTCTATGTGGTGTGGGAGGTTAAAAATCCCTTGGGTCGGTAAAAGTGTAGGCTCGGGCTTTCTATCGACCAGCAGTGGAATGAGGAAGACCAGTCGTCTATGACTGAAATTTCCCCTGCTTAAGCAACTAATGGACAAAAAAGAAAAACTGATCCTACATATCCAACTTCGCCATTGGTGCACTGAATCAATGTAACAGAATCTCTCACTGCTGAACCTTATGGGGTGTCAATGGAATGCCAAAGTTGAGCTGGGACCTTTCTCACTTCAAATATTTGATAAAGTTAACCATTTATGAAGTTAACCATTTATCAATCAAGTAAGTTAGGTTATAGGGACTAACCTAATCTATTGTCATGGGGGGTGATCACAATGGGGAATATTGCGCCTCCACCATGCCACACACACACCCCGCCATGCCCCGTAGGTAATCTCATTTCCTTCGGCCTGTACTCGCCACATCTGCGCCGCCCCTCGCCCCCCGCCCCCCCCCCCTCCCTCGCCCCCGGTGGAGGTGATCTTTCACCTGCCCCGCCCCTGCTGGTCCCTCCCCCTCCCCCCCCCCCTCACCGCCCCGCCACAACCTCTTCATATCCAAGTGAACCCGTCCGTCCCTACCCTCACCACCCAAACCCTAACTACCCATGAGGGCCAACTGGACAGGGTTCTCACTTACCCAGTAGAAGGTGGCGGGTTCGATTCCCAAACCCCACTAAATACTTATTACCAGAACCCTTCAGTTGTCGCTAATAGACGCTCGGTGTTACTAACATAGAGAAATGACCAGCAGGACAGTGAGAGGATACTGTTACTGAGTGAGGTATTATGCCATGGTGTTGGTGACATGTACTTCCACTGAAGCAGCACTATAAAACCCACCGTGAATATATGCACTGCCGCAAGTCGGTACCTTTCCAGATACGACTTCACACATTTGTTATTTGTGTTTGCTTGTTATTTGGGTTACATAATGCCTAGTTCACACCTACCGTTTGTGCGCACCCACCTACCGTATACGATCTAAAACTGCCCGTTTCGCGTACAAAAATCGCTTGGTGTGCGCACCCCGCGCACACCTAGCGATTGCGATTCGCGACTAAAAACTCAGTTTTAGGGCTAAAACGGGCCGATTACGATTGCGATTCGCGATTTGAAAAATGAATCGGCCCATTTTCAGTTTTAAGCGTCTGGGTCGAGTCGCGAGTTTTAGTGCGCGAATTGTATATGGTAGGTGTGTACCAGGCATTAGTAACTTGTTCTCTCTCATTACTGTACTGAAGCTATGTCTATATATATATATATATATATATATATATATATATATTTATATGTATTATATATATATGGAAGCAGGATGATATATACGATCCTTCCGCCGCTGCTCCCGCCCTCTGGTGACGTCTGTCTTTTCCTTCTGTCCGGTTTGGTCGAGTTTACCTACAATACAAGGTCGTCGTACATTACACAAGTTTTTCTCTTGAAACTTGTTGATCCCTGCTCGGCATTCGGGGTCGGGTGTCCAACGACACAGTTCCACAGTGCTGCACCCACGTCTGTAGTTTAGGGCCAGCGACTGAAGAAGGCTCACGTGTCGCCCTTCAAATAATGAATGTAAAATACTGTCGTGGGGGTGATGAAAATGGGAAATATTGCGGCTAGAGCGGGACTCGAACCCACATCTCTTTGCATTCCGGGCCAGTGTGCTAACCATTACACCACCTAGGCTCCCTGATATCAACACACTACCCACGCATACCTGTATATGTGGTTACTTGCATGAGAGGTCAGTGCAGACCACTACAATACCATAATTTCACAAATAAAATAAGTTTATCACCGATGATTGGTTGGTTGGTTATTGGAGTTTTACGTCCTAGAGACATCTACGATCATATTAGAATGGGTACCGACTTGTGACAGTGCACACTCATGGTGACTTTATAGTGCAGCCCCATTGGTAGACCTGCCTGCCAGCACCATGACCTGATACCCCACTCAGTCAGATTATCCTGACACTGAGCCAACCAGTGCTTGCCCTATCCTAATAATGCCGAGCACCTGGCTAGGAAGTGACAAGTATCAATTCTCAAGTCATTGGTTTAACTCGACCAGGGTTCAAATCCCCCAATCTACCAAGACGAGAGACGGACGCTCAACTCATTCAGCCATCCCGCCTGGTCTTATCACCAATGATCTGGTGACCATTAACAATAATAAATCCGCCAGGGTCAACTGTGCGGCATTTCGTCGGTGCACGGCCGTGTGAGGGTGGTGTGGGAGTTCTTAGTCGGGTGTTGTTGGTGGTGAACTCTTTGTTCTGCGGGTTCGGTGCGAGTCGTTCCCCGCAGAGCGAGTTGGTCGTGAATTGCTCAAGGACCATTGATCGGCGATGGGCGAGCAGCTGGGGGCTTGGGCGGGGTTCCCGGCCGTCAGCCGGCTCACAGGCCCGGTGGGAGGGGCGGGGGGCCGGGGAGAGCGGGGGGAAGGGCGGGGGGGAGGACGGGGGCGGACCCGTGGGGAGGGGAGAGGCGGGGGGGGGAGGACTAGGGGGGGCCCGTGGGGAGCGGGGAGGGGAGGGGAAGGACTGGGGCGGGCCCGTGGAGACGGAGAGGCGGGGAGGGGAAGGACGGGGCGGGCCTGTGAGGAGGGGGAGGGATGAGAGGGAAAGGACGGGAGCGAGCCCGTGGGAAGGGGTGTGAAGATGCAAGGGGAGTGAGAGAAAGGAGGAAAGGCGAAAGGAGATGATGGATGAGGGTGGGGTGCGTTGGGAGAAAAGGAGGAAGGTATTGGGGCGAGGTTAAAGAGGAGAAAAGAGGAGGAAGGGGGAGGTGGGGCCGCCTGTGCGGAGGGCGGAGGCCATGGATGACGGGGGGGGGGGGGGGCATGTGTAGGGAAGGGAGACAAGGGAAAGGAGGGGATGGGGAAGGAAGGGGATGGAGGAGGACAGAGGATGAGGGAGAGGGGAGGCGGAGGGTGGCAGGCCCCTGGGGGTGCAAGAGGATGGAGAGAGGGGGAGGGAAAAGGAGGGGATGGATAAGGGTGTGGTGGGTGGAGAGGGGAGGGGGTGGTTGGAGGGGAGGAGGAGGTGGAAGGATGGGATGGCCTATGTGGATGGAGGGGGGAGGGAAGATGAGAGGTGGACAGCTTACACATGTGTTATTATCAACTACTGTGATGTTTCTACTTTGTGAAATTATATTTAACTTTAAACGGGGGTCTGCTATCTGACTCTTATAAACACATATGGGTGTTTGTTATGATTCTGCACCTAAATAGTGGTTATTAATAGCTTGTGTTTTAAAATATGTAGTGGTGTGAGTTGGAAATAGAACAGATCCTTGTTTAGTTATGATATAATATATATTGCTATGTATATGTGTCAAGCAAATTCTTGAACATTGCTTGCGTGAACATGCCATTTTGAGTCACTATTTGATTTACATTCCATGCTGTTGTTTTGTTGCTCTCATACCCTGTGAAGGGTCGACGGAGTAAAAATGAAATCATTGTCATTGTCACTGACGGGGGTGTCCCATCAGGAATGAAGGGGGAGGTGTAGGGTTGATGGGGAGAGGAGGTCAATGAGGAGGGGACAGGGACCAGGGGCAGGGGACAGGGGACAGGGAGGAGGAATAGAGGGTGTACAGAGAAGGGTTCAGGTAGTCTGCTGTGGGGGAGGAATAGAGGGCATACAGAGAAGGGTTCAGGTAGTCTGCTGTGTGTGTGGGGGGGGGGGGGTAGTAGACGTGGGGGTAGACTGAGAACTGATCGATTGATTAGTGATGGTTTAATGCCGAGTGGGTATGCAGGTATGGCAATACCTCAGGGAGTTTGACGCCCCTGCCCTGCAGAGTTGTAAACCACTGCCTTGTGGTACAGGTTCTTGACAGAACCGAAGGCTACGAGAGCAAACCCTAAACAGAAAACCATGTCACTGTAGCAGCATTAAGGGCGGTTGATGTATGGAACTCCCAACATCACCCGACCAGCCACTGCAGGGACAAATAGTTTTGTGCCTGTCTGGACATGTTCTTGCCGGTGTGAAACCTCTATTTGCTCCCCGAGAGAGTGCCGCTGGTAACTTGCAAATGCCAGCAGTACTTCAACACTTTTGCAAGCAGCTTTCATGAAATGTAAATGGAGAGCGGCAGTCAAGTAATGAAAGCAGTCTTTGTCGCATCGCAACTGACAGCATGATGATGATGATGACTGTCTTATCACCCGACACGGTGGCCAAACCGGTAGAGCGCAGGCTTCACCTACGGAATGTCGGGAGTTCGATTTCCCGGCCGAGTCATACCAATGACCTACAAAATTGATACTTGTCACTACCTAACCTGGCGTTGGGTATTAGGATAGGGCAATGACTGGTTAGCTCAGTATCAGGATAATGTGACTCAGTGGGATATTAGGTCATCGTGCTGGTGGCCTGATTTCCGAGTGGGGCGGCATTATAAAGTCGCCATGAGTGTGCACTGTCACAAGTCGGTACCCGTCCTGTTATGACTTTAGATGTTGACTGGATGTAAAACTCCAACAACCAACCAACCTGATATGACCTTAAATGTTGCCAGGACGTAAAACTCCAACAGCCAACCAACAACGACGCACGAGATGAGCAGGGCAATAGACACGTGGTTAATGGAGGACAGGTCCATCAAGAGGCTTGGTTGGTTGAGTGTTGGAGTTTTACGTCCTGGCAACATCTAAGGTCATATTAGGACGGGTACCGACTTATGACAGTGTGCACACTCATGGCAACTTTCACAGTAATGCCCCACTGGGAGACCAGGCCACTGGCACCATGACCTGATATCCCACTCAGTCACATTATCCTGACACTGAGTCAACCAGTCCTTCCCCTATCCTATTGATGTCGAGCGCCAGCCTCGGAAGCGACAAGTATAAATTGTTAAGTCATTGACTTGACTCAACCAGGGTTCGAACGCATGGGTTTGAATCCCACGTTCGACTAAACCAGGAGACGGATGCTCAACTCATTTGGCCATCCTGGCTGCCCACCAGGAGGCAGTCATCGGGCAGCTTGTGGAGACGAGGCAGGTTTGGGGAAGGGCGTGGGGGGGGGGGGGGGGGGTCAACAGCTCTGTCAACAGATCTGTCAACAATTCTGTTAACAGCTTTGTTAGCAGCTCTGTGAACCGCCCTGTCAACAACTATTCTCAACAGGTACGTGAGCAGATCTGTCAACAGCTGTCAACAGCATTGTCAACAGCTGTCAACAACTCTGGCAACAGCTTTGTCAACATCTCTGTAGAGAGTTCTGCAAACAGCTATGTCAACAGATTGTCAACAGCCGTCAACTGCCGTCAACAACTATCTCAGAAGCTCTGTCAAACTCTGTCATTAGGTATGTCAACAGAGTTATATAACAGCTTCAACAGCTTCAACAGCTGTCAACAGCTTTAGCAGCTTTGTCAACAGCTTCAACATCTCTATCAATAGCTTTGTCAACAGCTGTCATCAGCTTCTCAACAGCTGTCAACAGCTTCAACAACTCTGTCAACAGATTTGTCAACAGCTATGTGAGCAATTCCGCGAGCAGGGCCTAAATGTATGAGCCGCCGGTTATCTCCGCCGGAGTTAAGGGCGGCCGACGGGGTAGCTATGGTCGGTGTTGGTATATGTGTCAAGTGAAATGTATGCCTCCCAAGCGCGCACTTGTTAGCTACCCTGTGCGTTATTTATAGATTTGGGGGGTCCCCCTGGGAATGTACCCGGCCATCGTAGTGGGAGTCGGGAGGAACCACCCCCTTCCCCCCCACCCCCACCCCACTCCTCAGTGTGTGACTATGTGTCTCTGTGTCTGTGTGTGTGTCTCTGTGTCTGTGTGTGTGTCTATGTGTGTGTTTCTGTGTGTGTCTGTCTCTGTGTGTGTCACTCTGTGTCTCTGTGTTTATGTGTGTCTGTATGTGTGTGTGTCTGTGTGTGTGTCTCTGTGTTTCAGTGTGTCTGTGTGTGTGTCTCTGTGTGTGTCTCTGTTTGTGTGTCTCTGTGTGTCTGTGTGTTTCTGTGTGTGTCTCTGTGTGTATCTCTGTGTCTGTGTGTGTGTCTGTGTTTGTGTCTCTGTTTGTGTCTCTGTGTGATTCTGTGTCTCTGTGTGTGTGTCTCTGTGTGTGTCTCTGTGTTTATGTGTGCCTGTGTGTGTCCGTGTGTGTGTCTGTGTGTGTGCCTGTGTGTGTCTGTGTGTGTGTCTCTGTGTGTCTGTGTGTGTGTTTCTGTGTGTGTGTTTCTGTGTCTGTGTGTGTGTCTCTGACACAGACAGAGACACAAAGACACAGAGACACACACACACAGACACACACAGACAGACACAGAGACACAGAGTGACACATACAGATACAGAGACACACACAGAGACACACGCAGACACGCAGACACACACACAGAGACACACACACATACACACAGACACAGAGACACATACAGAGACAGAGACACACACACACGAAAATATAACTATTAATATCGCCGCCAATGCGGCGGTAGCCTTAAGGAGGGTTCGAATTTAGGGTTAAATTGATCACATTTCACTTATTGCGTATCTAATTCTGTTAAATATGGTCGCATTGAATAGATTTGGCCCGAGTTGGTGCCTAACCCGGACGTTATCCCAGGCTCAAGTGGGAGTTAGTGAAGGCGACGTTAACCCTCGAGGCGGTAGCCTACCCCGCGCACATACATTGACACTTTGGCCGCTAACCAGGGAAATCCGCACGACGCGTGGGTTACAAGCCCTAACCCTGACTCTTACATTTGGCCCCAGCACAGGGTTGCTCGTGAAAGAGCCATGGGCGGCTCAGTGCAGTGGTTCCCCCCACTCCACGCCTCGGCCATGTTGCCTGCTGCCAGGCCTTCCCCTCACATAGTCTGGGTGGTCTCAGTGTTCTGAGACTAAGCGCATTACGTAGGTGATGGCGTGGGGAGCGGGGTGGGGGCGTGGGGTGGGGGCGTGGGGTGGGGGAGGGGGTCACGGCGAGGTCAGCGTGGGTGAAACACACGACATATCTTAGCGCTGCTTGTCTGAGCCCTCTTCACTTATAAATAACAGATGGGATGGCCGAATGAGTTGAGCGTCCGTCTCCCGGTTTGGGAGATCGTTGGATTTGAAACCTGGTCGATTCAAACCAATGACTTAAAAAATGTATGCTTTCTGCTTCCTAGCCAGGCGCTTGGCATTATTAGGATAGGGCAAGGACTGGTTGGCTCAGTGTTAGGATAATGTGACTGAGTGGGATACCAGGTCATGGGATATCAGGACTGGTGCTGTCCCAGCACTATTATGTCATCATGAGTGTGCACTGTCACAAGTCAATGCCCATCATGATATGACCTTAGATGTTGCCAGGATGTAAAACTCCAAACAACCAACTAAACAACTAGCTTATAAATAAGCTATACCTGACACCATTGACTGCCCAATGTCTTCTCTTCTTCTAGTTCAGATCAGTTCTACTGGGATTCCCAATAACTAGTTTCAAGATTCATTCACATCATGATCTCGTTCTAGATTGATTTAATTTGTCCCTTTGGCTTTATTGGAACTAAATAAGGAGCAACATTTCTTAGTTTACCTTGTTTGTAACGCAGGGAAAGTGGGACTGAGTGGGATATCAGGTCATGGTGCTGGTGGCCTCGTCTCCCAGTGGGGCAGCACTATAAAGTTGCCATGAATGTGCACTGTCATAACTCAGTGTCCGTCCTGACATGACCTTAGATGTTGACAGGACGTAAAACTCCAACAACCAACAGACAACTTCCATTTACTTCCTTGATAGGAAGCATAGCCTCGCTGTGAATATGGCCTATGCTGCCGACACGGCGTAAAGCAACCACCAATCAATCAATCAATGCTTGGTAGGAATGTCGAGTACCAGACAAAGTAGACATGTATTTTGTACATTTCTTGTTTGACTTGGCCGGGGATTGAACCCATGACCTAGCATAGTGTGGGGTTTTCTGTGGCAGAGTGGTTAGAGTGTCTGATTTTTTTCTTGGTCGGACTCCTAATCTGAAGGTCGGTGGTTCGATTCCCCATGCCCCCAGCTCTGCCACTTTGGATTTCCACCGCTGTGTAGAACTTACAGCGTCATCAAAGGCCAGTTGCTCTCATACCATGTCTATGTGGCGTGGGGGGGTAAAAATCCCTTGGGTCGGTAAAAGTGTAGGCTCAGGCTTTCTATCGACAAACTGTCTAATGGTGAAAACAAGTCTATTCAGACTTATCCATGATAGGCAGTATAAATCTTCAAGAAAAAAATAAAAAAATACAGGAAGCGAATTCTATACTATATGCGCACTTAATCCTCTCAGAAGGTGTAGCTTTTGTTTGCTTAGTTGAATACTTATTTTCAGAGCACGATTAAAAAAAGGTTGCGACCCAATATCTTTATCGCCATCGTGCATCATAAACTATGCGTTATCATGGCCTTCCCAGACGAGGTCGGCCATTAGTCATTGTAGTCAACATCACAATAGAGAATGCGCTGTCAACGCAATTTAGGTTTTTATTAACTATATATTATCTGGTGAATAATAACATTGCGATAATATTTTTACATTCGTCCACATCAGAATAATTGTTTGTTTGTTGGTGCTTTAGGTCCCAGTAACATGTATGGCATGATAATTAGTCACATTCACAAAACCTGTAAATTCTTTCTATCTTTGAATGCCCTGTCACATTACAACACATCTCGCAAGCGTGTGGCCAACGCGTAAAATCACTTTTTTACGTCGAGATGCATCAAACTTTTCGGCACGGGGGGCAAAGTTGAATGTATACATACTGTATACATAGCTTATGGCCAACGTATGACCAACGTATGGCTAACATGCCTTCCCGTGAAAAACACTTGAATTATGCTCACAGTATATTCGCAAAATGCTGGTGAACGTTATATACGTTATTCGATCGCCAGAACTACGCCTCATATGTTACATACATCAAGACACGGTGAAGAATTGCAAAACCTACGTTAGACATACATTAGATGTATGTTATCCATACGTTGTCAGTACGCAGACTGTACGTTTCACTGCCTTTAACATAGGTCAACAAGTGAACAATGTTTGTCTAACAAACATTGACATATGCCTAATCCATACATAATGTACACCGACATCACACCTATGCGTTGTCGTATGTCGAAAGTTTTGTGCATGCACAAAATTTTCACGACCCCCTAACGAGCAACGCCCTATATCGACATACCTCGACATCCATCGACGTACACATAACGAATGCGTAACACATTACAATATATCCTGACATAGTGGCCAAAAATCACATACACCGGCATACGTTTGCACGATGCGTCGTAATGTGACAGCACTATTATAAACAGCTAATTGTAAGCATAACTAGCACCTTGCTGTAACTTACCAACAGTCACGCATCTGAAATTCCTCTTGGCAATGTTTTGATCGCCAAATCAAGATGGTTGGTTGGTTGTTGGAGTTTTACATCCTGGCAACATCTAAGATCATATCAGGACGGGTACCAACTTGGGACAGTATGCACTCATGGCGACTTCATAGTGCTGCCCCACTGGGAGACCAGGCCACCAGCACCATGATCTGATATCACATTCAGTTACATTATCCGGACAGTCCTTGCCCTATCCTAACAATGCCGAGCGCCTGGCTAGAAAGCGACAAGTATCAATATTTAAGTCATCGGTTTGATTCGACCAGGGTTCGAATCCCACAATCCCACGATCTCCCAAATGCAAATCGAGAAGACACAAATTGCAGGATCTGTAATTGGAAAGCAGACCCCCCAATTCCGGAACATTTGATGAACTCCAAAACACGTTGCGCAACGAGAGCTTCAAACCGGAAGTGACAGACTTCACAGTTAGCTGGTGCAACCACCGCACCCTGCCTCGTATTTCACACTCTGTGACGTCACACGCATATCAACAGCCTGCTCCAGCTTCTATGACGAGCATTTAGCAAATGCCTAAATAGCTCCGCCCGCAGTTCTGTCTCTCTGACTGGGCTGATTAAAGTTGCATAGTCCGATTGTTTTGAGTTTCTGTCATTTTCTGAGATAAATATATTAGGTTGATCGCTATAATCTACCTTACTTTAGTTTGAGGTAACTTTTATGTTAAACAGCTAATTATTTGTGGATATAAATCCACTAGGCAACTAGGTAAGACAAATGCAGAGTGGGGCTGAGTTCTTTATTAGTTCTCTGGCTGGGACTATATATATGCCCTACCTAAAAAAGAAAATTGTAATCGAAGTGATAGTGATTTTGGTTATTTCCGCACTACACAGGTGGCGCCCCATTTGCGTGCTCCGTATCAGGGTGGACGCGTGACTCAGCATACATAAAACCGATAATATAATAAACAATATATATGAATCTAATTAACAATGAGTTACGCTCCGTTCCTTTTATATTATTATAATACATCATAATACACATCTGAAATGTAAACATGTACAATTGTTCTTGGCATTCATGGCAAAACTCGGCCACCCTCGGCTTCTGCAGTAGCAGGTTCTATTCATTTGGCATTGCGTCTTCCTCTATGCAGCAACAAGTGTTTAATAAGTGCACCAGTATCTAAGTTAGATATGTTGAATCAAATCTAGATCGTTGTTTTGGTTTTGAAAATTTGATACTTCATTGGACTATGCAGCTTTAGCTAGTTTAAGCAGTTAAGTAGTTACGCCCGTAGCACTGTCACCTTGACAGTGCCCCTTTACGGTCTATTACAAAAAGTGACGGAAGGCTGGGTTTTGGACATAACCACATGAATTTGCAATCTAATATACTAAATATATTGTTCAGATACTTATCTACCATAGCCTGCTTGACCAGACCGGATGGCCGAATGAGTTAGAGCATCCGTCTCCCGTGCTGGTAGTGGGGTCGTGGGTTCGAACCCTGGTCGAGTCAAACCAATGACTTAAAAATTGATACTTGTTGCTTCCTAGCCAGGCGCTCGGCATTATTAGGACAGGGCAAGGACTGGTGTGCTCAGTGTCAGGATAATGTGACTGAGTGGGATACCAGATCATGGTGCCGGCGGCCTGGTTTCCCAGTGGGACAGCACTATAAAGTCACCATGAGTGCGCGCTGTCACAAGTCGGTACCCGTCCTGATATGACCTTAGATGTTGCTAGGACGTAAAACAACAACAAACAAACCATAGCCTGCTACTTTTGGGCGATCCATTTAAGAAATCATGTAGTTTAATAGACTCTAAAAGTCAAATCGAAAGTATCCCATGGCCACCATCTTGGTTTCTTTGCATTCTCTGCCATCTCATCAACTCTACTTCAATATATATGCATTGTGTGCTGGAACCCGTGATTCCACAGTTAGTTTAAAGTTGCATGGTCCGATGAAACATATTTTTGTCAAAACCAAAACACTTACCTACATTTGATTCTATATATTCAACTTTTCTTTGGGTGACAAGTTATTTATTCTGTCCGTAGTGTATAAGCTCCTGTGAGGGTGCTTGTTTTCAACACTGGGTAGCTGTGATTCTGTTTTGGTCAGGTCCCGCACTCAGGAGTGTTTACCTGGTCTTGCTTGGGACAACTCCTTGGAGCTTTGGGTGTTAGTAGTTTCTATATTAGTTTTTTTTGTATTTTTCAAAGTTTTTTTTCCGAATATGAGTATGATACCTTAGCCTACTATGTACATCTACCCGGATGACATACATGCCTGCGGGAGAGGATCCTGTCCCTTTTGTGGTTTGTTACAGCTTCCTTTCACCCACGCACTGTCCTTAGATAGTGCACAAGTGTGCTAGACTGCGGCTAGGTGGGATGGTTGTGTTGTATGCTTAGCCATTTTGTATTTCAGGGTGAATCCGATGCTTGACCATGGCCTGCCCTGTTCTGCTTTTGTTTGTGCCATTACACATACCCAGACAGACTGCGCCATATGGTGATAGTCATTCAGATTTCCTTAGTACTTAGGAGGGCTAGTTTCCATATTTGTAATATCTACCAACTTTTCTGGCCTGTCTTTTGCTTTTTGTGCCAGAACACAGTGGTCAGGTGAGATATTGTTCCTTCAGTAGGTGGTTGTGTACTGCCTTGTTTTCTTTAAGGATCTTTTATAGTCGTCCAGGCTTTTGATTGCCCGTTGTTGTGTGGGTTGATTATTCCAGGCATGTGCTGCCATGGCCAGTACACTTCTCTCATAAATTTTTGTGTTACTTATTGCTGTCAGTAGCACTGGGGCTGCCATGTGCCTGGTGTCCCTTCGGGGGGTTACTGTGTAGCCTGGTTTTGTGGTGTAATGGTGTGCTAGTATTTTGAGGTGTGTTTCCCTTCTACTGGTTAATAGTGTTGCATTGCATTTTTTGTGTAATTCTATTGTGGGATATCTTTTATGCACCTGAAGGCATATTTTGAGGGCTCTGTTTTGCAGCACCTGTAGTTTGTTTAATAGTTTTGTATTACCTCCCATGTATACTACATCGCCATAGTCAAAGTAGAGGAGGATCATGCCTTTATATATTTTAATTGCCATGTTTTCAGTCATGTAGTATCTCAGTTTTGCTAGGAGCCATATTTTGTGGTTTACTTTTTTGAAAGTATTTGTTATGCAGAGGTCATAATTTAGGTGTCTGTCTAGATCCACTCCCAGGTATCTGTAGTTGTCTACCTGTTCTAGTTTGGTGTTTCCCAGAAGACACTTTATTTTTTCATTACTCGTTAGCCTGGTACCAAATAGTACTGTTTTTGATTTGCTGTTGTTTATGGTTATCCTGTTTAGTTGGCACCACTCGGTTAGCTTTATTAGTGTTAGATTTAGTTTTGTTTCTATTTCATCGGTTGTTTTGCCTGTGGCATACACCACCGTATCATCTGCATATAGTTGGATGTCTTCAATTTCTAGCCAATTGCTAAGATCATTAATATATATGAGGAAGAGAAGTGGCCCCAGGACTGACCCTTGGGGAACTCCACAAGTTATTTTTTCCTCATTGGATATGGATCCATTTACCGCGGTGCATTGCTTTCGATTTTCTAGATAGCTTGCTAGCCATTTTCCTGTTACTCCCGTTATTCCCATTTGGGTTAGTTTACTCCTTAGGATGGGGTGGTCTACCGTGTCAAAAGCTTTGCTGAAGTCTATGAACGCTGCCCCCACTAGGTTCTTTTTATTGATGCTGTTTGCAATGTTGGTTATTAAGTTAACAATTGTTTTTATTGTCGAGTGGTTTTGTCTAAAACTGCCCTGTTTACTGTTTAATATTTTGTGTTCATTTAGGTGGTCCATAATATGTCTATGCAGTATTTTTTCGATCAATTTACCAGGCAGTGGGAGTATAGAGATCGGTCTTTAGTTGCCTAGTATCTGTTTATCCCCTCCTTTGTGGAGCGGTGTTAACTCCAGCAGTCCACATAAGTACCTGCTGTGAATGATTTGTTGCATAGGTCACATATAACATCTGGGATGCATCCAAATGGATCATTCAATACTATACTTGAGGTATTTTCAATGCCTGAGGGCTTCTTGCAGTCAATTGATTTTATGAGTTCTCTTATCTCTTTTATTGTAGTTGTGCAATCTCCAATGTCTGTGTTTAATTGTTGTGCTATTGTGGTCCAATTCGAGTTGAACTGTTTGGATAGTTTAGTGCCTAGGGAGAGAAATGCTTGTTCATTATATTAGCAGCATCACTGTTGCTGATTTCCATTCCCTAGTTGTTGCATAGGGTAATCGATTCTTTATTTTTATTGGTTGGTATTAGTATTTTCACGTTGTTCCAGAATTTATGTGAGTTTTTTCCCCATTGTTGGTCCTGTTTGACAATGTACCATTTTTTGGCTTTTCCCACTGATTTCTGGCTTCGATTTCTTGCTCTATGGTAGTTTTCTATGTCTAGTAGTCGCCCGCTTGATTTAGCTAATCTGCCTTTTTATATTTGTCCATAATTAGATTGATTAATTCTGGGGTTACCCATGGGTCTTGGATGGTTTTGATTTTAAGTTTTTTTATTGGGCAGGTGGTGTCGAGATGCTTTCTGACTTCCCTAATGATGTTGTCTCATTGGTCATTTACACCTATGTCAGTTTGAAGTGGCAATTTAATTTTTTTCTTTCAGATGAGCTTCTAGTGCTTCTTTCGTGTAGTTTTTGTATGATCTACCCATACGGGGAGTAGGTTTTTTTTGTTTTTTATTTTCTTTCTAGTAACATATATCAACTCATGATCAATGATGCCCCAGTTTCTTGTCCCTGAGGTGTGGGCATGATTTGAGTCTGTTATTATTAGGTCTATTATCAAGCTGCTTTCTCTAAGTCTTGTTAGCTCATCAATTTTTGACTTTAACCCTCTACTTTTGATTAAGTTCTCTAGTGAGTGTTTGTTTTTGTTGTTTGTTTTGTAGTTTATATTGAAGTCCCCTAGTAAGAATATCTCTGTGCACCAGTTAGTTTTGACACACTTTCTAGCGATGTCTCTAGTTGAGGTACTGGTGCATTAACTAAGGCTTTGGGGCAGCATATACAGAATAATCAGTAGATTTATTACCCTATCCCTTTGGACACTACTTTGAAGCAGCCAATAGGCAGAGATGCCACAACCAATTAGGTCAATCCCGTGACCGTATTAATCTTTCCCTCATTCCCAGTACCATATATGGCATCAGTCAGGTTCCAAACTGCCTACACATTAATAGGTCATTCCTCATCATGTGACCATCGGGCCACATCAATAATACTTTTGAC
Source organism: Branchipolynoe longqiensis (assembly GCA_030323885.1). Taxonomy (NCBI): domain Eukaryota; kingdom Metazoa; phylum Annelida; class Polychaeta; order Phyllodocida; family Polynoidae; genus Branchipolynoe; species Branchipolynoe longqiensis. Next base: position 14,558,081 of record CM059199.1, on the reverse strand, counting down.
AAGCTTGCTGAAATTATTTTCGATTCTTTCAGCTCAAATTGCTCCAAAATTAGCCATTTTTCATGCAAATGTGTCCGGAATAATGAATTGTAGGCTATAATAGTGTAGTAGTCTGAACATGAGCTCTACTATCACGCGGTAGCAGCGGAGACTACGGCGCCATCAGCGCAGTACCATTACACTGCGCTAGGTGGCGGCACGGGTCACCACCTGTCAGACCCCAAACTGGGCTGACCTCTACTGCGTGTGGTTGACCCACCCCCCCACACACACCTATAGAGTCGATGTGGGATCTGGCGAGTCAGGGGGCGGGTCAGACAACTACTGACGCCGCGGAGAGCAGATGGTTCAATATACCAAAGGTGAAGCGTACACTCAATTGAATCTTGGCGTTCTTCCGTGTGAGCGAGAGAGTCGGAGGGCCGTGGGCCATTACAATAGTTAACCTGATATATTTATCTAAAAGATTGGGCAAAGATTTGAACATCATTGGACTATCCAACTTTAAAGTGATTCTTAGAAAGAAAGTTTCTTTTCTTAGATTTAGACTAGGTTTACACTGGGTAGAGATGCCTCTTGTATCTACTGGCTAAGTAGTCGTGATATCATATTCTCTCCGGTGATATTCATTGCATTGTCCAGTACCCAGCCCATTCCGATCAAATTGATTTCGATTGCACTTTCCCATGTGACACCACTATTTAGTATTTTACTATTATTTAATTGGTAGTAACTTACAGATTAACTTACAGATTCACTTACATATTCACTTACAGATTCATTTACAGATTCACTTACAGATTCACTTACAGATTCACTTGCAGATTCACTTACAGATTCACTTACAGATTCACTTACAGATTCACTTACAGATTCACTTACAGATCCTCTTCTGTCTGATCTAGGCCATATTTGTAGCAACTGACAGATTAACTTACAGATTAACTTACAGATTAACTTACATATTAACTTACAGATCAACTTACAGATTAACTTACAGATTAACTTACCCATTAATTTACAGATTCACTTACAGATTCACTTACAGATTCACTTACAGATTAACTTACAGATCAACTTACAGATTAACTTACAGATTAACTTACAGATCCTCTTCTGGCTGATCTAGGCCCTATTGGGTCTCTAATGCCATCTCGACAAAACAAACACCAACAAACACCCAACAAAACCCCACAAAAAAACACAACAAACCAATCCTGATGTGGGAGTGTTCCCGCTATGCAGTCTTTCTCGCCTATTTCTACACATGTTTACATGGCTATCAATAAGACAATGTAGAAATAAGATAATCATTTGGAATAAAATTATGAAGCGTTCAGGCGCAAAAAACGAGACATCCATTTTAGTAATCTGTCAAGTAGAATTTGTTGTTGTGCCTTACAGGTAAAGTATATCAAATTGTAAAGTCTACTGCTCGAATCTGTGGTTGTGTAGGCAGGCTATAGTGAAATCAATACAGACAAAGAGAGAGGAAGAGTATAAAGTGTGAAAGAAGAGAGAGAGTCAAGCCCTCTGGTTTATTATTTATATGGTACATGGATTCAGTGTAGAGTATCACCCTACCCTTTTCCCCCAATGGGAAACAAGCATTCTTAGCTCTACCAATAGGGATCCAGCATTCCCGGTCCCCATGGTTACCAGTGATCTGCCCACCACCACCAAGCTGTATGGCTCCCCTGGCCACCACCTGCCTTGAGCCTCAGTGTGGTGATCCTAACTAGCAGAGGGGGGGAGGTGGTAGGTGCTGAGTGCCCCTTACACACAGCCCTGCCAGCACCACTATGTCTATTTACCTATCAATCAAGCACCACCAGCAACTACATAAACGCATTTATGCGCCTGGCCATGTATACCTGTTTTACAATAGAACATTTGCATTCACCCACCAATGCTTATTATATCGGAATATTTTACTAAATGTCATATTGGGTAATGCATTATATAGAAGATGTGTTGGTTTCTGCAAAAGAAAACTGATTTTGATTACCGGAATGACAGCAGCTTTCCATTTCGGCCCGGATGGCGGTTGTGGTTTTTTGTGCCTGAACTCTTCAACCGTAGTGGGTGTTTATATTACAGCAGTCGGTGTCAAAATACACTTAGATGCAACGTCTACTGCTCAAAGTGATTACATTTTGAAAGCTAGATTAAATCAACACATTCCTTACCACCCTAGTGTATTCCTTTACCCCGGAAATGCTGTTCTGTGGCCCCCACACTGCGCGCGCACCGTGTGGGTAGTGAATCCCCACGTGACCTTTCTATCAGTCATGTCACGTGACTGCTCACAAGAGACCCCCCCGCCCCCTCCTCCTTCTCCTCCTCCTCCTGCTCCCCCTCCCCTTCCTTCCGAGTGCTCCACGTGCCGCTGGGTCATCCGTCAGATGGCGCCACTGTAGGGGTAGGGCAGTGTTTGGTGTGATAGATGACGTCACGTGGTAGTAGGCGTCCTTAAATGGGAGCTGGCTAATTGGGTGAAATTGACATCGTCCGATGGTATTAAGGTTCTACCATTTTCTGAGGTTACCTTCGGTTGATTGTTATAATGTACTCTACTTCAGTTTTGAAGGAACTTCTATTTTAAATGGTTAACTTTTGAGAATTTGGAGCCCGAGTATAGATTTATTTCTGACCCCGATGGTTTGATGTCAGTTGTCGCGTCCTGTGCGACAGGCTTTAAAGTCGTCCTTTGAGGCGAGCTTTAAGAATGCCCATTAGACATTCTCAGATATATTACCCATTCTTACTATTTCTAAATATCTCAAGATGGCATTGGCTGGCCTATTTAATGCGACTAGAATAAATAAATAAATAATGAATTAAATAAATAACAAAATTTCGTTTTAAATGCATCATTGCATTAAGTTGAATCTACCTTTAATAAATATTTCCCATGAAAGAAATGTGAATTTCTTTTTTAAACTCTAGATGTGTAAACATTATATTAAATACCCAAGGCAAAGGCAGTGTTCTTCTTTTAATTCACTTCACTCGGCACAGAAACAGAAACAGATGTAACTTTGAAAAGGTTTAATCAGAACTAGAAATCAGAATTGGAAATCATAGCGGGACCTGGCAAGCAGGCTGTCAAGCGGGTGGCTGGGACCCTTCAGTTCAGTTTCCGACAAGCGTGGATCAGGTGCCGACATGGGCAAAGTCTTAGTAACTGGAAGGCAGGAGAGATCAGCGCTCACACCCCCCCCCCCCCCCCCCAGAACGAGGGCGGGAGGGTGGGGAAGTGAAGAAGACAGAGCGAGGTGCCGAGACAGAGTGGTGTTACAGCGTGAAATACAAAGCGAGGAAAGCAGGGCGAGCTCTAGCCTCGTTTGCAAATTAGACATGTTAGCCTCCGCCAACATGCTCAAAACCTGCTGTGGACAGAAATATGAATGCAAGTGGTGTGTGCAAATGTAGCTGTTTCCTACCTGTTCCAATTAAGCCTCGCTTTGGAACTTTGCTGCTGACGTTGCTGCTGACCTTGACCTTTCCTTGTTTTGAACTCTCAGCAAAAACAGAGACTCTCCTAGTTAGGACGATTGTTGACCACTTGTGGCGCTTAACCTTTCAGTTCCAAATTAAATTTGGTTTCTCTTACAAAAGGAGCTTTAAATCTAAATTAATCCACTCAAAGATAAATTGCATCCTATCCTCATTGTAATTTTATATTTTTTATTCACCGTTTAATTCACAGATGTATGCCAGATCTTTTTTTATCATCTCTTGAGGGTAAGAAAAGGAAAACATCTATTTAAAGATGCCACTACCTGAGAAGGTCGTCGTTCGGATTTGATTCTACATATCGGACTTAGATGTTGGTGCACTTATTAAGTATTTGTGCTGCATAGAAGGGGATATTGAGTCAATTTAACGGAACCTGTTACTGCAGAAGCCTATGGCGCCAGAATTTTGGCAAGCTTGCAAAAACTAATTTAGCCTGTTTGCACTTGAAATAACTCAAAAGTTTGCCATTTTTATAAGAGTTACTTCAAACTAAAGTGAACCAGATTTTAACAATCAATCCAATGCATTTATCTCAGAAAATTGCAGAGAACCCAAACTATGGGACTATGCAACTTTAATGGATTTATAGTAGTCTGCACTGACCTCTCAGGCAAGTAACCACATAGACAGGTAGGCGTGGGTAGTTTGGTGATATCAGGGACCCTAGGTGGTGTAATGATTAGCACACTGACCCAGAATGCAAAGAGATGTGGGTTCGAGTCCCGCTCTAGGCACAATAGTTCCCATTTTCATCAACCCCCCCCCCCCATGACAGATTTAATTAGAAGAATCATGTAAAATTACCATCCCCCCTCCCACTGCTAGATTGTTGGTTGGTTATTGGAGTTTTATGTCCTGGCAACAGCTAAGGTCATATCAGGACTGGTACTGATTTGTGATGGAGCGCACTCATAGCGACTTTATAGTGCTACCCCACTGGGAGACCAGGTGGCTGCCACCATGATCTGATATCCCACTCAATCACATTAGCCTGACACTGAGCCAACCAGTCCTATTTATGCCGAGCGCCAGGCTAGGAAGCGACAAATATACATTTTTAAGTCATTGGTTTGACTCAACCAGGATTCGAACCCCACGATCTACCAAAACTCACAGCTAGATTGCCATGTCCTTGTGCCTTTATGTAGATGATAAGTAAGTACATTTGAAAAGATCAGGTACAAACCCACGTAAACACCAATCTAAACATGGAGATAAACATTGGAATCAAATCTTCAAAAAGGTGGGGTTTTTCTTTTTTATATTCCTACTCTTTTGTTCATTGTTCCATAACCATGTGATCATATGAAAAGTGGAATTAGTGAGCTGAAAAATATTTTCATGTAAAGATCTGTTATTTAAACTACATTTTGAATTCGCGTTTACGTGGTTTTGAGCCTGAACTCTTCACCAATCGTATAATCGCATCGTCTACAAAATAAAATATAAAAATCTGCATTACTGGAAGTAAGGTTATTTTTATATTACAATTCAATGCTTGTATTTTGTCTTTGTACTTGTGCCTCCTTTGACGACTCTGAATTCGTCCTAATACCACGAGGGTTTGGGCAACCTTTGAGGGGAGTTAATTAAACATGTTCCAGGTTAGAAGGAGATCTAGGGACTCAGTAGAAACAGAAGGTGTTTATTTATACTTTCACCGACCTTATCTCGTCACCGGATGTCGGTAAATGTCGTCTGGTGCCAAACAAATTCAGTGAATTCACCTGCACAACTCACTCAATGTCCTCAATGTCCACCAACAATGTTGTCTGCAGGACTAAATGTCATCAGAAAGAGTATTACTTGTCATTTATAACAGATCTATTATATATATTATAGAACATTATAATTATATTATAACATATACATTTTTTATTATTATATATTGTTATATATTATAATATATATTAATTATAATATAATACATAGCAAATATAATATATGTATGGCATAATATAGTAGATATTAGATATTATATCGTACAATATATAGTATGTACTATGTATTATATTTTTTTTATTTTTTTTTTTTATTGAGGCTGTATTTATACTGTCCATAGCATATAAGCCCGGGTACCCAGGCTTGTTTTCAATGCTGGCCAGTTGTAGTGTTGGTGTTATCTTACCACACAGTGGCTGCTGATAAGGTATTTGATTGCCTGCATTTCAGTAGCAGATAGATAATTGGTTGGTATGGTTAGTAGCCTATGTTAGTTTTTTTGGATTTTCTTGGTATATATGTTTTTATTTTTCTACTCTTATTACTAGACTAGCCTACTCCTATTTACATATCATAGGCTTGTACGTAGCTGTGTGGTGTGTTATCTGGCTACTTTTGGCATGGTTACCTTCCATTGGGCATCCCGCTGGTGGGCCGTGACATATCACATGCCCCTTTGCAGTGCAGCTTACTGGGGGTTTCCTAGCCTTATTTTGCACAGATATTTTTTGTAAGTTTTTAGGTCAGGAATTTGTCGTTCCTTTACCGTTTGGGCATTCCACAACTTGGCAGCCATTTCCAGCGTGCTTCTCTCATGAGCTTTTATTCGGCTTCTGGTCTGCTTTAGTAGTGGTGCATTATTTGCTCTAGTAGCCCTTTGTGGTTTTGTTAGAAGTTTACTGTTTTGACTATAGCTATATGCTAATGTTTTCAAATGAATTATTCTCCTATTTTCTAGTAGTTTCACTTTGGTTCTTTTGTGTATGTCATAGGTTGGGTGCAGCTTGTCTACTCTTAGACAGATTTTTAGGGCTCTGTTCTGCAGTGTTTGCAGTTTTTTTAGTAGTTCTTTTCTCGCACCCATGTAGTTTACATCTCCATAGTCAAAATAGGGGAGCACCATGCCCTTGAAGATTTTTATTGACATTTCTTGTGTCATGTAGTCTCTTAGCTTTGCAAATAGCCACAGTTTGTGGTTTACTTTTTGTATAATTTTATTTATACATAGGTTGTAGTTTAGTTGGCTGTCCAACTCAAGGCCTAGGTATTTGTAATGGTCTACATTTTCTAGTGTTTGGTTTCCTAACTTACAGTGTAGTTTTCTTTCTGGCATTTGTTTATGCGAGAAGAGTACTGTTTTTGATTTGCTTGTGTTGATGGTTATTTTGTTGGACTCACACCACTCATCTAGTTTTAGTAGGAGTTTATTTAGTTTAGTTATTACCTCCTCCTCTGTGGTGCCATTTGCGTATATGACTGTGTCATCTGCATATAGTTGGAGGCATTCAGTTTGCAACCATTTTTCAAGGTCGTTTATATAGATTATAAAGAGTAGTGGCCCTAACACTGACCCTTGGGGTACACCACATGTGACAGGTTGGTTGTCTGATAGTGTATTGTTTATTTTTGTTTTCTGTTGCCTGTTGTTCAGGTAGCATCTTATCCAATCCATAGTGTTGGATTTTATGCCCATGGTTTTTAGTTTTTCCAGTAGTATTTTGTGGTCTACTGTGTCAAATGCTTTGCTGAAGTCAATGAAGGCGGCTCCAACTAATTGTTTTTGGTTCATTGATGCCATTATGTCATTTGTTAGGTTAGCTATTGTTTTTGATGTGGAGTGCAGTTTCCTGAAGCCCCCTTGTCTTTCGTTTAGTATATCATTTTTTTCCAGGTGTTCATTGATGTGTCTATGTAACACTTTTTCAATGAGCTTGCCTGGGGTTTGAAGAATTGATATTGGCCTGTAGTTTCCCATGTTTTGTTTGTCTCCACCCTTGTGAATGGGGGTGATGGTTGCCATTTTCCAGGCTGAGATAAAACGCCCCTGCTCAAAGGAGATGTTGAATAGGTCTACTATGGTGGCCGGGATGGCTTGGAGTGCCTCTTTCAGTATTTTGGTTGGTATTTCATCTATTCCACTTGGTTTATTCGTGTCTATGTCATTTATTAATTTTTTTACTTCTATCATATCTGTTTTGCAGGTGGGGATTTCGTTCTCCACAGTTCCTGATCTGTTTTCCCATCTTTTTTTGAATTTTTCTGACAGCTTTTGCCCTATTGTGGCAAAGTGTCTGTTCAGTTTGTTTGCTGCATCTTTGTCTGTGAGCATTGCCCCTTCGTTATCTTGGAAGTTTGTATGCTCTTCTTTGTTATTTTTTGGGAATAATAGGTTTACATTTTTCCAGAATTTGTTTGTGTTGCTTCCCCAGTCTTTGTCCTGCTTTATTATGTATTTCTTTTTTGCTGTTCTCACAGCTTTGAGACAGTTGTTTCTGGCGATGCGGTAGGCCAGTTTGTCTTCTATTGTTTCTGTGCGTTTTGCTTTATCACCCAGTTTACTTTTGGTTGTGATGAGTGTTAGCAGGTCTTTGTCTACCCAAGGGTCTTGGTTTTTTTGTACTTTTATTTTCTTCATGGGACACATCTCATCAATTGATTTTCTTATTTCTGTGATGATGTTGTCCCAATAGATATCAACATCATCTCTGTTTTGTGTGATGTTGTTTATGTTTTGGTGCAGATGATTTTGTAATGTATCTTCTGAGTAGTTTTTTAAGGACCTGCCCATTTTGTATTCATAGTGATTTGTGCTTTTAAGCTTTTTCCTGGTTACATATATTGAAATATATTATATATATATTGAAATATATTGTATAATGATATATATTATATATAATATATATTATTTATATCTTATATATATTATGTATACTATATACATATCAGATATATCACCTAGATTATATTATATATATTATATATTACATATATTATATATATTATATATATATATTATATATATTTGATACATTGTATATATTATATAATTTATATATTATATATTTGATTTATTATATTATATATATATTATATATGTTACATATATTGCATGATTTGGAAATATTGCATATATTACATATTTTAAATATATTACATATATTCCATGTATCACATATATCACATATATTATATATTTTTTATTTTGAGGTTCCAGCCTCTATGCAGCTGATGCAGTTGACCTACTTTCAGTTTAGATGCCGCTCTGCTGAACACACAAGGCAACCAGCACATCTTACAGCAGTGTGTGACTTGCCTTGGCTCTACTTATAACGACACATAGAACTAGAAAATTGTAGTATGTGTCCTTCTTATACAGCAGTACTAAAGTCTTTCAGTAAACTGACAGATAATATGCAGATTGTTAGATGTCAATTAATATTCTTCTCTTTTTGTTGTGGGCGTTTTCTGTGCGGATTTTGGATGTATACTGCTATGCCATATCACCAACATCATAACACAATATCCTACTCAGACACAATATCCTGAAATTTAACCAACCCAGTCATCATCCCATCCCAGCAATGGTCGGTTGGTTGTTGGAATTTTAAGTCCTGGCAACATCTAAGGTCATATCAGGATGGCTACCGACTTGTGACAGTGCGCACTCATGGCGACTTTATAGTGCTGTCCCACTGGGAAATCAGGCCGCTAGCTCCATGACCCGATATCCCATTCAGGCACATTATCCTGACACTGAGCTAACCAGCCCTTGCCCTATGCTATTAATGCCAAGTGTCAATCTAGGAAGCGGCAAGTATCAATTGTGTAAGTCATTAGTTTGACTCGACCGGGAATCGAACTCCCGATCTTCCGCACAGAAGGCCTGTGCTCTACCGATTCGACCACTGCGTCCAGTGCCCAGCAATGGCAAATATCAAGCAAAAAGGTGACAAAGGCTCGCTTTTATTCTACCAACTCTTTGATTTGGGTCAGTTGGGAGTCGAACCCACGACCTGTGGTGCAGTAGGCGGCCACTCCACAGTCCTTGTTTTCAAAGGAGACCTCTGCATCCAGACCTCAACCAGACGGGATGGCCGAATGAGTTAGAGCATCCGTCTCCCGTGTTGGTAGAACGTTTGGGTCGTGGGTTCGAACCCTGGTCGAGTCAAACCAATGACTTTAAAATTGATACTTGTTGCTTCCTAGCCTGGCGCTCGGCATTATTAGGATAGGACAAGGACTGGTTGGCTCAGTGTCAGGATACTGTGACTGAGTGGGATATCAGGTCATGAGTGCGCACTGTCACAAGTCGGTACCCATCCTGATATGACCTTGGATGTTGCTAGGACATAAAACAACAACAAACAAACCGTCTGTGAACTAGTGTGTGGAATGTGTCCCGATGTGTCGCACTCATTGGCTGTGAGCATTGATTTACTGAAAGCTTGACCTGAGACACAAATAGCAGCTTTTCGCAGTTCAATCGACCAGCTACTCCCCCGGCAGAGGGCAGTGTGACTTAATGTGCTGATCAATAAAAGCACGCAGAGACAGAACTGACTCCAGCAAACATTTGTCCATTAAGGTTTTGTTTGGTTGGTGTTTTACATCCTGGCAACATCTAGGGTCAAATACCAGAGGCGGCGGCTGAATTGGTAGAGCGCGGGCCTCCCGTACGGGAGATTGGGAGTTCGATTCCCGGTCGAGTCAAACCAATGACTTACAAAATGTATTCTTGTCGCTTCCTAGCATTGCGCTTGGCATCAATGGGATAGGGCAAGGACTGGTTAGCTCAGTGTCAGGATAATTTGACTGAGGGGGACTGCGTGGGCCTGTATTCCCAGTTGGGCAGCACTATAAAATCACCATCAATGACACAAGTCGGTACTGATCCTGATATGACCTTCAATGTTGCCAGGACGTAAAATTACAACAACCAACCATCTAGGGTCATATCAGGATAGATACCGACTTAAGACAGTGTGCACTCATGGCAACTTTTTAGTGCTGCCCTACTGGGAGACCAGGTTGTCGACACCATGACCCAATTCTCCACTCAGTCACATTATTCTGACATTAAGCTAATCAGTCATTACCCTATCCCACTAGTGCCGAACGACAGGCTAGATAGCGACAAGTATCAATTTTGTAAGTTAGCACTAATTATTTTAATTACATTTTTTGGATTAGCGCTTACTGTGTTTTGTACCTGAAATCTTCATATATTATATATTTATAAGCTTGTATATATATATAATATATATATAATATATATAATATATATACATTATCTATAATATATATACTATATATACTATATATAATATATATAATATATATAATATATATAATATATATAATATATATAATATATAATATATATATATATATATAATTATATAAATATATAAAATATAAATAATGTATATAATGTAATAATATATAATATATAAAATACTAAATAATAATAATGTATATAATGTAATACAATGTATATAATGTATATAATGTATATCATATATATAATATATATACTATATATAATATATATAATAATAAATTATATAATAGTAAATAATGTATATAATGTATACAATGTAGGCCTATACAATGCATACAATGCATACAATGTATATATAATATATATAATATATATAATATATATATAATGTATATAATGTAAATAATGTATATAATGTATATAATGTATATAATGTATATATATTATATTATATATATATATATATATATATATATATATATAATGGGGTAGCAGTGAGCGGGTTACAAGTCACCATTCCAAGACGTCTTCCTCCACCCACAGGTCTTGCCGGTAATTCCTTTGCCAGAGATCCATCAGCAGAGCCATGAGCCGCCAGCGCCATTAGTATGCGCAGCTGCCGCTAGTATGCGCAGCTGCCGCTTGGTGTCGCCACGGATGATAATGATGAAAGGCCGGCGGTAGCGCGTTCCACTGGGTGCTCAGTGAGCAGTGTGAGGGTGGACTGAGGCTGGGGTCATGTGATCACCGAACTGAGCACTTCCGGACGGGGTGACCGAATCGGTAGAGCGCAGGTCTCGTGTGAGGGAGATCGGGAGTTTGGTTCCCGGTCGAGTCAAACCAATGACTTATAAGATTTATACTTGCCGCTTCCAAGCCTGGCGCTCGGCATTAATAGGATAGGACAAGGACTGGTTAGCTCAGTGTCAGGATAATGTGACTGAGTGGGATATTGGGTCATGATACTGGCATTACAAGCAAGCATACGATTGGAGAGTGTCACAACCCTTCCGGCTTCATTTAACATTCGCCGTCACGTTTCTGCTGGGCCCCTTCTAAAATAAGTAGCCAACATCGATAAATTCACCAGTTTCTGTTTGGCAAAAGCCAATTAATGCAACTGTATCGACCTAATGTCTCATGTTCTCATACCTTCAGCCTTGAAACAAAAGGATATGTAAATGACGCTTACATATAGACTACATCATGGTTCCAGCGGCGTGGTGCATTGTGGGATGGGTCAGAGCAACACAACCCCCCCCCCAAAAGCACATGGCACATGCTAATACACAGGGTGCAGCTATGAAATGTGCTAGTTTCAGCTCATCTCAGCTCTTGTTTGAAACATAGAATCCCAACTAAAAAAATATATATAATAAATTAAGATATTAATCTTTTATCCAGCATTGCATTTACATCAATATAATCAGCACATCTTATGCCATGTGCATTTAGATTTAAAAATATCTAGGCTCTCAGACTAGTGTTAGAGCCACAGCCAGAGTACTCAATGCATTGTCAATGGCAGTGAGTAATCTCCATACAGAAAGAGTAAAATATTGATAAAACCACACCACCTGGGCACAAACCGCTTGGAACAAATATAGAAAACAGGTTTACCAAAAAGATTATATTAAATTGATAAGGTTAGGGTTTTGGATTTCTAGTAATTTTGAATAAAACTGACGTTTTTCAATGTGCGTATAGGCAAACTCAATGGCCGTACGCCTTTGCTTTGCTCCCAAGGCCGTTTTCAGCGCATGCGCAGTCGGAACCGTGATGTAGTCTATTGACTGATATTATTGAATATTTCACTTAAAGCTGCATAGTCTGATGAAAACATCAAATTTTCTAAACTGAAACAATTATCCAAATTTGATTCTACATATCTAACTTAGAATATAGATATATACTAAGGCACTTAGTAAGCATTTGTTCCCACATAGATAGGAATACTGAGACGATTTAATAGAACCTCTTACTGCAGAAGCCTATGGTGTCAGAGTTTTGACGTGCTTGCCAAAACTAATTTGGCATGTTTACATTTCAAATATCTCTAATATTAGCCAGCTAAAATTTTTTAAAGTTATTTCAGGCTAAAGTAAGGTAGATTTATAACAATCAATTTAATATATCTATCTCAAAAAAATTACACAAACTCAAAACCATCAGAATATGCAACTTTATTGTTGGTAATATTGGTGGTTGAATTGTTAGTGAATCTGTCCGGCTGGTACATTAGCGCGTGATGTGAATAGGTTGTGACATACTTCACACAAAAATTGAATAGGAAACAATTAAGCAGGCCATATTAATAACCAACTAGCTGGTCCCTCTCGGTCTGTAATCTGAACACTTGGGATCTTGATTATGTTTTTTTTAATTGCCAGATTGCGAAAATGAGTGCCCCCCTACAAAAGTTCTAAGGCACCCCCCCCCCCTTCCCCCACTCCCGCTACTCCGGTCATTGCTCAGTACCAACGCCTTTTCTTGTGCAAATTCTTAATAGCCCTGTCACATTATGACGTTTCTCTCCAATACGCGTTGACATGTGTCACTTTTTGGCGAAACGTCGGGAGACATCTGGAAGCATTACGCGCGCGTTACGCGCGCATTATGCGCACTACGCGCGCATCGGTACACATCAGTACATGTTGATGGACGGCGAGGATCGTCGGCGCGCATCAAAAACTGTCGATGTGTGCCGACGTGCGCCAACATGTGGGTGTGACCGTTACGGGGACGTTAGGCGCACGTCAAGATCCGTTGGATGCGCTGGAATAATGTTATGCGAACGCTATACGCACGTGACTGTCATTCCCACATGTTGCGCCAAATTGTTGCTTTGTTGCTTTACGTCCTAGCTACATCTAAGGTCATATCAGGATGGTGCGCCAACCTCTTTTTGTTTATTTTCGCCACACGTCGACACACGTTGGCTGCGCGCTACTAACACGCTGCGCTGACGTCAAACTTTTTCACAAACCGCTGAAAAGTTGGACGTGTCTTGACGCATACAACTTATTTTGTGCATTGGTGGCGCGCCGGCGAGAAGTGTCGTAATGTGACAGCCCCATAACCGATGGCTTAGTCAGTAGAGCGCAGGTTTCCCATGTCGATGATTGAGAGTTTAGATCCTGGTTGAGTCAAGCCAATTACTTACACATTTGATCCTTGTCACTACCTAGCCTGACATTCAGGATAACGAGGATAGGGCAAGGACTGGTTAGCTCAGCATCAGGATTATGTGACTGAGTGGTAAATTGGGTAGTGGTCTAGTCAAACGGTGGGGCAGCACTATAAAGTCACCATTAGTGCGCACAGTCACAAGTAGGTACCCGTCCTGACATGACCTGAGATGTTGCCAGGATATAAGACTGGAACAAAACAAGGAAGCAGGACGTAGCTCAGACGGTAGAGTGTCCACCTGTGAAGCTGTCGGTCATCCGATCGATCCTGTTAACCGGACCCATTTGCAGTTTGGGCGATTTTTCGTTCCAGCCAGTGGTCCTGAACTGGAGTATGTACTGTCCTGTCTGTGGGAAAGTGCATATAAAAGACCCCTTGCTGCTTATCGGAAAGAGTATCCTATGTGTTGGCAGCAGGTTTCCTAAAAAGAAATATGTCAGAATGCCCCTATGTTTGACGTCCAATAGCTGATGATAAAAATCAATGTGTTCTAGAGCTATCGTTAAATAAAACAAGCTTTACTTACTATCGAACAAAACCAAACCAAGAGTCTGTCATGGTCATCCATATTCATGTTTACTTACTATCGAACAAAACAAAACCAAGAGTCTGCTCATGGTCGTCCATATTCATGTTTACTTACTATCAAACATAGGATGGCTGGAGTCTGTATTCATGTTCATAGGAGTGTTAGGTAGGATGGCTGGAGTCCGTAATCATGTTTATAGGAGTGTTAGGTAGGATGGCTGAGTCCGTATTCATGTGTATAGGAGTGTTAGGTAGGATGGTGGAGTCCGTATTCATGTTTAAGGAGTGTTAGGTAGGATGGCTGGAGTCCGTATTCATGTTTATAGGAGTGTTAGGTAGGATGGCTGGAGTCTGTATTCATGGGTATAGGAGTGTTAGGTAGATGGCTGGAGTCGTATTCATGTTATAGAGTGTTAGTAGGATGGGAGTCTGTATTCATGTTTATAGGAGTGTTAGGTAGGATGGCTGGAGTCTGTATTCATGTTTATAGAGTGTTAGGTAGGATGGCTGGAGTCCGTATTCATGTTTATAGGAGTGTTAGGTAGGATGGTGGAGTCCGTATTCATGTTTATAGGAGTGTTAGGTAGGATGGCTGGAGTCCGTATTCATGTTATAAGAGTGTTAGGTAGGATGGCTGGAGTCCGTATTCATGTTTATAGGAGTGTTAGGTAGGATGGCTGGAGTCCGTATTCATGTTTATAGGAGTGTTAGGTAGGATGGCTGGAGTCCGTATTCATGTTTATAGGAGTGTTAGGTAGGATGGCTGGAGTCCGTATTCATGTTTATAGGAGTGTTAGGTAGGATGGCTGGAGTCCGTATTCATGTTTATAGGAGTGTTAGGTAGGATGGCTGGAGTCCGTATTCATGTTTATAGGAGTGTTAGGTAGGATGGCTGGAGTCCGTATTCATGTTTATAGGAGTGTTAGGTAGGATGGCTGGAGTCCGTATTCATGTGTATAGGAGTGTTAGGTAGGATGGCTGGAGTCTGTATTCATGTTTATAGGAGTGTTAGGTAGGATGGCTGGAGTCCGTATTCATGTTTATAGGAGTGTTAGGTAGGATGGCTGGAGTCCGTATTCATGTTTATAGGAGTGTTAGGTAGGATGGCTGGAGTCCGTATTCATGTTTATAGGAGTGTTAGGTAGGATGGCTGGAGTCTGTATTCATGTTTATAGGAGTGTTAGGTAGGATGGCTGGAGTCTGTATTCATGTTTATAGGAGTGTTAGGTAGGATGGTGGAGTCGTATTCATGTTTATAGAGTGTTAGGTAGGATGGCTGGAGTGTATTCATGTTTATAGGAGTGTTAGGTAGGATGGCTGGAGTCCGTATTCATGTTTATAGGAGTGTTAGGTAGGATGGCTGGAGTCCGTATTCATGTTTATAGGAGTGTTAGGTAGGATGGCTGGAGTCCGTATTCATGTTTATAGGAGTGTTAGGTAGGATGGCTGGAGTCTGTATTCATGTTTATAGGAGTGTTAGGTAGGATGGCTGGAGTCTGTATTCATGTTTATAGGAGTGTTAGGTAGGATGGCTGGAGTCCGTATTCATGTTTATAGGAGTGTTAGGTAGGATGGCTGGAGTCCGTATTCATGTTTATAGGAGTGTTAGGTAGGATGGCTGGAGTCTGTATTCATGTTTATAGGAGTGTTAGGTAGGATGGCTGGAGTCTGTATTCATGTTTATAGGAGTGTTAGGTAGGATGGCTGGAGTCCGTATTCATGTTTATAGGAGTGTTAGGTAGGATGGCTGGGTCTGTATTCATGTTTATAGGAGTGTTAGGTAGGATGGTGGAGTCTGTATTCATGTTTATAGGAGTGTTAGGTAGGATGGCTGGAGTCTGTATTATGTTTATAGGAGTGTTAGGTAGGATGGCGGAGTCCGTATTCATGTTTATAGGAGTGTTAGGTAGGATGGCTGGAGTCTGTATTCATGTTTATAGGAGTGTTAGTAGGATGGCTGAGTCCGTATTCATGTTTATAGGAGTGTTAGGTAGGAGGCTGGAGTCCGTATTCATGTTTATAGGAGTGTTAGGTAGGATGGCTGGGTCCGTATTCATGTTTATAGGAGTGTTAGGTGGATGGTGGAGTCCGTATTCATGTTTTAGGAGTGTTAGGTAGGATGGCTGGAGTCTGATTCATGTTTATAGGAGTGTTAGGTAGGATGGCTGAGTCTGTATTCATGTTTATAGGAGTGTTAGGTAGGATGGCTGGAGTCCGTATTCATGTTTATAGGAGTGTTAGGTAGGATGGCTGGAGTCCGTATTCATGTGTATAGGAGTGTTAGGTAGGATGGCTGGAGTCTGTATTCATGTTTATAGGAGTGTTAGGTAGGATGGCTGGAGTCTGTATTCATGTTTATAGGAGTGTTAGGTAGGATGGCTGGAGTCCGTATTCATGTTTATAGGAGTGTTAGGTAGGATGGCTGGAGTCCGTATTCATGTTTATAGGAGTGTTAGGTAGGATGGCTGGAGTCCGTATTCATGTTTATAGGAGTGTTAGGTAGGATGGCTGGAGTCCGTATTCATGTTTATAGGAGTGTTAGGTAGGATGGCTGGAGTCTGTATTCATGTTTATAGGAGTGTTAGGTAGGATGGCTGGAGTCCGTATTCATGTTTATAGGAGTGTTAGGTAGGATGGCTGGAGTCTGTATTCATGTTTATAGGAGTGTTAGGTAGGATGGCTGGAGTCTGTATTCATGTTTATAGGAGTGTTAGGTAGGATGGCTGGAGTCTGTATTCATGTTTATAGGAGTGTTAGGTAGGATGGCTGGAGTCCGTATTCATGTTTATAGGAGTGTTAGGTAGGATGGCTGGAGTCTGTATTATGTTATAGGAAGTGTTAGGTAGGATGGCTGGAGTCTGTATTCATGTTTATAGGAGTGTTAGGTAGGATGGCTGGAGTCTGTATCATGTTTATAGGAGTGTTAGGTAGGATGGTGGAGTCCGTATTCATGTTTATAGGAGTGTTAGGTAGGATGGTGGGTCCGTATTCATGTTTATAGGAGTGTTAGGTAGGATGGCTGGAGTCCGTATTCATGTTTATAGGAGTGTTAGGTAGGATGGCTGGAGTCCGTATTCATGTTTATAGGAGTGTTAGGTAGGATGGCTGGAGTCTGTATTCATGTTTATAGGAGTGTTAGGTAGGATGGCTGGAGTCCGTATTCATGTTTATAGGAGTGTTAGGTAGGATGGCTGGAGTCCGTATTCATGTTTATAGGAGTGTTAGGTAGGATGGCTGGAGTCTGTATTCATGTGTATAGGAGTGTTAGGTAGGATGGCTGGAGTCCGTATTCATGTTTATAGGAGTGTTAGGTAGGATGGCTGGAGTCCGTATTCATGTTTATATGAGTGTTAGGTAGGATGGCTGGAGTCCGTATTCATGTTTATAGGAGTGTTAGGTAGGATGGCTGGAGTCCGTATTCATGTTTATAGGAGTGTTAGGTAGGATGGCTGGAGTCTGTATTCATGTGTATAGGAGTGTTAGGTAGGATGGCTGGAGTCCGTATTCATGTTTATAGGAGTGTTAGGTAGGATGGCTGGAGTCCGTATTCATGTTTATAGGAGTGTTAGGTAGGATGGCTGGAGTCCGTATTCATGTTTATAGGAGTGTTAGGTAGGATGGCTGGAGTCTGTATTCATGTTTATAGGAGTGTTAGGTAGGATGGCTGGAGTCCGTATTCATGTTTATAGGAGTGTTAGGTAGGATGGCTGGAGTCTGTATTCATGTTTATAGGAGTGTTAGGTAGGATGGCTGGAGTCTGTATTCATGTTTATAGGAGTGTTAGGTAGGATGGCTGGAGTCTGTATTCATGTTTATAGGAGTGTTAGGTAGGATGGCTGGAGTCTGTTGTTATAGAGTGTTTAATCTGGAGTCCGTATTCATGTTTATAGGAGTGTTAGGTAGGATGCTGGAGTCGTATTCATGTTTATAGGAGTGTTAGGTAGGATGGCTGGAGTCCGTATTCATGTTTATAGGAGTGTTAGGTAGGATGGCTGGAGTCTGTATTCATGTTTATAGGAGTGTTAGGTAGGATGGCTGGAGTCTGTATTCATGTTTATAGGAGTGTTAGGTAGGATGGCTGGAGTCCGTATTCATGTTTATAGGAGTGTTAGGTAGGATGGCTGGAGTCCGTATTCATGTTTATAGGAGTGTTAGGTAGGATGGCTGGAGTCCGTATTCATGTTTATAGGAGTGTTAGGTAGGATGGCTGGCTTTATGTTGGTGTAGGTGGCTGGAGTCTGTATTCATGTTTATAGGAGTGTTAGGTAGGATGGCTGGAGTCTCTGGAGTCAGTATTCATGTTTATAGGAGTGTTAGGTAGGATGGCTGGAGTCTGTATTCATGTTTATAGGAGTGTTAGGTAGGATGGCTGGAGTCTGTATTCATGTTTATAGGAGTGTTAGGTAGGATGGCTGGAGTCTGTATTCATGTTTATAGGAGTGTTAGGTAGGTGGTGGAGTCTGTATTCATGTTTATAGGAGTGTTAGGTAGGATGGCTGGAGTCTGTATTCATGTTTATGAGTGTTAGGTAGGATGGCTGGAGTCTGTATTCATGTTTAAGGAGTGTTAGGGGATGGCTGGAGTCCGTATTCATGTTATAGGAGTGTTGTAGGATGGCTGGAGTCCGTATTCTGTTTATAGAGTGTTAGGTAGGATGGCTGGAGTCTGTATTCATGTTTATAGGAGTGTTAGTAGGATGGCTGGAGTCCGTATTCATGTTTATATGAGTGTTAGGTAGGATGGCTGGAGTCCGTATTCATGTTTATAGGAGTGTTAGGTAGGATGGCTGGAGTCTGTATTCATGTTTATAGGAGTGTTAGGTAGGATGGCTGGAGTCTGTATTCATGTTTATAGGAGTGTTAGGTAGGATGGCTGAGTCCGTATTCATGTTTATAGGAGTGTTAGGTAGGATGGCTGGAGTCCGTATTCATGTTTATAGGAGTGTTAGGTAGGATGGCTGGAGTCCGTATTCATGTTTATAGGAGTGTTAGGTAGGATGGCTGGAGTCCGTATTCATGTTTATAGGAGTGTTAGGTAGGATGGCTGGAGTCCGTATTCATGTTTATAGGAGTGTTAGGTAGGATGGCTGGAGTCAGCCATTACATCCCAGAGACAATAACTCACTCACTGTGTCTCGGCCTGGAGAGTGAGGCAGGTGATTTGTTTACAGGGCCATAATAGCACACCGGATGGGACTGTCGAGCGGGTTGGTCGTCAGCTTCCCACGCGGCAGGTCGTGGGTTCAATCCTTAGCTGAATCAAATCGAAGAATTACACATTTGACCTTCATCGCTCCCTTGCCTGCCGCTCAATGTCACCTGGATTGGGCAAGGAATGGCGATGGGAGGTGGGAGGGGGAGGTGAGAGGTGGGAGGGGGAGGGGGAAGTGGGAGGTGTGATGTGGGAGGTGGAGGTATGAGATGGGCGGTGGGAGGTGGGAGGTGCGACCTGTCACATGTTGATATGAATTTTGTTAGGGTGTAAAACCCCATGCCCTTACTAACTCGCCCATTACAGTTCAGACATACGGACAGGGCACTGGCCTCCCCCAACGCAGGTAGAGGTGGGAGGTGGGGTATGGGAGGTAGGAGGTGGGAGATGCGAGGTGGGAGATGGGAGATGGGAGATGCGAGGTGGAAGATGGGAGATGGGAGATGGGAGGTGGGAGATGGGAGATGGGAGATGCGAGGTGGGAGATGCAAGATGCGAGGTGGGAGATGGGAGATGCGAGGTAGGAGGTGGGAGGTGGGATGGGAGGTGGAGATGGTGAGATGGAGATGGAGGTAGGAGGTGGGAGGTGGGGGTGGGAGTTGGGAGGTGGGAGATGGGAGGTGGGAGGTGGGAGGTGGGAGGTGGGTGGAGGTGGGTGGGTGGGGCGGGGAGAGGTGGGGAGATGGGAGGTTGGAGATGGGTGGTGGGATGTGGGAGGTGGGATGTGGGAGGTAGGGGGTGGGAGATGGGAGATGGGAGGTGGGAGGTGGGAGATGCGAGGTGGGGGATGTGGAGGTTGTGTATATGTAGGATATTGGGGTGGGTGGTGGGAGGTTTTGGAGTGGATGTGGGAGGTGTGGTGGGAGGTGGGAGGTGGGATATTTTGAGGTGGGAGGTGGATGTGGGAGATGGGTGGTGGGTGGTGGGTGGTGGGAGATTTGAGGTGGAGGTGGGTGGGGTGTGGGAGAGGGTGGTGGGATGGTGGTGGGTGGTGGGAGATTTGAGGTGGGAGGTTGATGGAGAGATGGGTGGTGGGGTGGTGGGTGGTGGGAGTGGAGGGGAGGTGATGTGGTGGTGGGTGGGTGGTGGGGATTGGTGGGAGTGTGGGGAGACGGGTGGTGGGTGGGTGGGAGATTCTGATGGGAGGTGGAAGGTGGAGGACGGTGGGAGGTGGGAGGTGGGAGATTTGAGGTGGGAGGTGGATGTGGGAGATGGTGGAGTGGTGGGAGATTGAGGTGGGAGTGGAGATTTGAGGTGGGAGTGGAGATGTGGAGGCTGGTGTGTGGGGTGGTGGGAGGTGGGAGATTTGAGGTGGGAGGTGGATGTGGGAGATGTGTGAGAGAGGTGGGAGGTGAGGAGTGGGAGGTGGAGGTGGGATATGTGTGAGAGAGGTGGGAGGTGAGGGGTGGGAGGTGGGAGTTGTTGACGGCGGGCCGTGCCGCTCGGCTGCCGGGCTGTGAGGTAACATTGCAGACCAGCCTGCCTTCATCAGTGCCCGTGTGTTGTGAAGGGGGGGGGGGGCTTGTTTTCGAAAATCTAATCGTGCGAGTGAATAATGCATCGCTTGTATGGAGATGGTGTCAGAGACGCGGCCGAGTCGGGCTCCAACAGGGCAAACAAGCCACATCCTGTCAGGCTAAACACCAATGTTAAGTCATGTAGTAATGTGTGAAATGCCACACACACAGGTAGGTGTGGGTAGGCAGATTGCACCAGGGAGTCTAGATAGCCTAATGGTTAGGACACTAGTCCCAGAATGGTAGAAGTGTGGGTTCGAATCTCATTCTAGTCGCGCTGCTTCGCTTTCCATTGCTATAGCAACCCGGTGACATTGGTTCCATGACCAGGATACTGTCGTGGGGTGATGATGAAAATGGGAAATATTGCGCGTAGAACGGGACTCGAACCCACATCTCTTTGCATTCCAGGCCAGTGTGCTAACCATTACACCACCTAGGCTCCCTGATATCACCATACTACCCACGCCTACCTGTCTATGTGGTTATTTGCCTGAGAGGTCAGTGCAGACTATTACACTCGTCCCCCTGGAATTGTAAGTCTTGTAATGCTTACAATTACATACATACAGGCAATGCATACATACACAGGGTAGGTTCAACAACCATACAGCGCATAACTTGTACAGGATCCTGGTCATGGCAACCAGTGTCATGGGTGTGATGAAAATGGGAAATATTGTGCCTAGAGTGAGACTCGAACCCACATCTCTTTGCATTCCAGGCCAGTGTGCTAACCATTACACCACCTGGGCTCCCTGATATCACCACACTACCCATGCCTACCTGTCTATGTGGTTCCTTGCCTGAGAGGTCAATACAGACTACTACAGTAATGTAGAAACTACGCGCGGTAATGTTTGTGTACTGTGAGTGCGTAAGCAGGGTATTTGTGATTGTAAGCATGGAACTTATAATTGAATGAAGACAGGTGTTTTCAGGTGCACTGACCTCCCCAGGTGAAATACCACACACACACACAGGTACAAGCGGGTAGGGTGATTGCATCAGGCAGTCTAAACAAACACTTTACAAAAATTAAAATTTAAAATTAAACATTTATATAGCGACCGATCCAGCAAGCCGTTCTCAGGCGCTTTACATAACAAACAAATATACAGGAAAATAAATTTCACCTAGTTGAAAGCAGATTTAAACAAATGTGTCTTAAGACCTTTTTTAAAAGCACCAACAGATTTACAATCTGTGATATATCCTGGCAGAGCACTTAATCCATGAGCCAAATAACATTTGACTACCTAAAAGGGATGACAAGTCGCCACTATTTGTTTCAGTTAGTCTTATATATTGATTGTATGAAAAAAATGTGATGGAAATCTCAATTGCACAGCTAAACCCATTTCGGTGGCCATTTTGTTTAATGGCTACCAATTTTGATCACATCTCATAAATTTTGCCGTAACTTATAATCGGCTGGTCTGAGACACATGAACTCTGATATGAGATATGTTCAGTATGTCATTCAACATATGTTAATTTAAACTAAATGGATATTGGTTCGCTATCTGTCGAGAGAATTGGGAATATATGGGGGAGTGGAAATGAAAAAAAGGTGCAATTTTAATACAGAAATGATCAATACCCAGCAGCAGGTGGGCACTTTAGATAACATTAAGCCTGTTCTGGGTGCCTTTATGAGTCTTCCCAGTCGAGTCAAACTAAAGCTAAGATTCCTTACATGTGGTATGCGGCATGCGAATGCGAATGCGAATGCGAATGTGAATAAAAATCGAAAAGCAGGTAAAGGAATATTGGTGCTTCCATACATCCGAATGCGAATACGAACGCGAATGCGAATGCAGCAAATGGATCGACCCATGGATCGATCGGTGCTAATGCGAATGCGAATACTGCTGCGTTTGCCATAGAAAACAATACTGTTCCTTCACAAATTTGGAGGAAAACCCACAAAAAATGTTGGGGGTTGGCATATATCTATGCCGCATATATGACATTCGCATGCTACATGCGCATGCCGCATGCCACATACCACGTATAGGGAATCTTAGCTTAATGACTTACAAAATTGATACTCCTTCTTTTAGCTAAGTCGCCTCAGCCTCAGTCGTAGCAACACCATGACCTTACATAGTATCACACTCCACTCTCCATTCTTAGAAATACGCACAATAGCTGCCACACCAGTGCTGGGAGAGTGAGGCTAAGCTCCCAGCGGAATGTAGGCTCCCTGATTGAACCCAGACATGGACGCGATGCGACTCCGCTGGGAGATGGAGTGTTTATTGTGCTGCTACGGCTCGCAACAAACTAGGAGACAAAGCCAGCGAAAACCTCCCCTTTCTATCGGCTTTTCACCAGCCAGATGAATAAATTATTTAGTAAAAGAACACAGCTGATCTTTGCCACATAATTCTCATTTTGTATATATATCTACACCTCTCTATTGCCATACATCTCTGTTGTTCTTTTTTTAGTCAGCCTCTCTCTCTGCACCTCTCTATTGCCATATATCTCTGTTGTTCTTTTTTTAGTCGGCCCACATCAATAACACCATGTCAATAACCCGTCCTTTGTCTCTGTTGTAAAAAAAGAAACTATTGCATTAGCGTTATGATGATGCAGCGCCTGGGTTTGCTCTGTACCAGACGCGATGGCTGAATTGGTCGAGTGTAGGCTTCCCTACAATCAACCAATACCCTGAGGTATTGCAATACCTCAGGGAGTTTGATGCCCTGTCCTGCAGAGTTGTAAACCACTGCCTTGTGGTACAGGTTCTTGACAGAACCGAAGGCTAAGGGAGCAAACCCTAAATAGAAAACCATATCACTGTGGCAGTATCAAGGGCGGTTGATGTATGGAACACCCAACATCTCCCAACCAGCCACTGCAGGGACAAATAGTTTTGCGCCTGCCTGGACATGTTCTTGCCGGTGTGAGACCTCTATTTCCTCCCCGAGAGAGTGTCGTTGGTAACTTGCTTTCAACACTTTTGCAGGCAGCTTTCATGAAATGTAAAAAGACAGAATCGTTTGGGGTTACCAATGGGGTCAAGCAAGGTTGTATACTGGCCCCCGCGCTCTTCTCCATCTTCCTATCAGCAATGCTCGATGAGGCTTTCCGAGGCATAGGGGATGGTGTCTATATACAGTCCAGACAGAGCGCTGACCTATTCAACGTCACACACTTCAGAGCGAAGACCAAGACTACTCGTATACTAGTGAGAGAGCTGCTATTCGCAGATGACAGTGCACTGGTTGCCCATTCTGCTGAAGATATCCGGAAAATAGTGGACACTTTCTTGGACGCATCAAAGAAGTTCGGCCTGAAGATTAACATCAAGAAGATGGAGGTGATGTACCAACCCAACTCTACAAGAACCCGAGAGGAGGATATCATGGTTGACGGAAACAAGCTGAACTCTGTTCCGGTATTCACCTACCTCGGAAGCACTATATCAAGTGATGGACGCATTGATGCTGAAATACAGAGGAGGATGGCCAAGGCTAGCGCATCTTTCGGCCGACTACGCCAGAGACTCTGGAACAACCACCATGTGTCCAAGAACAGACGGGATGGCCAATTGAGTTAGAGCATCCATCTCTCATGCTGGTAGATCGTGGGGTCGTGGGTTCGAACCCTGGTCGAGTCAAACCAAAGACTTAAAAATTGATACTTGTTGCTTCCTAGCCTGGCGCTCGGCATTATTAGGATAGGGCAAGGACTGGTTGGCTCAGTATCAGGATAATGTGACTGAGTGGGATATCAGGTCATGGTGCTGGTGGCCTGGTCTTCCAGTGGGGCAGCACTATAAAAGTTGCCATGAGTGCGCACTGTCACAAGTCGGTACCCGTCCTGATATGACCTTAGATGTTGCTAGGACGTAAAACAACAACAAACAAACAACAAACCATGTGTCCATGTGTGTCAAAGGCAAGATCTACCGTGAAATTGTGCTATCCACCCTACTATACGGAGCCGAGGCCTGGACAGTGTACAGACGACAGGTGAAAAAGCTGCATGCCTTCATGATGCGACATCTGCATTCGATCATGAGGCTAAACTGGAAGGACAAAGTGACAAATAAGGAAATACTCAAACGGACGGGGCTGCCCTCTATGGAAGATCTTCTGATCAAAAAGAATCTCCGGTGGACTGGACACCTCATGAGGATGTCATCAGACAGGCTACCAAAGCAGATCCTCTATTCTCAACTGTCTTCTGGTTACAGAAAGAGAGGGTGCCCTCGTCTCCGGTTCAAGGATACCATCAAGAGAAACCTGAAGCTGAGAGACATTAAGACCGACTCATGGACATCACTCTCACAGCAGAGAGCTAAATGGAGAGCGACAGTCAAGTAATGAAAGCAGTCTTTGTCACATCGTGACCGACAGCATGATGATGATGATGATGATGATGATGATGAGGCTTCCCATGTGGACGTTCGGCACTTTGATTCCTGGTTGCGACAAACCAGTGACTTACAAAATTAAAACTTGTGACTACCTAGTCTGATGCTTGACATTGCTCGGATAGGGCAAGGACTGGTTGGCTCAGTATCAGGATAATGTGACTGAGTGGAAAATTGGGTCATGGTGGTGGCAACCAGATCTCCCAGTGAGACAACACTATAAAGTTGGCATGAGTGCACACTGCCACAAGTCGGTACCCGTCCTGATATGACCATATCTTGCCAGGAGGTAAAACTCAAACAAAACAAAAACCAAATCCAAGAAACATATTTCACACATATGAGAACGAAACGACTTCATATTAAAGCTGCCTAGTCCGATGGTTTTGAATTTCTGACATTTTTCTGAGATAAGTATATTAACTTGATCATTATAATCTACCTTAGTTTAATTTGAAGTAACTTTTAATTGAAATGGCTACCTTTTGAGATATTTGAAATTCAAACATGTGAAAATAATTTTGGCAAGCACGCCAAAACTCTGATACCATAGGCTTCTACAGTAACAGGTTCTATTAAATTGACTCGGTGTTCCCTTCCATGTGGCAATACATACTTAATAAGTGGATCAGTATCTCAGCTAGATATGTAGAATCAAATCTAGGTAATTGTTTTGATTTTGAAAACTTGATGCTTCATCGGACTTAGATAAAAGATTCACCCAGTACTTGTAGTACACGGGTGAAGATCAGCCTTATATAAATACGGGCGAAAATAGCGTTAGTATGGAACATCACCTAAAAACTGTGGCTCCAGTATCAAATGGCTACCCATGTAGGCACAGAGTTGGTGAAATGGGAGAGAATGCAAAAAGACAAGATGGCGGCCGCAGAACGCCATCGATTTCACTTTTAAATTGCATTAAACTAGATATTATATTATATTTTTCAACTCAAAGGTAGCGGGCTCTCAATAATACATACGTAAAGAATAAATGTTGCTTCTTAGATTGTGAAATTAGGCTCTTAATTCTTTGACCCGCACTTTCGACAGCCTTTACATAGGGTTGGTTTGCACCCCTACTGCAGCAGTACGGGGTGAATCTTGTATCTACATCGGACTGTGCAGCTTTAACCATTTCTGCAAATCCCTTTAAAATAAAAACCGAATATTGTTAAATCATTCAGGTTTTCATTTTAATTAGGCTCGGCGGCGAGCTACTATTTCTCTGCAGTCTTTGAATGAGCGCCATGTTTGGTCAGAAGGGACTGGAGCTTTGTTTGCGAAGCTTATTGGGACAGTTTTGGTTTGTTTGGTTGTTGGAGCTTTACATCCTGGCAACATCTAAGGTCATATCAGGACGGGTACTGACTTGTGACAGTGTGCACTCATGGTGACTTCATAGTGCTGCCCTACTGGGAAATCAGGTCGCTGGCACCATGACCCAATATCCTACTCAGTCACATTATCCTTGCCCTATCCTATTGTTGCTGAGTGCCAGGCTAGGAGACGACAAGTATCAATTTTATAAGTCATTGTATTGACTCAGGTGAGCTTTGAACTCCCGACCACCACATGGGAATCCTGCGCTCTACCAATTAGGCCACCGCGTCCGGCCATAAAACAAGGCGCAAATCAATCAATATGTCTGCGTCGTTTAAGCATGGCAGAGTGATGCTCAGCGGTTAGTGCATGGTGGCTAGTACCTGAGGTCATCAATGGTGGCGCCACCGCAGCACTGCCGGCAATAGACTACATCACGGTTCCAGTGGCGCGGTGCATTGTGGGGTGCATCAGAGCAAAACAAACCCACGAGAAGCACATGGCAGATGCTAATACACTGGGTGCAGCTATGAAATGTGCTAGTTTCTACTCATCTCAGCTCTTGTTTGAAACATAGAATACCAACTAAAAGAATATATATAATAAATAAGATATTAATCTTTTATCCAGCATTGCATTTACATCAATATAATCAGCACATCTTATGCCATGTGCATTTAGATTTAGACAAATCTAGGCACTCAGACTAGTGTTAGAGCCGTAGCCAGAGTCAGTTTTATTTATTTTATTCATGTTTTTATTTATTTTCTATGGTTAATGACATATGTAGAAATAGAAAATGAATAGGGTTAATCAGATATTGGTTATATATTTCTTTGAAACAAGTTTTTGTTGACACATTTGACATTTTAATATTTAAAACAAGAATTACTTCTGGCTAATCAATGGCGATGTAAACATCAGCCTGTAAAGTGACTGAAATTGTAGGTTTCTTAGCTCAAAATGCTTAATTATGGAGAATTGTATCTTAAACATATTCATTATATTATTATAGTGCATCCTTCCATCGATGTTTGTGCCAAATTGTTATGTAATTCTATTTATTTTGAATAAAA
This sequence comes from Branchipolynoe longqiensis, assembly GCA_030323885.1. Lineage (NCBI taxonomy): Eukaryota > Metazoa > Annelida > Polychaeta > Phyllodocida > Polynoidae > Branchipolynoe > Branchipolynoe longqiensis. Next base: position 14,530,322 of record CM059199.1, on the reverse strand, counting down.
TGTCAGTTTTGCCCTACACGTATCGGCAAACTCAATGGCCGTACGCCTTTGCTTTGCTCCTGGCGCTATTTTCAGCGCATGCGCAGTCGTAACCGTGATGTAGACTACCGGCATAGATCACTGCGAGGAGTAGGACCCACTGCTGTTGTAATATGTATTGAGTTCACAGGTCATGCTTCCAGCTCAATTAAAAGCAACAAACTAGAGGTAAACAAATAATAGTTGGTTGTCGGAGTTTTACGTCCTGGCAACATCTAAAGCCATATCCAGATGGGTACAGACTTGTGATATTGCACATTCATGGCAACTTTATAGTGCTGTCCCACTGTGAGACCACCAGCACTATGACCTGATATCCCACTCAGTCACATTATCCTGACACTGAGCTAACCAGTCCTTGCCCTATCCTAATAATGCAGAGTACCTGGCTAGGAAGCGACAAGTATCAATTTTATGTCATTGGTTTGACTCGACCAGGGTTCGAATCCCACGATCTACCAAGGCGAGAGACGGACGCTCAACTCATTCGGCCATCCCGTGTGATAGACAATAAACAACGCTAAATAAATTAGTGAAACAAAACTGCAAAGTCGAAACTGGCGAAACACAATATTTATATCATGTTTGTTTGCTTGCGGTTTTATGCCCTCGAAGAATCTAAGAGAAAGATACCGACTTGTGACAGTTTTATCACATTATCCTGATACTAACCAAGCCAGTCCTTGCCCTATCCTATCAATGTCGAACACAAAGCTAGGTCGTGACAAGAATCAATGTTGTAAATCATTGTTTTGACTCAGTCTGGGTTCGAACCCATGTGAAGCCAACTAGCGTTCTTACCGATTCAACCATCTCGTCCAGTAAACCTACGGAAAGAATCAGTTTGTTATATAAAGCTTCTCTGGATGACAGTCAAATAAGACAAAACTAGTTCGCACATTCAGAAAATTGTTTGCACATGACAGGGGTTCCAGCAGTCACTGAAGACAGGTCCTACTGTATCTGTAAATATAGTCAAACCTCTCTAACCGACCACTGCCACAGATCGACCACTCCCCCTATATATCGATCACTATATTTGGGTCCCAAACGATCTCCCATACAATATCATTCTAACGATTAAAAAAAACTCCCTAAATGGACCATTTAAAGTTAGTCCCATGATCGGTCGATTTATAGAGGTTTTATTGTAGTACTGGCCTTGTCTGCCTGCAAACCCCACTTCCCTGCACTACTTCTGCTCTCTGCTCAACCTGCCAATTAGTGACCTGTCCGCCCCCTCTCTATTTAATACCCCTGTCACACTACGACGTAACGAGCAAACGTAAGCCTGACGTGATCACGTTTCATCATTACGTTGACGTACATTGGGTTACGTTATGATGACGTCAGAATGACGTTAGACTGACGTCGAGCTACGTCACGTTGCGTCGTGTTACGTTGGCGCGCGTCAAAGTTTTGAACCTGTTCAAAACTTTCAACATAAATCGAAGGTAAGGGTTTACGTTCGCCATACGTTCTGTACACGTTCGGCGAACGTCAATGACGTTAAACGGACGTTAGTCAAACGCTGCTGACTACGTTCAACTACGTTCCACTACGTTGACCCACATTAAACCCAGTGGAAACGTCCACGCGGCGTAATGTGAACATCAGGAGAACGTCAGGAGAACATACATTCAACGTACGTTCAACATTTTGCCACCATGTCATGACATATGTAACATCACGTAACGTAGTTCTGGCGATGGAATAACGTTCATAACGTTCCGTGAGCGTAATGACGTTGTCCTCTCTCGTTGAATGACGGTATCACTATGCTTTACCGACGTTACGCTCTCATCAACTATGCTGCATCCACGTTCAACTTGTGCCCAATTTGCATACTACACCGAGAAATTCAACGTTCTTCACGTTCTCCCTACGCTGACGTCATTACATCATAATGTGACAGGGCCTTAAGGAGCGGCGGGCCACTTGAGTGGGCAGGGCCGGCTGAAGTTACCGGCAACTCGGCCAGTCGCCCGAGGCGCCACATGCTAGGGGGCGCCACCTCAGTGTAAAATTTTGTTTGATTATACTTGTCAGGGCACGGAAGTTCAGTTTGCCCAGGGCGTCAGCAACCCTAGGGCCGGATATGTGAGCGGGTCACATGACACCGCCTGCAATGTTAATGCCTCCTCTGCGTCTGCCTAATGCTAGGTACACACATACCGTATAGGATTCGCGCACTAAAACTCCCGATCCGCTTAAAACTGAAAACGGGCCGATTCATTTTTCGAATCGCGAATCGCAATCGTAATGGTAGTACACACCTACCGTTTTAGCCCTAAAAATGAGTTTTTAGTCGTGAATCGCAATTGGTAGGTGTGCTAGGGGAGTGCACACCTCATGACTTTTGGGCAGTTTTAGATTGTATACGGTAGGTGGGTGCGGAAAAACGATCGTATACGGTAGGTGTGTACCTAGCATAACAGGGCTGAGATTAGGACTTTGCTCACTGACACCACGTGGTTTGTGATCACGTGGTGTCTATTGGCAAAACACTGCGGGGAGAGTTGCTGTGATGGTTCACCTGTCAATCATTGGCTGTATCAGTTTTGCATGTTCAGATTGAAATTATATAAAACTGTCAATTCTAAGCTTTTGTCAACTGATTATTCACCACTGCATGGTTATTAACATGGACTGGGGAATCATAGCAAGTGGGACTAACATGTAGTGGTTCTAGAGTAATGTTTGTTCAGTATGTATATACAGTAAAACCTCCCTATACTGACCCCTCCATAGATCGACCACTCCCCTATATCGATCGCTTTTTCTTGGTCCCAAAAATACCATTGTCAGGATATTCTCACTCTCTAAACCGACCACCTCCCTGAATGGACCAATTAATATCGGTCCCATTGTCGGTCGATTTAGAGAGTTTTTATAGCACAGAACAATGGAACAATTTTTTTTTTTTTTTTTTTTGGTCCATTAGTTGTTTAAGCAGGGGAAATTTCAGTCATAGACGACTGGTCTTCCTCATTCCACTGCTGGTCGATAGAAAGCCCGAGCCTACACTTTTACCGACCCAAGGGATTTTTAACCTCCCACACCACATAGACATGGTATGAGAGCAACCGGCCTTTGATGACGCTGTAAGTTATACACAGCGGTGGAAATCCAAATTGGCAGAGCTGGGGGCACGGGGAATCGAACCGCTGACCCTCAGATTAGGAGTCTGACCTAGAAAAACGTCAGACACTCTAACCACTCCACCACAGAGAACGCCACAATGGGGCCTTTAAAGCTGCATAGTCCGATTAAAGCATCAAATTTTCAAAACCTCAACACGTACCAAGATTTGATCCTATATATCTGACTTAGATACTAGTGCATGTATTAAAGTTCCATAGTCCGATGATTTTGAGTTTCTGTTATTTCCTGAGATAAAGATATTAGGTTGATCATTATAATCTACCTTACATTAGATTGAAGTAACTTTTATTTTAAATGGCTAACTTTTGAGATATTTGAAGTGCAAATGTGGGAAATTAATTTTGGCAAGCACGCCAAAACTCTAACACCATAGACTTATGCAGTAACAGGTTCTATTAAATTGACTCAGTATTCCCTTATATGTGATGACAAATGTTTAATAAATGCACCAGTATCTAAGTTAGATATGCAGAATCAAATCTAGATCAATGTTTTCATTTTGAAAATTTGATGTTTTGATCGGACCATGCAGCTTTAAGCATGTGTAGCTACATAGAAGGGTGTATGAAGACAATTTAATAGAATCTGTTACTGCTGAAGCCTATGGTGTCAGAGTTTTGGTGTGCTTGCAAAAACTAATTTGATGTGTTTGCACTTCAAATACCTCAAAAGTTAGCCATTTAACATAAAAGTTACTTCAAACTAAAGAAACGTAGATCATAACGATCAACCTAATCTATTTATGGCAGAAACTCGAAAGCATCAGACTATGCAACTTTAATTCAGCATAAAAATGACATCCTGATGAGAGTGTCCACAGTGTGCCCCAGTTTAACCCCGGGTGTGTGTCCACAGTGTGCCCCAGTTTAACCTGCGGTGTGTGTCCACAGTGTGCTCCAGTTTAACCCCGGGTGTGTTTTTTATGTTTCAGCACGTCTCCTGAACCTCCTCCCAATATGGCCGCCTCCTGCATCCCCCAGTGCGGACCAGCGTTCCTGCTCAGCCTCGTTCTGGCCATGATGGGCATGCCATGCGTGTCGCTGCTGACCACCACACTGACCACCTCCTCTGACCACTGCCGCTTCCCGGTCACCATGTACCTGCACCCGTCTAGACGGCACAGGGACGAGCACGGCCTCAAGTGGTACATCTACTCGCCAAACCCCACCTGGCCAAAGCCGCACGACAAGCAGGTATTTGACTTTGATGAAGACCGCATCCTCGTGAACTACGGGGACATCGACCGTGGAGCCGATGCGGAAGCGGATGTGACATACGCATGCATTGAGCAGCTCAGTGATTGGAAGTATCTGATGACGAAGCAGCGTGCGGACGCTGAACACCGGTACCAGTGTGCGCAGTTTGTGGTGCGCAGTGATACCGTGGTGCAGTGGCGCCTCTCTGCAGAGAGTGAGGTGCATTCGCTGCTGCTTTGCGATGATCACAGCCTGAAGTTGCAGGAAGCACCGCTTGTTTATTACAGGCTGCCTGCGCATTGGGATGCCACCCGGACGCACCAACGCAGGTACATCCCCTGCCCTCTAGAGGGCGGGTACTTCATAAGCCAGTGGGGAAACGCCACCAACGACAAGGCATGCCGGGATAATATCCCGCCATCGAAGCTGGAAAGCGAGTGCGGAAAGGGTGACGGGATCCGCTACGAGGCGGGGAAGGAGGGATGCTCAATGCCGTTCGCGAAGGCCACGTCTGATCAGCTCTTCTGTATTGGAACATGGGAGCAGGAGGAGTTCACGTTCGCAATTGTTGTCGCGAAGGACATTGCGCATGCTGTGTCGTGCATGCGCTTCCCGACAATGCACGGGCACTCGTTCACTGCGCATATCTTCACAAACGGAGTGTGCCGGATGGGCTACGATGTGCAGGCGGACCCGATGCGAAGCAGCATCACCATGTCCCCGCATATCGAGACGTCACTTTGTGGAGACGATACCCAGGCATGCGTCATGTCGCACTCTATCGTCTGCACTGAGGCCATCACCCAGGCCTGCCGTGAGACCTGCGCAGCCTGCCCACAGCCTGCGCCCTGGGGCAGGCTGCGCATCGCCCGCCAGTTCCACGGACGCTGGATGCTCTTCCGGGAGGGATTGACGCACGAAGTCGCAATCAGCGAGAAGGTCATTGAGATCCCGACGTTTGGACACTACGAGGTGTTCAGCCAGAATGAATGTCCCACAACTGGGTCAGACGTCACCTCGGGCAAAAAACGCTACGTTTTTGTCACCAATTTCGAGAATGGCTGCAGTCCGAGACTGACCGGCATGGAACTGTTCAAGCGGAGCGACGCAGTGATCAGCCTGAGGGTGAGCGAAAGCACCCCGCTCGACTACACAGTGTCACGTCTCAACAAGGACAACGAGGAATACGTCATCACCGGATGGGAGTCCTGGTGCCGCCGGCTCCACTTCCGGTCAGGACCAATCAAGCACGACGACAGCTTCCGGACCGACCCCTCCGGCTGGTACAACCTGATCCACAAGGACCGGATATCGCTTCCGCAAACCTGCACCTTTCCGGACCAGCTTCGGCGCATGCGCCTCTCGCTGACTTCTGGCATAAACTGCACGGTCAGAGTGGTCCAGGACGCCTCGAACGGCTTCAGCGTTCGTCTCGAGGCGTGCCAGAGCAGCGGCGTCCCGGAGAGCTCCGACCGGGGCGCCATCGGGAGCCCCATCAATGTCACGTGTCTGGCGGCGTTCGGCGGGCGGGCACGTGGTACTAAATACTTCATCACCCGCACCACGTCGGACGCGCGCATCGCCAACCAGAAGTTCATGTGCTGGAGCCTCGACTTGGACGCGCTGCGCGGATTCATACTTCCGGTTAGTGACTGCGATGACAACAGCGGGTACCAGGTGGACACCCTCGTGCAGACTAACCTGTTCGGGAGGCTGACTGCAGTCAGTCTGTCACTACCGGAAATACCCACCACGACGCCAGCGCCCATCCCAGGCGCCACACTGCGCGGTGAGGGCGCCAACACCATGAGCGCCGCTACGCGGGGAGTGAGCGCACCAGCCAGCGTGGCAGTACTACTGTTGTTAATAATGCTCGCCTCGTTGTAGAAGCAATTCACATTCTGCAACCTGCCTCTTTGTTGACTTCACAATCTCTTAGGGAATAGGTGTATTCACATTGCTGCACTCATCTGCTGTTTTTGTATATGTGTGAAGGGGTCAGGCGCAAAAACCGCGAAATGCCGTCTTGGCCGAAATGTAAGCAGGACTACTATGTTTGAGCTGAAGCTGCCATCATTCCAATAATAAAATCTATTTTTTCATAGAAGCTGCCACGTCCCCTATATAATACCCTACTCAGTATGAAATTGATAGACTTTAATTAGAAAGCACAACAATAGATTCTATTTTATAGAAAACAACTCAAATGGATTTGTCGGCTTTTGCACCTGAACCCTTCAAATCTATATACACATATATTTTGCATATATATTATACAGATATGCACTATTGTGAAGTAGATCTTGTTATTCTAAGGGTTGTAGACAATGTATCCTTCTTGTTGACTTGCAGCTAATCAATGTTATTTATTCCTCCAGTTGTTTAAAACTCAAGCAGAATAAGTTGCCTAGTTAGAGGAAGTTAGCAGTATATCCATAGAAAAATGAAAATGACGTTTTGTGATGAACTATTTGCCAATTCTACAAAAACATGAACCAAATTGTACAGATTGCAATTACTAAGAAGGCTTAAGAGTACTGGGGTGACTTGAAATGACTGGTTATGTAAACAAAGGCACACAATAGATTAATTTCCTAAATAAATATCACCTGTAAAATAGAAGGCAGATCCATCCTGTACCCATCCTCTTCATGAGTTAACATTATACATGGACAAAGCACATGATTGTTTGTTTGTTGTTGTTTTACGTCCTAGCAACATCTAAGGTCATATCAGGACGGGAATGAGCACTCTTAGGGAAGCAAAGCACATGAAGCCTACCTACAATGAGGCGGAAGTACATTACGGGATATTTGGTCCTAACCCCAGATTGTTGATCCTTAATCAGAAATTGTATTTTTAAATTTTTAACTAAATTATTAGTTGATGGTCTCGATACTGATAAGAGGATATAGGGGGATCATATACAAGTTATGGGAGTTCTGCCAAATACAATGTGTGGCGGGTGTTGACTTAAAGTTGCAGCCGGTACCCGATTGACGAGCTTCAAAAGAAATTGTCGAGTGTACGGAAGCATTACTAGCCTTAACAGGTGGAAGAATTAATGGTGCAGGGGAATCTTGCTGCCTGTAGTTTTTAATTTCCGGTGACTTTCAAACTGACCTCCTGAAGTAGTCACATCTTAACCGCTGCATAGTCCGATGAAATATCAAATTTTCAAAACCAAGCCAATCATCTAGATTTGATTTGACATATCTAACTTAGATACTCATGCACTTATTAAGCACTTGTTTCTGCGTAGAAGGCAATACTGAGTCAATTTAACAGAACCTGTTACTGCAGAAGTCTATGGTGTCAGAGTTTTGGCAAGCGTGCCAAAACTAATTTTCCATGTTTGCACTGAAAATATCTCAAAAGTTTACCATTTAAAATAAAAGTAAATTTGAACTAATGTAAAGTAGACACTACTGATCGATATAATATATTTATCTCAGAAAAAATACAGAAATTCAAAACCATCGGACTATACAACTTTAATGAATAACCGCGGAATTCTACACAATAGATGGGAAGTAGAATAGTAGTTTGTTTGTTGTTGTTTTACATCCTAACAACATATAAGGTCATATACCGATATGACAGTGTGCACTCATGGGAACTTTATATTGCTGCCCCACTGGGAGACCAGGCCACTGGCACCATGACCCCAATATCCCACACAGACACATTATCCCGATACTGTGTTAACCAGTCCTTGTCCTATCCTATTTATGCCGAGCGCCAAGCTAGGTAGCGATAAGTATTAATTTTGTAAGTCATTGGTTTGACTCGGCCGGGGTTGTGGAATAGTCAGAATTGTTACCGAGGAGTAAGGAAAGTGAATCAGAATGTACAGCATATAACATAGCAGGGTTGCTATTGTCATGAGGCTGATGAAACTAGGATAGAGCAGGATTCGAACTCACACATTTCGCCATTCCATATACAGTATAACCCCGTTAAACCAAAGGGACCCTAGAAATTTGTTTGGATTAACCGATCATTGGTTTAACCGAGCTTTGGCTTTGACTTTGACTTGGCGGGGAGGGAGTTGGGGGGTGGGAGATTGGGGGGTGGGAGATTGGGGATGGGTGGGAAATGGGGTGGGGTGGGAGTTGGGGAGTGTGAGATGGGAGTGGGGTGGGAAATGGGGGGTGACGTGGGGTTTGGGGTGGGAGGTGGAGGTGCATGGAAGATAGGGGTGCGTGGGAGATGGTGGTGGGTGGAAGATAGGGTGGGGGTGGGTGGGAGATGGAGATGGGGTAGGATTTGGTGGTGCGGGTGCGTGGGAGATGTGGGTGGGGTGGGTGGGAGGGGTCTCAGATGACTTTTTAACCACATGAAAGTTTGGTTTAACCATACTGGAAGTGGCCTGGGGTCCGACAATTTTGTTTGGATTAACCGATAATTTGGATTAACCGACTTCGGTTTGGTTTGGTACAACCGAAATTCCTAATTTTATTGGAGTAGAGAGGTATCATTTTATTATCATTAATGCAATATGAAGATGGAACCAGAAGCATGTCAAGAGCTCTTTTCCAAAACACGATAAGCGCCGATAAGAAAACTGAGCTTGCAATACCTATGCCAAGCTCGTAGCTCGTAGTTCGTGCTTTAGAAAAGGACTCTTCATATATATATAAAGAGCTCTTCATTATATATATACATATATGAAGAGCCCCTCTCCAAAACACGATCCACAAACCCGGTGTTGCAGTTTCCGCGGCACACCAGTTTGCGAGGGACACATCGCTTCTGTGCATGCGTCAAAATCAAACAGCATCGTCACTAACCTTATAAATGTAATATAATGTTTTTGGTAAAGATGTTTTCTATATGTGTACCAAGCAATTTGTTTCTAGGTGATGTGGTTGTAGAGATATTTCACTTTTTCTGTATGAAGATTTGCTCACGGCCATTGACAATGCATTTGAATGGATGTGTCTCTCGCAAACTGGTTTGCCACGGAAACTGCAATACCGGCACTGGCATTTGCAAGCTCATTTCTTCGACCGGCGCTTATCTCGTTTTGGAAAAGAGCTCTTCATATGCCAACGAGTACATGTGTGATAAGTAGGTGGCAAGGGACTGTTGAGAAATGGACACAAAGCGAGTCATTAAAAACCCTGTTTGACGAAAATGTGAATGCTACTAAATAATTATAATATCCCGGATGTGACATAGCTGGAGCAGCGTCTGGGAATAAACTAGTGTAACACGAGGAGGGGTGGACCTTGCTGGAAAAGGCTTCTCTCAGCTCACACTACACAGGATATAAATAAAACTTGTTGAAATATTCATGTGGATTGTTTTGTGTATGCATGAGTAGGCCTCTTCAAATATATACAAACACCATATCGAGTGTCCCTGAAATATCTTTGTACACCTCTCCGTTATCAAACTGTGAGTTGAATGATACATATTATTTTGTTTTACTGTGGGTTTGTTTGTGTGTGATGGGATCTATAATTGAAAGGTTTTATTGTGTGCTAACATCGCCATTGGAGCTATGTTCAATGGTTGCTATTAAAGATGCATAGTCTGATGAAGCATCAAATCTGCAAAACCAAAGAAAAAATCTCAAATTGATTCTACATATCTAAATTAGATTCTGATGCACTTATTAAGCATTTGCTGCCATATATAAGGGAACGCTGAGGCAATTGTATAATAATAGAACCTGCTACTACTAAACCCCATGGTGGTTGAGTTTTGGTGTGCTTGCCAAAACTAATTTTAAATGTGTGCACTTCAAATATCTCAAAACCTAGCCATTTAAAATAGAAGGTGTTTCAAACTAAAGTAAGATAGATTATAACACTCAACTTAATATTTGTATCTCAGAAAATGACAGAAACTCCACCCCACCGGACCTTTAATCCACCGCTAGTATTATTACATTTTTTTGTTCAAGTGTTTTTATTCCTCTGAATAACATGTTGTCAGTGCTAATGCACTGGTCTTCCAGCCCTAATCACAATTGGTTCTACACAGTAAACAAATCTACAACAATATACAGATAGACAATTACAGGGAAATAGGCAAAACATTGGTACATGAATGATAGGTAAAGAATAAGATAAGAGAAAAAGGAAACACATGCGGGCGGGGAGGTAACTATGTTAGACTAGTATGGTAGGCGTTAGTAGGGGGTGGGGCATAACTGATTATCTTTCTAGTAGTAACATAGTAGTAATAACTGCACAATTAATAACAATATAACCCAATACCAAACTATAAAGACAATTTCCTACAAAATAATATATGCATGATTCCTTAGTTTGATATATATATATATATATATATATATATATATATATATATATATATTACAGCGGTACAGTGAGTGGCGGTTACAGTGTGCACAAGTGGTGACACCACCATCGGAGCTGGGGTTGGGGAGGCTGGAGCAGAAGATGACTAGGACAGACTCCATCAGTCCATGGAGCTGAGTGAGTGATTAGGGAAAGGAGGGATATTCTGGGTTATTATACTGGTATAATTCTTATACAGCACATATATGTATAATATATATATGTATTTGAAAATGACAGAAAGTAATTGAACTGCATTTGTTGTCATGAAGATATCAACAGATCGAAGGTCAAATAGAAGCTGCAATAGAAGCCACAAAGAAGCCGCAATCTAGTACCTCTGAGGTATTTGGTGCTGGGTGGAGAAGGTCACGTGCAGGTCACGTGAAGGTCACGTGACCTGAGAGTCCAATCCGCGTCCACTGCTGACTTCGCTGGTACCAAACATGTCGGTCCCTGCTCCTCGTGGGGCTGGAATTGATTCGCCGCCGGAGGGAATCTGGAGCAGCGAGTGGGGCCTTTGTACAAAAAGGGCACCGACCATTCCCGCGAAATAGAAGGATTGTTACTATAGCCACAGGTATTCCACAGAAGCTGGTTTTGCTGAATGTCCCTACAATTCAGCCTTAACTGGGCCTACTTGCTATATGTTATGCAAGTTATTTCTTGGGGAGAGAAAAATTAAATGTGCATTATTTGATGACATTTGTTTTTGCGATTTTGGTGGAAGTGATGCTACATTGGTGAAATCACAAGAATGTATTGAGTGCCTGGAGGTGTCTGAAAGCAATTCCAAGTTCGGAAACATGGTAATATGGCAAGGGAAATAGGGAGCGCTACAAATGGCGGCCATTGATTTAACGTCACGTTTCCACTGTTAGGGTTGCAGAACGCACCTATTGCAGGTTGATATCAAACTAGACGAGGCTGAGTATCGCTACAAAACACACTTATCGCAGATTGATATCGAACTAGACAAGGCTGAGTATCATTACAAAACACACTTATCGCAGATTGATATCGAACTAGAGAAGGCTGAGTATCGCTACAAAGCACACTTATCGCAGATTGATATTGAACTAGACAAGGCTGAGTATCATTACAAAACACACTTATCGCAGATTGATATCGAACTAGACGAGGCTGTATAGTGGCTGAGGATGGCTACAAGACATACCTAACGCAGAATGATATCAAATTAGACGAGGCCAAATAGGGGCTGAGTAGGCTTATAATGCACCTATCGCAGATTGATATCAAACTAGACGAGGCTGAGTATCGTTACAAGACACACTTATTGCAGATTGATATCAAACTAGACGAGGCTGAGTATCATTACAAAACACACTGATTGCAGATTGATATCAAACTAGACGAGGCTGAGTATCATTACAAGACACACCTATCACAGGTTTATATCAAACTAGAGGAGGCTGAGTAGGGTTACAAGACACACCTATCGCAGATTGATATCAAACTAGACGAGATCATATAGCGGGATAGTCAGGTTACAAGACACAACTATCGCAGATTGATTTCAAACTAGATGAGATCATATAGCAGGATAGTAGGGTTCAAGCCACAACTATCGCAGATTGATATCAAACTAGACGAGATCATATAGTGGGATAGTAGGGTTACAAGACACACCTATCGCAGATTGATATCAAACTAGACGAGATCATATAGCGGGATAGTCAGGTTACAAGACACAACTATCACAGATTGATATCAAATTAGACAAGATCATATAGCGGGATAGTAGGGTTACAAGACACACCTATCACAGATTGATATCAAACTAGACGAGATCATATAGCGGGATAGTCAGTTTACAAGACACAACTATCACAGATTGATATCAAACTAGACGAGATCATATAGCGGCTGAGTATCATGACTAAACACAACCTATTTGTATATGTTTATTCATCAAATATCTCTCAAGTTAGTCATTTGAAATAATAATAATAATAATAATAATAAAGCATTTATATAGCGCCCGATCCAGCAAGCCGTTCTCAGGCGCTTTACACAACAAACAAATATAAAGGAAAATAAATTTCACCTAGTTAAAAGCAGATGTAAACAAATGTGTCTTAAGACCTTTTTTAAAAGCACCAACAGATTTACAGCCAAGTTACTTCAAACAAAGGTGGATTAAAATTAGCAACCTAATCTAATTCTATCAGAAAATGACAATCTCAAAACCATCGGACTATGCAAACTTCAACGATAGTAAAGTAACACTAGAATACCCAGTATTCCTATCCAACTGACGCTCCACGTCTAACTCCAGCTGATTGGCTAGAATACCCAGTATTCCTATCCAACTGGCAATCCACGTCTAACTCCAGCTGATTGGCTAATTGCCCTAACCATGACCTAGATATTATGACCCAAACTATAATCCCAAATGAATACAGAATATAGCTTCTTTATGCATACATCCCATTAAAATACTTATCCCGATCCATCTCACACTGACTAGTCATTTTACACCAGTATTATCACATTGTAGTAGTATTCGTAAGCACACACCAGGAGACCATTGTGATGTTAGATAAAAGATTCATCCCGTACTTCCAGTACAGGGGTGAATGACAACGTAGTCTAAATACGGGCGAAAATAGCTTTAGTATGGAACAAGAAGTAGAATGCCTGGCACCAGTGTCAAAATGGTTACTTATATCAGCACAGAGTTGGTGAAATGGGAGAGAATGTAAAAAGACAAGATGGCGGTCAGAGAACGCCGTCGATTTCACTTTTAAATTGCATTAAAGTATATGTTTTATTATATTTTCCAACTCAAAAGTAGCGGGTAAATATGAAGACATATACAAAGAATAAATGTTGCTTCTTAGATTGTGAAATTGGGGTCTCATAAAGACTCATTTCATTAGCCCGATTTTTCGACCGTTTTTATATAAGGCTGGTCTTCACCCGTGTACTACAAGTACCAGGTGAATCATTTATCTATTGTGATATATGCTTCAAACTGTGTATTTAACTGCAATTGTTACCTTAGACTTATTCTGTCATATAATATATATTCTATATTCCGATTTTTATCTAAATAATCCTGACTTGAACAATGGTCGGAACAGCAGTAATTCGGCACTTACAAAAAATAACATATTTAGTTAAATAAACATATTTGCCAAACGAGTGGAAGAAATAAATAGCTGCTATTTCATCAAATACACCATTAACAATTAATTTGAAAATAAAAGTTAAGAAATGTTTGTTTATTATGTGTGTGCTAACTCTTTTCTTTGACAGCACTGGTTTGTGCTGTGTGAGCGTATGTGTGTGTGTGTGCGTGTGTGTGCGCGTGTGTGCGTGTGTGTGTGTGCGTGTGTGCGTGTGTGTGTGTGTGTGTGTATGGGGGGGGGGGGGGGGGGGGTAAAACAAGTTGAATCCAAGTATTGTTATTTTGTCTGGTCCCAACTCTAGTCTCAGATTATGGCGTATTACTATTAAACTGTGTCAGTTAGACTTTCCTAAATTGAAAGTAGGATCAGTTTAACTGTTTAACGGTTCTATTCCTGTCAGCAGGGAAAGGGGATATCTCGTACGGTACCGAACACGGCCCTGCTTGGCATTGATTGGTTTGCCATAAAATGCTGTTCCTTGGAAGTGTTCGGCAGCTTACCTGTCACAGAACCATTTAGAGCCTATGGCATAACAACTGTGCTATTCATCATATAGTCGGCTCACTTTGAGGGTGGCACCTACCCACGTGATCATGTAATAAATCCTGTTATTTTCCAACCAATGCAACACACATAACCTAAAGGCCCCATTGATTACATAAATAGAGAACCCATGCAAAGTTCTGCTGGAAAGCATATGTCCGAGTACAGTTGTAATGTGATATCCCACCAGTCTAAAATAGGCTATACTATTCATGTACAGTAAAACCTCCCGAACCGACCACCTCCACAGATCGACCAGTTAAAGTCGGTCCCAAGGTGGGTCGATTTAGAGAGGTTTTACTGTATATATTTGTTGTGAGGTAAAGCCCCAGTCACATCTACCCGGATCTGGGGCCGGACGAACCCTGGACCGTGATCCGGTGTGGTATGTGGTGATCCGGCATGATCCGTGGCTCATCCGTGGCTGGTCCTTGGTGATCCTTGGTGATCCTTGGTGATCCGTGGCTGGTCCGGCCTCATCCGGGGTCTGCCCCGGGTGTTTTAAGATGTTTAAAACATCCGGGGTGGTCCAGGGAATTTTGCAATCCGGGCTCAATCCGGCATCATCCGGGATGATCCGGAGGTAATCCGGGGGTGATCCGGGTAGTCCAGGGGTGCTCCAGGGGTAGTTCGGACCAGCCTCAGATTAGCCCGGACTAGCCCCAGCATAGCCACAGACAACTCCCGGACTGCCCGGATAAGACCCGAACAAGCCGGATGAGCACTGATTAGCCACGGATCGCCACAGAGCAAGTCCACTTCAAGTCTGGGACTACTCCGTGGACACACAGGGTAGTCCGGGGGGTGGTCCGGCTCAGTCCGGGGCGATCCAGCCACTGGTCTGGGGCTAGTCCATGGCTCATCTGGGTATGTGTGACTGCGAGGCCAAAAACGACCAAAATAGTGATTTTATCCGGGGCTGTCTGGGACAGTCCGGGTGACTGGTCCGGGGGTGGTCCGGCTAAAAATCTGGGGCTAGTCCGGGTAGGTGTGACTGGGGCTTTATGCCCTTGCAACATCTCAGGTCATATCAGGCGGGGTACCGACGTGTGACAGTATGCGCTCATGGTGACATCATAGTGCTGTCCCACTGGGATACGAGCTAACTGGCATATTGACATGATTCCCCTCCTCAGTCACATATTAACATGACACTGTGCTAATTAATCTGTCCTTGCCATGTCCTAGTAATCCCGAGAACCAAGCTCTGAACGAATCGTGCATCACGTCCGGTCTGTTCGACACGTAAAAAGGTCAAACTGGAACCAGTGTCGATATCGTCCAATAGGTGGCGCGACTGTACGTCGGTGCCATACACGATAACATGGTTTGGCCTTATATGGGCATGCCCTAATTTCGCGAGAATGAGGCCACTTCCGGTCATAGGTAAACAAAGACTGATAGCCTTGAGTTTGCCAGAACGCACAGTGCAAAGCATTAGTTTTATTCAAAATTAATAGAAATCCAGAACCCTAACCTTATAAATTTAATATAATCTATTCGTTGATTATGTTTTCTATATGTGTACCAAGCGATTTGTTTCTAGATGGTGTGGTTTTAGAGATATTTCATTTTTTCTGTATGAAGATTGCTCTCGACCATCGGCAATGCATTGAGTTTGCCGGTACACACAGTGCAAAACATCAGTTTTATTCTAAATTAATAGAAATCCAGAACCCTAACCATATCAATTTAATATAATCTTTTTGGTAAACATGTTTTCTATGTATTTTCCAATCAGTTTGTTTCTAGGTGTTGTAGTTTTAGAGATATTTAACTTTTTCTCTCTGAAGATTGCTCACTGCCATTGACAATGCATTGAGTATGCCGGTACGCGCAGTGCAAAACGTCAGTTTTATTCAAAATTTATAGAAATCCAGAACCCTAACCATATGAATTTAATATAATCTTTTTGGTAAACATGTTTTCTATGTGTATTCCAATCAGTTTGTTTATAGGTGTTGTACTTTTAGAGATATTTAACTTTTTCTCTCTGAAGATTGCTCACTGCCACACTGCCCCACTGGTGATACTGCCATGTGCGTTTTGTTTACCTGCGAACAGGAATTAGGTCAAGATGGCCGCCAAACCGTGTTATGGTGTATTAGTTGGGTTCGAGTTTCCATCTTGGCCACTTGGTGGGGTGTCAGTGCATCCAGTCATAGTGGCGCCATCTATGAAATAATCTTTTATTGTTGTTTTGTTTTTGGGGAGTTTTCAGTCGCATTGGTGCGCTGAAGGCTGCAAATCTGCAGCACTGAATGGGCACCACTGAAAGCAGTCCCATGTGGTCGGGAGTTGGGTTCCGGTGTGTAGTGATCAGAGGAATTGAGGGGTAGGGGGGAGGGGGCGGAGGAGGAACAAGGCAGCCTAAGAGTCCAACCACAGTCCTCTGAGAGGGCCGGGGGAGGCTGGGTGGTTGGTGTAGTTTTACACCCCAGTAAGACCCTAGGCCATACCAGGATGTGCACCGACTTGTAACAGCGCGCACTCATGGTGACTTTATAGTGCTGCCCCACTGGGAAATCAGGCCGCCGGCGCCATGACCCGATGTCCCACACAGTCACATTATCCTGACACTGTGCGCCGAGGCAGGGCGGGCCGGGAACCAGCCCGTCAGGACCAGCGTCACAGGCGATCAGCACAGACTGACTGGAACTGTAAAAAAGCATTGAGTGACTGGACATCAACATGTGTAGTCGTTCCTGAGTTCTAACTTTACAACGGGGGCATCAGCAAACAAAGCATTAGTTGGCCTCGATATCATGATCAACTTGGACAGTATTATGCGGGAATGTGATGATTGTAAACACACTACGATGCTTTTATATTCGTTGATTGCCAGTTTTAAATATGAACAACGGAATATTGCTTTCAAAGGACATTTTGGATGGGAAATGTTCAATTAGTAGTAGGCTATTGCAACAGCCTGAAGTCGAGTTCCCTTCATTAAAAGCCAGAAGGGAGAGATTCGAGGATACGACAACAGCACAGGGGAAATTGAATGTATATATTACATATATATAATAGTATATATGTATATGAATGTATATATTACATATATATAATAGTCAGCATGTGAGTTATTTCATAACGTTGAATAGGTGAGTTCCAGATAGCACAGAGCTGTCGAGCCGACGTCGGCCCGACGGCGGCTGCGCCGTCGGGCCAATGTGGCAATGGTGGCAAACCGCTGTCGGACCAACATTGTTTTGTCCAGTCGCCCGCCGTCAGGCCTTTAGTACCGCCGCCCGCCGTCAGCTTGTTCCCGGGCGGCGGTACTATAAAATAGTAGTGCGTGCCGGAAACAGGGGGAGCAGTAACTAATCGCTGGTGCCCGGCAGTGTTAGGGACCAATTAGACCGAGATCTATTGAATGCGATCATATTTAACAGATTACATACTCAAATATGAAATTTATTGGGGGTTAAATAGTCGCGCTTGTCGATCCACTCAGCATTTCGTGTTTGGGAATAATAAATCTACCTAACTCTAAAACCCCCCCTACCCCCACCATATGTTCAGCTTTTCTTGCTCCCACAATTATTTTAACTTATAAGCTGAACCCTATGGCGAGGGTGGGAGGGCCCTGATCATGTTTCGTATTCCTAGATTCGTAAGATCTAAGTAATACGTCACTTACAGGTAAGTCTAGTTTAACTGTAATATTCTTACTTCATCTATGGAATACCAGAAGCCACCGCCAGGGGAGAGATTTCGTAGCTTGATTTATTATTCCGAACCTTCTCTACTCCTCCTTCTACAACCAATTATTCCCCAATTTCTCATAATGTCACATAAGTCCTTTCATAACTTACTACCAACAATCTTTTATTTCTTCCGAAAACAACATTTTACAAATTTCCAGTCGTAGCTTAATACTGTATACTACATTAATTTCTATCTTCTTATCACCGCTGGTCTCAGAATCGCTCTTTGCGCTTGACCTGGATCACTTATAGTTTTATTATAAAATATAGCAAACGACTTTGCATCTTTCCAAGATGCATTCCTCATAATCGCATTAAGACTAGCCCCCATTTCTCTAGCCCTAGAGAAATGGGGGCTAGTTTTGTCCACTCGCCCGCTGTCGGACCGATGGCGGCAGACCGCCGTCGGGCCGTACTGGATAATTCAAATCGTATTAACACGAATAATTCCATTAATATGTCGTAATAAATTACAAAACTTTTACAAAATAATCTAAGCACATTACCAAACAATCCTGTAAAATAATTCCATAAACTTACTGCGAATTATGGTGTATTTGTAGCAAACCCCGACGTAACGACAGCGTCTTCTCAGAAAAAAACAAGATGGCAGTGCTTCGTCAAAATTCCGTACCAGCATTCAAAACGTATTAACAGGAATAATTCCATTAATACGTCGTAATATATTACAAAACTTTTACAAAATAATCTATACATATTAACAGACAATCCTGTAAAATAATTCCATAAAATTCCTCCGATTTATGGTGTATTTTGTAGAAAAACTGCTAAACCAACTTGCGCACGTCCACCGTTTGCGAGAACTGGAAATGTTTCAAATCCAACGGCAAAGACAAGCGGCGGACCACCATTGTTGGCCCGACGGTGGCACGACAGTGGCAAATATTTTGGGGAAAAAAGGAAAGAGCGGCGGACCACCACCGTCGGCCCAACGGTGGCCCAACGGTGGCAAATATGTTGGAAAAAAAAGCAAAGAGCGGCGGCCTGCCACCGGTGGCCCGACGGTGGCAAATATGTTGGAAAAAAAGCAAAGAGCGGCGGCCCACCACCGTCGGCCCGATGGTGGCCCGACGGTGGCAAATATGTGGGGGGGAAAAGCAAAGAGCGGCGGACCACCACCGTCGGCCCGACGGTGGCCCGATGGTGGCAAGTATGTGGCGACGGTGCGACCAATAGCCAATGTCGGCCCGACAGTGGTGTGCTGACTGGGGTGTAGTTGATTCGCTGTCTCTCTTGCATGTCCTGTCTAGATTTTATAGACAAGAGGTAACAATAATACTTTAATAGTGTGCTTATTTAGTATGGCCTGGTCTTCATATGGGCCATCTTCGATTAACACGACCTGTGCGACTCGGGTAACCTGAGTTGCTAGAACTTCAAATCGAACACCGTGGGTGGAGTTGACAAAAACGTGCCGTGTGCAAAAAGGCCCAACCCCAGTAACCCACATCCTGGCTGGGAGTGGCTAGGAACGATGACGTCACATTTGCGCTGGTACCATCCTGCAGGATAACAGCTACCAGTACCAGTCCTGCATGGTTTTTTTTTTTTAATAACCCAGATTAATAAAATGGAAATATAACTAAACTATGCAATCATAAAATACTTTAAATCCTATTTTGCTGAAGTTATATGGGTGTGGTTTTTTTTAAACTAAAATTTTGGATTAAGCCACCATTTTTTTCCACCCCGGGCATGGAGAAGCGTATTCGATTTCTCCATAAGCATATTCAGCGCTATACGAAGCGAGCTAAAGCTGCGTTTACACGGGCGACTTGAAACGTCCTACGTAGAACCAGTTGCCTAGAACGTTTTAAATGTGGCCGTGTAAACGCACCACTGCGGCGTTTTAGGGCTGAAACGTTCCAGCTGGAACGTTCCGCGAATACCACCTCCGGAGGTGGTCTACAGGAAACGTTTCAGCTTGTTCCCGGGCGGCGGTAGTATAAAATAGTAGTGCGTGCCGGAAACAGGGGGAGCAGTAACTAATCGCTGGTGCCCGGCAGTGTTAGGGACCAATTAGACCGAGATCTATTGAATGCGATCATATTTAACAGAATTACATACTCAAATAATGAAATTTAATTAAATTAACCTTAAATTCCAAGCGATATTAACGTAGCAGCTTGATCAGCGTCGAATCGCAGAGTGTAAACAAAACAAATAGCAGTGATCGCCGCAACCAGCGAAAATCCGCGCATGCGCAGAAGCCACGAAAATACGACACCGTGTAAACGCACCACGAGAACGTTTCAGGTAGAACGCTTTGTCTTGAATCGTTTTACTTTTGGCCGTGTAAACGCAGCTTAACTAGCCAAGGTTCGACCCAACCAGCCATGGTTGAACTCGTTTCAGCCCGTTTAAACTTGTTTCCGGTACAAAGGCTAGGGGACCAGGTTGGAAACTGAGCGATAATAGATGAAAACTCCTATGCCTCTGCCTGAGCAAATAAATGCCAGGGGACCAGGCTAGACCTCCACAGAGCTAGCAGTGTAGTAAAATATTATTTTACTAGTTTATTGTTCAGATATTATCACATATTTATGTATCTTTTGCACAGATTAAATTGTTTGAAGTATATTTGAAATTGATCTACATTGATTTCTGTTTAAATCACACAATATCACTACTTAATGAATGGGAAACTCATCCTGCAAGGGTATGCTCGATATTACCCAGTGGGAACTCGTTTTTCATCCTTTCGTCGCTGTGGACCCTTCTCGATTCTTCAACCCGAGTCTGTAGGATGTGCGCATGCGCCAAAAAAAAGTGACTCTGGTGACCCGAGTTAGTTAATAGATTACGCCCGCAGTGGTAAGGGATGTGGTGGTGCCACCTAGTGGAATTCACCTGTGGCTTAATGGACATTTTGCCGCAAGTGGATATCAGTAGATGGCGCCTCTGTTGTTTGTTTTCCGACTGCATGCACAGAACATAAATTATCCACATGTCCGATAGTAACCTAGATCAAAAGTATTCATCCCCAGGGGCCTCGATGCACGTCTGCGGGAGGAACTATTCCAGTAGTTGCCAATAATGGAATCTGCCAATATGTTCTGTTTTGTTTTGTGTGCGTTTATTTTGCTAGAAGACTGACAATACGACCATCACTGAGTATAGAGGGAGTGTATGTGACGTCATTACTTAGCAATCAGCGGTCAGCGGCCTGCCATCTTGGATTACGAGCACCCTCCCTAGCCATGTTGTGAATGCATGCAGATGCAATAAAACAGTGCTTTCTTGTGTGTTTACTTACAGCACTTTAGCTACAACTTCTGAGGCCAAACTTCTCAAAACAGAGACAAATAAAACCAATAAATCAGTAAATAAGCAAAGTGCAGGCAGTTGCAAGCCTTCTGTATGTAATCCAATATGGCCACCGAAGGTTGTCTTGTGACATCATTACACCCCCTCTGTAGGTGATAGTTCAAATATAACACTGGCTATGTAGGATTATGGGAGAACTATTACGTGAAAAGACCTCCGAGAAAGGCAAACCCATCTAGCCTACATTAAATCCTTACTATTAGTATATAAATGCTACATAGTTGCATAATATAATTGAACACACCCGTAACACTGTCAATGTCACTGGCCTGTGTGAGTTTCTGTTTGGATGTTAAATAGATCCTGTACCCTTTGGAAAACGTCGAGTTGGGACCATCTAGTGGCTGCCATCTTGTCGTGGGCCATCTTGTCGTGGGTTTTCTTTGGGTTCTTTCTTGGGGGGAGGGGGTCATTCTCTTCCATTTCATCACTTGTATGCCTTTGTTTAACGACCCACTAGCACAAAACGAAAGATTCGGCTATTGGGGGCGTGGGGGACAATTGTATGCCAATTTATGGATAAACAGTGCATGCTGGAAGAAGGTCCTCCACATTTCTTTTACTGCTGATTCCTACCAAAGCAGTTTCCCCCCGGAGTTATGCATAGTTGCCATTCACCCCTATTTCTGGTAGGGGGTAAATATTTGATATATTGAACAGTGTGCTGTCATTTTTTGGCTTATGGTGATTCAGATTATTAAGAAAAAGGTTGAGAAATATCAGTTTCAAACTTTACAGTTGGAGGCCACTTTCCTGAATATATCGGGGAAATGTCGTTGACGATATCATCTTAATTCTTATGTAGTGAAAACATATATAATTAAATCGCCAACCAGTGGTCCACAACTACTTCATCAAAGGCTGTGGTATGTGGTGTTCTGTCTGTGGGAAAGTGCATATAAAAGACCCGTTGCTGCTTATCGGGAAGAGTAGTCTATGTGGTGCAGCGGATTTCCTCAAAAGAAAAACCTCAGAATGGTCATATGTTAGACGTCCAATAGCCAATGATAAAAATCAATGTGCTCTAGAGGCATCATTAAATAAAACAAACTTTTGATTAAATCGTTATCACAACATCCTCTGTTCTTCGTTACACATGGTTTGCCATAGCCAGCCAGCTGACTTTAGTTCGGAGAACACCCACCAGAGTGCGTGGCCGGTGAAAGAGGTCAGTGGTAGGAGGTCACTTCCGGTGGACGGAGAGGAAAGGAAAAGAAGGTGGTAGGGAGCTGTGTGTACGAACTGTGTCCTAGGTGAGTCCATTTATGTTTGATTTTTCAACTTGAATCAGTGAATTACATACAAGACAAAGCTACATCAGATTCTCAGTAAGTAGAGCTAAAGCGCCGTCAAGTTATCTACGCGGAGCTGCAGCAATCACACTCTAACGCGGACATGACCTGAAGTTGCTGAACTGTATAAATAATTTTGGTGAGGCGCGGTCACATCTCAATCCTGGCATCCTTACTCACTCTTAAATCTCGGACGGTGTCAGGTCTAACATTTCCACCATCCCTCCCACATATTACACACGCACCTTTGCACTTTCTTTGCGTCTGCGGTCAGAGTTGGTTGTGGAGCCAACCCCAATTCCAAGCCCCGCCCACGTCTGTGTCTGTGTGTGTTGGCAGTGTTGTGGGACGATCAGTGGAAAACGGGTGTGCACGGCGGCGGGGCGGGATGGTGCCGGTGTCGCAGTTTAAATTCCTTGTGGGTTTAATCTACACTTGGGGTTCTGCACATGTGTCAACATCGAATGGCATTGCAGCGTATTCAATTAATCAACTTGGGTGACCCTAGCAACTTTTTGACACAAATGTGACGTCATCGCTCCAAGCCACCCCCAGCCAAGAGGTGGGTTAAACCTTTTGCACAAGGCACATGTTTTAAACTCCACTCGCGGTGGTATTTTTGAATTTCTAGCAACTAGGGTGACCCGAGTTTCTAGCAACTCGGGTGACCTGAGTCGCCAGGGTCATGTTAATCAAATACACGCATGTGCATACCCCCGAGCGTAGACTCTAAACCCACTGAGAATCTAAACCGCGACACCTGTCCCTGGGTGTGAGAGGCCCCGGTGGCATCATATGCTATTGATCCAATGGTACCAGTAATCCCACAGCCCCATAAATACCCAAGGGACATTTGCAATAAGCGATGAGGTCTTACATCTGGATTTTACCAATAGACGAGATCACCGTTCCAACTGCGGATGCGCTGAAAATGGCACTGGCAGCAAAGCAAAGGCGTACAGCCATTGAGTTTGCCGATATGCGTAGGGCAAAACTTATTTGATTCAAAATTAATAGAAATACATAACAATTCGGCATAAACATGTATGCACACATGCAATATGATCTGATGAATATAACTAAGACAAAACTAGTTTTGAGCTAAGAAACATACAATTCCACACAAAACAATCAGTCACTTTAAGGCTGATATCCACATCACTATTATTAATTCTTGTTCTAAATATTAAATGCCAAATGTCTCAACAGACACTTGTTTCAGAGAATTATATAACCAATATATGATTATCCCTACTAATTTTCTAGTTCTATATATGTCATTAACCACAGGATATAAATAAAAACATGAATAAAATAAGTAAAAATGACTCTGGCTATGGCTCTAACACTAGTCTGAGTGCCCAGATTTCTCTAAGTCTAAATGCACATGGCATAACGATGTGCTGATTATATTGATGTAAATGCAATGCTGGATAAAAGATTAATATCTTAATTTATTATATTTTTTTTTTTAGTTGATATTCTATGTACCAAACAAGAGCTGAGATGAGCTGAAACTAGCACATTTCATAGCTGCACCCAGTGTATTACTATTAGCATGTGCCATGTGCTTCTCGCAGGTTTGTTTTTCTTCCACGCATCCCACAATGCACTGCGCCGCTGGAATGGTGATGTAGTCTATAGTGGGCAGCCAGTCCATGGCCTGAAAAGCCTCAATTTGCACCATGTCGTGAAATAAGGATGTAACCAGTGGTGTCTGGATACCACACAAATATTGTACACTAATTATTCAGGAATAAAGCATGGCTGGGAATTACTTCTTTTTTTTATCAATATAAGCACTACATATTTCTGTATATTATGCCATGATTAATAATATACTTCTCAGTATGAAATTATTTAATTCTGCTTAGATTTTTATTAAGCAGACTGTGTGGTGTCCTAAACATGTGTTACCTCTGAGCAACACATGTTATGCAGCCATATGATATAGCTTAATCATGGACTACACCTTTATTTTTTTATCTCATCAATTTATATTTTACATAGATGTAAAGGGGAGATTTCCAGCTTTCATTTGCAACTGAAGAAATTTATCAAATTCGAATATTAGACTTTAACTCTCCATGTGACACTTCTGGCCAGTTTTCAGGAGAGTGACCCATATGCTTTGAGTGAAGCATACTCAAACCAGCTTAGTAATTTAGTGGTAGATAATGATTAGTGATGAGTGGGCTATATTGTTGCTTGCTTGCATATTTAGTGTCTGTCATACATTGTTTTATTTTGATCTGCAGTTCACAAAAGCAGCACGATGACTAGACATGTGTGTAGCGATACATCATCTACCATGTATAACGCGACAGAAAATAATTGCATTTTAATGGGCTTCAAAACTGTAGCAAACTACAAATCAGACCGTTTGGATAGAGGCCTGAGCTATTGGTTTGTTTAAACTGTATACTTAAAGTCAAAATCTGGCTGAAAGAAGACAGTATTACTATTAGCATTATTTTGTGTATGTGTGATGGTATGTTTATGTTGCCCATAACGGTTAAGTCTAATGACTTGCTTTCGCCACTAGACAGTAATAGTCTTGTGGTTCCTGTTGTTTTGTTACTTTCAGTTGTGTAGCTATCTACTGCCTGCATTCTTTGTCTGTTTGTAAGCATTGCGTGATTGTGAAATGGCAATGTTACTTTCTCGTGTGGTCTATCAGGATATTTGCCCTAACACTAAACAGTCTGTTAAATAGACAGGTCAAGTCAGGTCAGATGGGGTCTTCAATGATCCCTATTTAACTAACCGTTTATGGGGTAGGGTTGAAGTCCCGATAGACCACACGCCAAAAATAGTGAATGGTAGACAGGAAGTGTGAACACTTATTTGTCTCTCATTTTTGCTTGAGTGCAAGTAAATATGCAACACAAGGAGTAATTAGTAGCATGTGGTGAATAAGGGGTCAAATTTCCCTGGATCATCAGCCCATGCTTTTTCTAATCTGTTCTTGAATGAATTTATTGACTCGGCATCAATAACATTTTGTGGGAGACTCTTCCATATATTTATGATCCTGTTTGAGAAACTGTAAAAGTAGCACCCCTTAGTTTTATAGTCGAAGCATCGTCAGCCAGAACGCAAGTTGCCGCGTAGTAAATACTTACAGTGCTATAATATGCAGTAAATTATATCCATAGTTAGAAAATAGCCAGAATAACTGCATATGAAATATGCACATAATTAATTGTACTCGATGAAATCATAATGAAATGAGACACCATTATCAATGCCAACCAAGCCTCCAACTTCTAACCCCTTCCCGCCTCACACAACCAGGGATCCCATTTCTAAGCGAAATCGTCACTTATTTCAACGAAACCTCAGATTCCAAATCAACACGGAAAAAAACTACTTTTACTTATTTGTTAGACTTGAAGTTGAAGTCTTAAAACAATTGGAATTTCAAGGCCAAAATATATCCAAGTAGGTGCCAGATTGCAGCATTTTAATCATAGGTTTAAAAACAATTCCCAGAAGGTGGGGGGGGGGGTGGTAATACACCCCGGGCCCCAAGTCTTTCAAGGAATTCTTTTGTCACTGGGACCTATATACAATGTCGTAAATCTGTGAGAATGAAGATGCTTTGGATAATTGTTTTTTAATTTTTTGATGTAGCATCTTTCTGCACCATGTGGGTATCGACATTGCTGAAGCTCCAATGGTAGCCAGGCTGGTAGTTATTTTTGCAAGCAGAGCCTCTCTCAGTGTGGCGGTGATTCATGAGTAGTTATTTGGTTGCATGCTGCTTCACTCACACCGGACGCGGTGGCCGAGTCGGTAGAGCGCAGGCTTCCCGTGTGGAAGGTCGGGAGTTTGCTTCCCAGCCGAGTCAAACCAATGACTTATAAAATTTATACTTGTCGCTTGTAATTAGAGATGATAACATGGGGAATGTGAGTAAGGGAAGTTCTACTTGGTATGAATACATGTCAGCAGTTAATCGGTTATTGCAGGAACCTGGCCTGCCACAACACTGGATTAAGCACATTCGGAAGCATATAGTAGATATTTCAGATATGGCTGCGAATTGGGAGTCGCAAACGGTTTTATTGTGGTCAGAAAAAGTTTTTTCAATGATTAATGACGGGATAATTGAGGATGGGTGGGCAAACCGGGCTACAATATAAGATATTCAGAGGGATGTACATGCAATAGGGACAATGTTAGATGTTAATAAAGAATGTATGGCAGAGCGTAGCGCCGGTAATGGTTGGGTAGGGCGGGAGATTAATGAGTCAGTTGACGGGAAGCCGTGTGAGGAATGGAATAAGGGTGGTAATTGCGGGGTTTTCAAGTCGCACGGCTCAACATCTAACCGTTTTTGCCACTGCTGTAACTGGTGCTCCGAAAAAATTCAGAAGACTTAATTATCACAGGGAGGTTGACTGTAATAATAAAAGGAGAATGCAGGATAGTGGTAGGGCTAACAATCAGGAAAATAGAGACGTTACGAGCAGGCAGGTTTTTACAGTATAGGCTTCCCAGAGGCCGTTAAAACAGTAGCAGTTAGTTCAAATTTGAAGGCGGCAAAATGTTCTAATGTGGGTTGCCATGGACACGAGACAAAATGCAGTCTGCTTACATAACAAACAATGCTGTAGTTCATGACAACGGAGGGATCGGTTTCATGGATGTTGATAGCGAGGTTAAAGAAACAAGTAGTACAATACTTAATGGAGATGATATACTGCTAGGCGATGATATACTGCTAGTTGGAAGTTCTGCATTACACATATAAAAAAATACTTTGTTGGCAAATTCAATTAAGGATTTTGCTTCAGTCTCTTGTCGCTCTTTGGCACTGCCCCGCAGTACTCCCACACATCAATTGCAAAAACAAAACTCAAGCAATTACTAATGGACTTTACATGGGCTCCAAGCTCATTCCTCACATGCTCACCGACAATAGCACTGTCGTACCATCATCATTCGGATGCCATAGGCCAGTTGTCATGCTCCGCATTTTCACCAGATGTGTGTAATATAGATAGTGATAATGTTAACACAGTAGAAAAAAGGGTATTAAAAGAAGACTTAGAGGTGGGTAGTGAAAAGTTGGATGGGGAAGTATTAGATGAAGCTTTAGAAATTATAGATGGGAGAGACGATTATAAAAAAGGTAGAGAAGATAAGGATTGAGATTTCATCGTTAGAGTTTAAAAGTACATTGTTAGAATACTGGCCTTTAATAGATGATAGAATTAATTGCGAAGAATTTGGTTATTTAGAGATCTATATACAAGTAAGGAAGATGGGAGTACCTAATTATTTGCAGGCTAGAATACGGGTCCCATCAGGACTAAATATGGATAAATGGAGAGGAAAGTTTGTGCATTATGAGGATAAAATAATATTAGAATATTTTGAGTTTGGGTGGCCAGCAGACTATAATGGTAAGGAAACACCGATATCTACAGAAAGGAACCATAAAGAGAAGGAGGGAAATGAAATTTTTAGGGGAAAAAAGTACATAGACAATGAGTTAATGAAGAAAGCAATGTTGGGTCTGTTTGAAATTCTGCCGTTTGTCCCTTGCTGGCAAGTAAGCCCTTTAATGACTAGGCCCAAGAAAAATACAGCTGAACATAGGATAATAGTGGATTTGAGCTTCCCTAGAAGTAGGAGTGTTAATGCAGGTATTTTAAGGGGGGTTTATCAGGGAGAGGATTTAAATTTCAAATTACCAAGTATACTTGATTTAGCAAAAAGAGGCAACTAAGCTAGGAAAGAACTGTGTATTATGGAGCATAGATTTAGCGAGAGCATTATGTGCAGCATCAGTCACTATTCTTTTCAGTCTCAGGTGACTACTTGACTATGTACTTGATATTGTAATCATTTCTCATTGCTAATGTGCTTTTTTGGTTTATTATGTCTATATGTTGGGTTTGTAGTTTGCAGTTTTTTGGTGTTCTTGTTTTGTTTTTGGTTTGATTCGTGTTGGTAGTGAGTGTGTTCTGTTTCTGTATACAGGGATGAAATATCTCCGCGATTTCGCGGATTTCTGGGATTTGTCTTATAGCTATAACTGTATACTAATATGTTGCGCCCGTCCTGATATGACCTTAGATGTTGCCAGGATTTAAAACTCCAACAACCAACCACCCAATATGTTGTTTCACCCTGCAGCACCATCAGCGTATACTAATATGTGGTGCAAACGCCGCAGCACTAGCAGCATATACTACTAATACATGCTTCAACTAGTGCAGCACTATCAGCATGCTTCAAAAGCAGCAGCACTATCAGCGTATACCCATATGTATGAAACCCGACTTCCAGGAATTGTCAGCGATTCCCTGACGATGCTAAGCCTTTGGGAGAATATCAGCATTTCCGCTTTTTTCCCGGAGACCACTTTCATCCCTGTGTGTATATGTGGGTGGTTAACGAGGTTCTGTATTTGGTTTGTATTGGTTTGTATTGGCAGGTGTCTGCCTTCATTTTGTTTTGCTTTGTTTCATTATGGGGGGTGGGGGGGGTGGAGTCCCTGGTATCAGTTTGATAGGTTATCGGGTTGACTTGACCGGGATTCGAACTCCCAACCTTCCACACAGGAAGCACTCTACCCATTCGGTCACCGCGTCCCGTGTGTGGTGTGTCCAACCATTAGTGATTACTAAGTACCAAATTGTCATTTCGATTATTTACAGTACCCGATATTGTTCCTGAAAAAAACCCACCTAATAATAATATCCTTCCAAGAAGCTTTTGGGTTTTTTTTAATCGCAAATTGGCGAGATAGTCTCCCTATGTTCAACACTACATTTTAATTTATCCATTTACAAATAATATGACAGTTATGAATTGAGATACCATCGACCTAATGGGTGGTGTAAGGACTGACCTCTGCCAACGTGCGCATCTTGCTAACAATTTGTCGACAATACACGATATTCACACGCATGCGCTGTGTCAGCGGTCCCACAACCGTAGTGTTCGTCGTCATCGTCAAATGTCGCATGCGTTGTGAATATTGTGTATTAATAGTGACTGACTAGTTTGGTACCTTCCTAAAATTTTCAAAAGCGTCCAAAAATGAAAATTTTATTTTTCTTGGAAGCTCCAATGACCCAAAAGCAATATACTTTTGGAATTTGTCAAATATCCCAAAATTTGACTGACATATGTGCATTTGAAAGTTAGTAATTTCCATAGCTTTTGTATACGCTGTGGCAACGGTCCCACAACCGTAGTATCTGTCGCCGCCATCAGATGTCGCATGTGTTGTGAATATTGTGTATTGATACACAAAATTGCGAAACTGATACTTTCAACCTGGTGTTTTTGTGCTTTAATAAGCTAATTTCACATGCTCACCTAGATTTGGTTGGTTGTTGGAGTTTTATGTCCTGGCAACATCTAATGTCATATCAGGACAGGTACCGACTTGTGACAGTGCGCACTCATGGCAACTTCATAGTGCTGCCCCAATGGGAAATCAGGTTGCCGGCACTATGACCTGATATCCCACTCAGTCACATTATCCTGACACTGAGCTTAATGCCGAGTGCCAAGCTAGGAAGTCACAAGTATCAATTTTATAAGTCATTGGTTTGAATCGACTGGGAAGTGAACTCTCTACCTTCCGCACACGAGGCCTGCGCTCTACCGATTAGGCCACCGATCCCAGTGCTGCTCACCTAGAGCTGTGGTGGAGAGTGGTTTGTGAACTCTCATCATTTATCGCGCTGTGCTCGAGAACCCTCGGGGAGTCACATTAGGTCGGCCATGTTTTAGTACAGACGCCCCCTGGCGGTAATTGGCGCCTCGTGCCGTCGATAGGTGGCACCACCCCGTTTTATTTACCGATTTAACCCAGTCAGCAGTTATTTCCCACGTAGTCCGTGCAGAGTAAATGACATTTACCGTTTGTGGATTTCTGTTTTTTAAAGCTGCATAGTGCGATGAAATATCAAATTTTCAAAACCAAACCAGTTATCTAGATTTGATTTTACTTATCTAAATTATTAAGCATTTGTTTCTGCGTAGAAGGCAATACTGAGTCAATTTAACAGAAACTGTTACCGCAGAAGTCTATGGTGTCAGAGTTTTGGCACGCTTGCCAAAACTAATTTTCCAAGTTTGCACTCAAAATATCTCAAAAGTTTACCATTTAAAATAAAAGTAACTTTGAACTAATGTTAAGTAGATACTAGTGATTGATCTAATATATTTATCTCAGAAAAAATACAGAAATTCAAAACCATCGGACTATGCAACTTTAATGTCTGTTAATTTCCGTTTCGTTAATTTCTGTATGGTCATGAGTTGAGTATTCACTTTCCACGTGGCACATCATGGAGCTCAACCCCTGGCAAAACAATGACTTAAAAAAATTATACTTGTCACTACCTAGCTTG
Source organism: Branchipolynoe longqiensis (assembly GCA_030323885.1). Lineage (NCBI taxonomy): Eukaryota > Metazoa > Annelida > Polychaeta > Phyllodocida > Polynoidae > Branchipolynoe > Branchipolynoe longqiensis. The sequence goes on along the minus strand of CM059199.1, from coordinate 14,499,176 downwards.
GCATGACTTAGATAAAGGATTCACCCTGTACTCGCAGTACACGGGTGAATACCAGCCCTATATAAAAGCAGTCGAAAAAGTGGGGAAATGAAATGCGAGCCTAATTTCACAATCTAAGAAGCAAAATATATTCTTTATTTATATCTTCATATTTACCCGCTACTTTTGAGTTGACAAATGTAATAAAACATACAGTTTAATAGACTTTAAAAGTGAAATCGACAGCGTTCTAGTGCCACCATCTTGTCTTTTTGCATTCTCGCCCATTTCACCAACTCTGTGCCGATATGGGTAGCCATTTGATACTGGAGCCACAGTTTCTAGTTCCTGTTCCATACTAAAGCTATTTTCGCCCGTATTTACAGTACATTGTCCTTCACCCGTGTACTACAAGTACAGGGTGAATCTTCTATCTTGGCATGGCTAGGATAGGGCAAGGAGTAGCAGAATGAGGAAGCGCAATTGTTCGCGATTGAAATCCCCCCTCCTTATTCAATGAATGTAGAACCTTTTTTTTAATGTCACAGATGCGGAAAGTATTGTGCGTGTAAATAATGATTATCGTGATGAAAGCGGTATCAATCATAATTATTTTGTTTATCTCCCACGATGCACTTCGCGTGTCTGCCATCACAAATGCACCTCCCGTGGAGGTATAGTCAATCCTCACCGCATGACCACTGTAATTATGACAGGTCATGTATAGACAGGCCGAATCTGTTAACAGGCTATTATGCGTAAATATATAAACAGAAGAGGATAAGTATAGGTGGAACGCGCATGCTCTGCACACCGCGTTCTTGATGTAATTGAGAGTCATTAACAAGGTGTGTGGTACTGGTACAGTGGTAGTGCTGCGGGGCTGACGTTGTGTTTGGAGAGTGTGGATTGGACATGCACCACTACAAGTCCCACTACATTCCCCACTACAATCACCACTACAAGTCCCACTACAACTCCCAGTACATTCCTCACTACAATCACCACTACAAGTCCCACTACATTCCTCACTACATGCCCCACTACAATCACCACTACATGCCCCACTACAAGTCCCACTACATTCCTCACTACAATCAGTATTACATGCCCCATTACATGCACCACTACAAGTCCCACTACATTCCCCACTACAATCACCACTACAAGTCCCACTACATTCCCCACTACAATCACCACTATAAGTCCCACTACATGCCTCACTACAATCACCGCTACAAGTCCCACTACATTCCTCACTACATGCCCCATGACATGCCCTGATACATGCACCACTACAAGTCCCACTACATTCCTCACTACAATCACCACTACAAGTCCCACTACAATCACCACTACAAGTCCCACTACATTCCTCATGACGTGCCCCACTGCACGTCCCACTAAATTCCCCACTACAATCACCACGACATGCCCCACTGCACATCCCTCTCAATTCACCACTACATGCCCCACTGCATGTCCCACTCAATTCCCAACTAGATGCCCCACTACATGCCCTGCTACATGCCCCACTACATTGTGCAAACACCGACAACTCCATTTTAATTGTTTTCTGTCAAATATAATTTATTGAGTGCTTTCCAGTTAAACTTAAAGTCTATCGATTTCATATTGAGTGCTGCATTGTAATTTGTATAGGGGATGTGGCAGCTTCTGCGGGAAAAAAACCTGATTTGATTATCGGAATGATGGCAGCTTCAGCTCAAACGTTGTATTCGTGGTTTCATTTCAGCTCTGATGGCATTTGTCGGTATTTGTGTCTGAACCCTTCATATCTTACAAACAGAGAAAGAATGCATGCAGTAGATACGCAAACTGAAAGTAATAAAACATGGGGAACCATGAGACTATTACTGTCTAGCGGTGAAAACAAGTCATTGCGATATTAACCGTTATGGGCAGCATAAATACACCATTATTTTGTTTTTGTGATGGGTGTATTTATGCTGCCCATAACGGTTAAGTCTAATGACTTGTTTTCGCTGCTAGACAGTAATAGTCTTGTGACTCCCCTTCTTTTTATCATTTTCAGTTGTTGCGTAGCTAACTACTGCATGCATGCATCCATCACCAAAAAACAACAACAAAATGTTCTCGAAGTAGTTCTACCACTGTAAATATATCTTGAAGATTAAATATCAGTAACGACTAATATTGTGATTATTATTATTTCTAACAGGATGTAAACCAGTGTCAGATTCTGACAAGACATATCAAATTTTCTGTCCTCCATCACACCCCCCTTTCAATTTATGTTATGTGTAATGGTGAGTCGTGTCATGCTCCTGGGAAGAAAATAAAAGCTGGCTCTACAAAAACAAATCCCATTTGCAAAATCAAAACAACACCCAGGTAATACTAATACGGTCCCCAAGTATATCAATCGGATTGCCAGCGTTGTCGTCCATATTGGTGGTCTGTTTGTTTGTTGTTTTATGTCCTAGCAACATCTAAGGTCATATCAGGACGGGTACCGACTTGTGACAGTGCACACTCATGGCGACTTTATAGTGCTGTCCCACTGGGAAACCAGGCCACTGGCACCATGACCTGTATTCCACTCAGTCACATTATCCTGAGACTGAGCACACCAGTCCTTGCCCTGTCCTAATAATGCCGAGCGCCTGGCTAGGAAGCAACAAGTATCAATTTTTAAGTCATTCGTTTGACTCGACCAGGGTACGAACCCACAACCACATGATCTACCAGCACGGGAGACGGATGCTCTAACTCATTCGGCCATCCCGTCTGGTCCCATGTGGGTGGTCTGGGCATGCACCAAGTGCAAATGTTGCGTTGCCTGTGAATACTAACACCGATAGTAATACCTGTATCGGTCATTGCGCATGTGCATAACAACAGGCATGAAAGATCGCCGCCATTTTGGGGATTTCCACGATTTTTTTGATAATCGCTGATTAACTATCACAATTAGGCATAATATATTTAATTGTAAAAAATCTAAAAATTATAATAAAAAAATCTCAAGTCTTAAAGTTGAAAAGAAAATGAACAAGAAATAAACTACCCTAGAATTCAAGAAAGAGGGACTTCCTCAAAGTGGCTGAATCGGTAGAGCGGTAGGTCGGGAGTTTGGTTCCTGGTCGAGTCAAACTAATTACTTATAGTTATAAAATTGATACTTGTCACGTCCTAGCCTGGCACTCGACATTAATAGGATAGGGCCGGGACTGGTTAACTCAGTGTTAGGCTAATGTGATTGAGTGGGATATCGGGTCATGGTGCTGGCGGCATGCTTTCCCAGTGGGGCAGCACTATAAAGTCGCCATGAGTGTGCACTGTCACAATTCGGTACCCACCCTGATATGACCTTAGATGTTGCCAGGATGTAAATCTCCAACAACCAAACCAACCAACATTATAAATTAATCAGTCGTTTTGTATTGTGTAACACAGCAGTCGTTTTGTATTGTGTAACACAGCAGTCGTTTTGTACTGTGTAACACAGCAGTCGTTTTGTATTGTGTAACACAGCAGTCATTTTGTATTGTGTAACACAGCAGTCATTTTGTATTGTGTAACACAGCAGTCGTTTTGTACTGTGTAACACAGCAGTCGTTTTGTATTGTGTAACTTTGGTGCTGCTCCCCATTTTTGCATGAACTACAGTGACTGGTGCTGTACATTATACAGCAGGAGCCACTCCCTTAATTCTACAGGATCGGTGCTGTAACTAATACAGCACTGATCAAACTTAGATTATTTAGACTGTCAATTAATTCCATTAGTGACTGTAAGAAGGTCGGAAGACCAGTGCTCTGGTACTGACAAATGTCATATTCAGATGAATAAATACTTTACCAAAAAGAAACCACCAAAAAAAAACTCCCGCAACGTGACCTATTTGACACTACTACAATAGTACATAGACTCACTGGGTTTACTATTCATGCTGGCCTATTTGGACACATAATATACAGTAAGGAATGCACATGGTGTTAGTGAAGTCATGGCCGTGGGTGTGGGGGTGTGGGGGTGTCTGAAGGCCAGCCGTGTATATATATACACACGCCCACAAAAAGCACATCCATATGTATGTTTACACACACACACACACACACACACACACACACACACACACACACACACCACTGCACGTGTGTGTCACAAGTCGGTACCCATCCTGATATGAGCATAGCTGTTGCTAGGATGTCAAACCCCAACAAACACACACAGCATGCCACATGCATGCTTAATGGGACGACTGTTGTGTAACACAATACAAAGCTGTTAATTTATAATGTTGGTTGGTTTGGGTTGTTGGAGATTTACATCCTGGCAACATCTAAGGTCATATCAGGGTGGGTTATTGTGGTGCCAACCAGTCCTTGCCAATCGGTTACATCGCAGGCTTACCATGTGGAAGGTCGGGAGTTTGAATCCCGACCGACTGAAACCAATGACTTATTAAATTTATACTTGTCGCTACCTAACCTGGCGCTTGGCATTATTAGGCTAGGTCAAGGCCTGGTTGGCTCAGTGTCAGGATAATGTGACTGAGTGGGATATCAGGTCATGGTGCTGGCAGCCTGATTTCCCAGCGGGGCAGCACTATAAAGTTGCCATGAGTGTGCATTGTCACAAGTCGGTACCCATCCTGATATGAGCATAGCTGTTGCTAGGATGTCAAACCCCAACAAACACACACAGCATGCCACGTGCATGCTTAATGGGACCTGCAGGGTTAAGTAGGTTACCTGGCTTGTGCGTAATTAATTTAAATAGAGGACTTATTAAGTAATGCGCGCTTGTTATTTAAATGATGACTTCATGGCGGTAACCTTGTTAATTTCTTCTGCTCCACAGACGGGTCCATATGAGAGTCAGAAAGCGTCCATTCTCACGGTCACACCCTGCACCACGTAAGTAGAGCTTTTCCTTTCTTACGAACGCTAACGCTACCTGCAGAGACCCTGAGTATATGAGATGGTCAACTCCCATGAAAATCGGTAACACAGACTCTGGTGGCGCCTCTCGCGGTCATCGTTGAACACGTACAAATGTTGGTGGTATCATATATGACAAGATGTCCTCTGTGACAGTCAGGCTTATCTGTTACTTCCAAAACATTGAGAATAAACATTTTAAAAAGAACATTAAACTCATCTACAAACAATTAATTTATAATACAGATCAAATACTCTTAACCAAAAAAAAGTAACCATTATGACGTTTGCAGTACCAACATTTCCACTGCCATAAAATAATGTACAAATGAACCAGTGCCATAGGTCTAGTTTACCGTGGTATTTTTATTTCACATTTACAGTTTTAAAATGACGTTTAAAAAGCAAGAGCATTGGTATATAAATATACTGGTCAATTTCAAATATATTTATCAGCTTTTAGTTCTGTCATGTTCTGGTGCAGATTAACTGTTGTTTTCTCAGCATAGCCACCACATAGTGAAGTGCCTTGTTCAACAACTGCCGCTTGGTGCATGACAGTCGCAAGTGTTACACGGTATGGGATAGGAGTTGGGCTTCTCTATAGACCTATTTCATGTGACGTCAGGATAGGTATTTAGGTCAGTGCATGCGCAGCTTGGCTGCAGGACAACACAGGGTCACACTGCAAACTCAATGGCTATGAGCAATCTTCATACAGAAAATGTGAAATATCTCTAAAACCACACCACCTAGAGACAAACAGCTTGGCACACATATAGAAAACAAATTCAACAAAAAGATTATATTAAATTTATACGGTTAGGGTTCTGCATTTCTATTAATTTTGAATAAAACTGACGTTTTGCACTGCATGTACCGACAAACGCAATGCATTGTCAATGGCCGTGAGCAATCTTCATGCAGAAAAAGCTAAATATCTCTAAAACCACACCACCTAGAAACAAACTGTTTGGAGCACATATAGAAAACATGTTTAACACACAGATTATATTAAATTTGTACGGTTACGGTTCTGGATTTCTATTAATTTTGAATAAAATTGACGTCTTGCACTGCGCGTATCGGCAAACTCAATGCATTGTCAATGGCCGTGAGCAATCTTCATACACAAAAAGTGAAATATCTCTAAAACTACACAACCTAGAAACAAACCTCTTTGAACACATATAGAAAACATATTCAACAAAGAGATTATATTAAATTTTAAGGTTAGGGTTCTGCATTTCTATTAATTTTGAATAAAACCGACGTTTTGCACTGCGCATATTGGCAAACTCAATGGCAGTGTGCCTTCGTTCTGCAGCCAAGCTGCGCGCGCATACACAATGTTTATAAACATTGAAAGGCGTCTATACAAGTTCTCTGCTAACAGTCAGCTGGGGGGGGGGGGGTTCCAGAGCGATACATGCTGAGTACTGCCTTGTTGCCTATTAGGTATTCAGTCAATATTGTATGAGCAGGTTTTCAGACCAATTCAATATTGCATGAGCAGGTTTTCAGACCAATTCAATATAGGTCATGTTTTTATGTCACCACCGATGTGTATAACTTACAGCGTCATCAAAGGCCAGTTGCTCTCATACCATGTCTATGTAGTGTGGGAGGTTAAATATCCCTTGGGTCGTTAAAAGTGTAGGCTCGAGCTTTCTGTCGACAAACTGTCTAATGGTGAAAACAAGTCTATTCAAACTTATCCATGATAGGCAGTATAAATCTTCAAGAAAAAACCCCCAAAAACCTCATCGGCAGCTTTATTAAAGCTGCATAGTTGGATGGTTTTAAGTTTCTGCCAATTACCATGTTTGTCAGATCGGTATAATTAAGGTTTATCGTTATTGTGTACCTTGCTTAGTTTGAAGTAACATTCATTGTAATTAGTCAATCAATCAAATTAATGTTCAATATGTTTACGAGTAAATTTGATACTTTCATCGGATTATGCAGCTTTAAGACTAGAACAAAACCTGGAAAGTTTGTGTTTTACTAAATTAATGCAATAGTTAAGACACTATATAACTGTCAATATTACACAGTATAGCTATGAACTACTATGTATGAGAAACAATTAATTGCTAACATGTAGAAACTAAGATTAATTAACTGATCTCACCAATCTTTGTTGTTGATGTTCATGCTTAGACTAAGTTGTTTCACACTCTAAGTCTAACACCATGTCTGCTCCCCTCATGCCAACTTGGCCAGTCGGCCATTTTTGTTAATAAATTGAGTTGGTGAAATAGTTGCCCATTTGGCAATGTGATAAATTCAATTTGTGTGGGTTATTGTGGGGTACATTTGTTGATTAAGCGGGGGAAATTTCAATTGTGGACAATTAATCTTCGTCATTCCACTGCTCTTTGCCTTATCTGAGTAAAGCCAAGCGCCAAACTAGGTAACGGCAAGTATCAATATTTTTTAAGTCATTGGTTTGACTCGACCAAGGGTTTGAACTCAACAACCTTTCAAAATGGGAGACGGACGCTCAACGCATTTGGTCATCCCGTCTGGTTGCATTACCAAGGCCACGTCCAGCGTTCTGCTTGGTAGGATGGTCGATGGCCATCAATTCTTTGTGTCTGGGGTTTGATCGGAAGCAACACCGGGCGCGGTGGCCGAATCGGTAGAGCGTG